>JAQPZY010001652.1:2337500-2910000 GCA_029931535.1 Margaritifera margaritifera | reverse complement strand
TTAAATCCAATGGAAGAGTATGCAGTATGAAATTCTTTATTGGATTTGTTGTAATGTAGAGGGAAAAAATCTTTGTTGTGATAAAGCCTGAAGAAAAAACATATTTTTTAAAAGTTCAGTGTATCTTTAAATACGATAATTATATCGAAATAGCTTGAAAAAATATTTTAAAATAATTTTTTATATTTTTGGCAGCATTTTTATATGTTTTTTTGCAGTCAATATGCGTACGAAAGCAGTGAAATATATTACAGATGCAATTAATGAAAATACAGAGACATTATGAACGATCTATTTCCACACTTTGGCCTAATTGTCACATTCCAATCTTACATTTATCAACGATGTATAAATGAAGTAGATATAGTTGAACACATTCTATAGTGATTTTAATAGTTTCTCACAATATTATGATGCAAGCGTTAAAATTAATGCTAAGGGTACGAATCATAGCAGATCGAGGATATATTATGAAATAGTATGTGCCGTGAGGAATGCATTTTTTTCTAGCATGCGATGGAAAAGATCGATGACGTTGTGTTTTGTTTTTTTTTAACTTTTACTCTTCTTTTCTTCACACCTCTATGAAAACTGATCACATAAAAACAAACATGGTAAATTAAGTTTGATACTAAAATTTGTGTACCTTTTATTTTGTATGATGTTGCAACTGAATGTTTGTCTCTTTCGTAATATATGTAATTAAGCACACCATACTTTCTACGGAGCTGAAATTTTGTTTCTTTTGTAAATAATTAAAGAAAGAAAAGCAATTAGAAAAAATAACAATTTCTGTGACACACTGTGTCAGATCTTATTTTTAATATTATTACTCAATTTTCGTGTTACAAAAACAACTTACCGTTGTCTCATCTTAATTTTCGTGTTACAAAAACAACTTACCGTTGTCGCATCTTAATTTTCGTGTTACAAAACAACTTACCGTTGTCTCATCTTAATTTTTGTGTTACAAAAACAATTTACCTCTGTCTCATCTTAATTTTCGTGTTACAAAAACAACTTACCGTTCTCGCATCAACTTAAGTCTTTCTTCTCTGGTAATAGGCGTTGATGACGAAGTTGTGGTAATGTTCGTTGGTTCAACTTCATTTGTGATCCCTTGGCTTTCAGGGTATGGAGAGTCTTGCTGAGTATAACAACCAGGAATGTTTAAAATCACAACACTCGAGTAAGACAAAGTCAACATTAAAAGGTGACTGGGCACCATTTTTGCTGCCTGCAGCGACGTTGCTCACACAAAAGTGAAAAATTTCTTTGCAACAAGCAAATTCTGGTGGTTTAATATCCTCTATCAACCGATGTTCAATTTTAACATGAGCTGTGTCTGTCTGAATAAGATTGACACATCATAGGAGACAGTGCGAAGAATCAAAATATCAGAATGAAGACGACATCCAACAATTTAGAAAAACGAATAAAAAGTTCACGAAACAGCCTGGAAATCAAACTTAATACTGTTGTCAAACTCGACCGTTTCGACAGAACTTAAATTCCTCTTTTTCTGTTCTGCTTTTGGTATTCGAAAAAGCTATCTGTTCTTGGCCTATCTTTAAGTACTGTCTGAGTTTTGAGTCTGGTAGGCAAACACCTGACGTGAAGTGAGAATAGTAAGAGAAGCAAGTAACAACATGAAGGTGTGATACAGACCAAATATACTGCAGACAGCGATGACGTGGTAGACAAGTAACGTACTCGACAACTTGATGGATACCCCTCCTCGCAACACTTGACCGAGTTATTTCGATCAATGGTGTGGGAACTATTACTACAGTGTGGGTCAAAAATGGGAGATATGTAGGTTTGGTGGACAATGAAAATTGCTTAAAATGTTCTCTTATTGCGGTGCGTTTTTAACATAGATTTTGATTGTTTTTAAGTCCGTCCGTCAATCGCTTCATAGCAATGATAACGTGGCACTATCTGAGAGAATAATAGAAAGCATATTTAATTGTTAGAATGATGTGTCGCGTAAGATATATATGGTCCAATCATACATAAACGTGGCTAGTTTTATGCAAATTCTGTCACACTCTAAAGCTATGAGAGATACAAGAAGAAAGTTTGCATGGTATATAATACTGTACTTATAAAAAAAAAATTTACAAATTTAAATATTTTTTTTTTGGTACCTTTTTTTTTTACCTTTGGCCAGGTGAAAACATGTCAATAAATAAATAAGACTTTAGTGTTTCTTTGTATTGATTATGGACACAAAATTGGAGCTACACGTTTCTATGGGATCTATCTACACTAACAAGACGTCCGGATTTCACCAACAGAAGTCAATCTGATTGGATGAAATTCAAGTCTCACGTAAATTCACCAATCATATGCCTTGCATCTTTGTCTAAATTGAAGACATGTTAGTAAAAGTCGATTGAGACACTAAGCTTATAAAATATTCTGTTACTCATAATCAAACTTGACAACAAATTCTGACGTCAGTGATTTAACGTTAGCCAATCAGATGTCGGATTGTTGGATTGAGTCTAAGTGTGAGAATTGTTTGTAATCTCGGAGACCGGCAGGCGAGGTTGGGATACCATCATGTTCGTAAGTCATGTGCCTATAGAGCAAAAGAGTTCTCTGTAAACAAGTAAACCACGGACTTGCAGTTTCAGTTTTTAGAAATTATCCTGAATTAAATTATTAGAGGACGCTCACACTTACACAAAAGATATAATGTAATAACCGTCACACACTCGTAAAATGAATAGAGTATCCTACAAATATAGAATAGCTCATCTCCCAGGCATTCAAAACTTCGATGTCAATGTTACGGACTGTGGCGGAACGAAGGTTTGAGGCGCCCGGAGGCAATATTCTTTAATGGCGCCCCTACTGAGGCGCCCCAGGCAATGTTCTTTAGTGGCGCCCCTACTTTGCCACAGAGAACAATTTTTACGTTAGTTGCCAACCTCCACCCCCCCCCACCCCCAAGCCCTGAAATCGGGGGCTTAGATGGGGGGAGGGGAGGGCAAGAAAAAATCCCGACGGCGCTCCTCTTCTCGCCCAGAGCCTGGGGGCAATTGACCCCACCCTCGCGTCGCCTCTGATTACGGTTCATACCTCGAATGTATGTCGATAGATCCCATTCTGACCACTTTTACTATTTACCAGACAAGGATTGACCGAGAAGTTACGAATCATAGAACAATTTTTTTTTTTTTTTTTTTTTTTCGTAACATCACGGTCAATCCTACAGTCAATCCAATGGGAGAAATCGCTATGGTAGTCCTAATAGATTAGGGTTTCTTCTTTATTTGCGGAAATCTCCGGCGAACAAAATGAATGATTTTTTTCTGTAAATTACTGCGCCGAAATACATCTGAGGCATATTTTAGTCTTGCAGAAATAGCAGAGGATGTTCCGACTGATCCCCCCGGGTGTAAAAACAACAGGATTCCCTTAAGATTTCGTCGCCAAATACGAACTTCTGAGCATGTGCAGTACTGCATCTAGTGAGCTGAGGTATTTCGTTCATATTAAAAGTAAAACAATACCCGGCAACGGAAGCGGTGTAGGTACATAAAAGTTTGTATTTACTGGTAGAACATATATAAAGAAACAGAGACAAACAGTTTTATTTCCCTTTAAATATGTATAATTGATGAAATATTATGAATTTATTAATGAAGATTATAAATAATCTGATAATTAGAACTTTTCAGATATGTCCAAAGGGTGAATCCTTTAACAGATGTTCCATTTCAGAAATAATGTTGAACTATGCCCCTTCGTACAGTTATTGTCAAAAGTTTGTAAGATTGTACAATTTTATAATCTTATATTTTTTAAAAGTAGGAATAATATTTGGAGATTTAAAAAAAAACTATTTTGATAAATAAATAGTTCTAAAGAAGGACCATAGAGAGGTTTGTACATTTTAAATTGCACAGTACTTTTGTATTTATATTTTTGTCAGTTTTCTACAAATAAAAAATAAAATTATAAAATTTTGGTTCCATTGTGATGGGTTAGGCAATTATAATAATAATAATAATAATAATAATAATAATAATAATAATAATAACTTTATTTAATGATGGTAAAACAATCAGCTGAAGAACTAATCTACCTTGAGGCCATCATACAAAGGAACATATTTATATACAGATACACACATATACACACACGGGGAGATCTGATGGACACCAATAAGAGGTTTTGATTTGTTGACCTTGTAGTTCACCAATCAAATCACACTTTCAAAGTTTTGAAAGTGACACACGTCATTCGGAACATATCGTTACTAACTATAACTCTTTCTAACACGAATTTGTAACGATTTATCTGATAGGCTACTAACAATAAGTGGACTGGGAATTCCAATAGTCACCAAAACATGAACTTTTATTGGTGTCTGTCAGATCTCCATGTAGGAGAGGCATTCATGAACACAAATACAGTTGTTTTCATTCTTATTTTAACTACATCTTTTAAACCATAGGATATATTGAGCTTAGAAGAAGGAAATAGGGTGGACATTTCTAATCTCCAGAGCAAAGTTCCTGAGTATTAGAAACTTCTTTTGAATAAGTCCTGATTGTGTTTGGGAATTTTATACTGTTTGGTAGACCTGGATCTCAGGTGGGTAGTGTTACCATGTAGCCTATACTGGAATAATTAACAGCTACCTATCCCATCCGTAATTAAATTGTTCCTTTTACTTCTGCTTCTATCATAGTCTTCTTTATGCAATTATAAAACTTTCTTGTATGTGCTACCAAATATAAAACTTGTCTGTCCTATACCAAACAGCGCCATCACTTCATATACAAAATAATGTGTTCAAAAATACCCTTCAAAGCAAACCATGCAACAAAAAATTATATCCAACAAACAAACTAAATTCCTTCCTTTTCACACATTTCACTCATATTAACTTCAGTTACAACTTTGTTGCATGCATTACTCTTGAGTCCTCTCTTTGTACTTTTCTAAAGTACCAATCTTACTCTTCTTGTTGTTGTTATTATTATTATTATTATTAGTAGTAGTAGTAGTAGTGTTTCAATTAATTTCATTTTCATTTATGAATAATAATGACAATACTAATGGAGTGTAACACAATTAGCTTTGTGGAACTAATCAACCTTGCGGCCCTCTATTATTTACATATTTACATGCAGTGGCGTACTAAGGGTAAATGGCGCCCTGGGCGACGATGATGGCCCAAAGGGCCAGTATACGAGGATCAAATTTTTATCAGCTGTTTTCGCGCCCCAAGACCTCTGGCAACCGCTCTGTCCCCCCCCCCCCCCGTTAGTACGCTACAGTTTACATGAATGCCCATAGACTCATTAACCCCCCTCTCTCTCTCTCTCTCTCTCTCTCTCTCTCTCTCTCTCTCTCTCTCTCTCTCTCTCTCTCTCGTGCATATTATTTGGCTATGACGAAAGCACATTTCCTAGTATAAAACATAATGCATGTAGGATTTTTGTTTCCATGGTGATATGCAAGATAAAACCATACTCATTATATCTGTTATAACTGAATGTTTTGAATGTGACCATAATCAGTTAAAAAGTATGTATAAGAGTACCATGCTAAAACTGAGCTATTTACAACATTATGTATACAATATAGTTAGGGAACAGCAATGAAGGTGGAGCTGTTCGAATGTAATGGGGGTGGGGGTACCGGTCACGTACTAACCAGTGAAATGAATTTATTGATGAATATTCACTAATTTCCTTTGGAATGCTGTTGCAAATAAGTGAACGTGAATAGTAAAGCCTTTTTTTTTTTTTTTTTTTTTTTAATTGCTCTTTGTTAGGTTTTGAAACAAGAAAGTGTTTGGCTTAAAAAGACGTTAAATTTGGTATGTTGCCTTGTTCTCTCACATGAAATAGTGTTTGCAGATACATATGTTCATTGATCGACTGTTGATTTGCCACTTGTTTTGATCAGCTTTTTTAAAAAATTATTTATTTATTTATTGTTGTGTGTGCGTGTCTTTGTTAGTTTCTTCACGAAAATGCAAGACAATCGAAGCCCCTTTTCCCTCAATTAGTGTCCCGATGTCCCTATAAAGTGCCGATGTCCCTTTAAAGTGCCGATGTCCCTATAAAGTGCTGATGTCCATATAAAGTGCTGATGTCCCTATAAAGTGCTGATGTCCCTATAAAGTGCTGATGTCCCTATAAAGTGCTGATGTCCCTATAAAGTGCTGATGTCCCTGTAAAGTGCTGATGTCCATATAAAGTGCTGATGTCCATATAAAGTGCTGATGTCCCTATAAAGTGCTGATGTCCCTTTAAAGTGCCGATGTCCCTATAAAGTGCTGATGTCCATATAAAGTGCCGATGTCCCTATAAAGTGCTGATGTCCATATAAAGTGCCGATGTCCCTATAAAGTGCTGATGTCCCTTTAAAGTGCCGATGTCCCTATAAAGTGCTGATGTCCCTATAAAGTGGCGATGTCCCTATAAAGTGCTGATGTCCCTATAAAGTGCCGATGTCCCTTTAAAGTGCCGATGTCCCTATAAAGTGCTGATGTCCATATAAAGTGGCAGAATCCAGACGTCGTATTGCCTGTCTAGAATTCTAAAGAGTTTCGAAAAGTTCATCCACAATTTGACGTATTGGCTCTATTAACGTGTTAAATGTGCTTTGTACCTTGAATGCAGAAGGCGTGGCGTGCAGTTTCCGATATAGAACCCACCGTATTTACCTTTGTATAACTCACAAGCAAATATCAACAGCGTTAACCCATATCAATGATCGAAAGTGCGCCGGTAGATCTGGATTTATGCTCTTTGCTTTGAATCGTAGTTATAGAGAAAAGCGTAGAATCAGATTTTTGTCCGGATTCTCAGGCGAGAATCAAACACGTGGAAATTCGGGCAATTCCTCAAGCCTTTGGAAGCAGACAAATTGTTATCATTTTGATGTGAATTTTAATGATGCTCGGCTATCATAGAGTCAGTCATGTTAACCGTTTTATCTTAATATATCTTAAACAGACTGGAATGTAGGAACATAAATAAATGGTTGTTTACAAGTAATGCGGCAAATGTTATGTGCAAACTATTTCGTAGGTCAGAGAAGTACGTACAACAAATCATGTTCTATGTCCACACAGTACTACTGAATGTTAAAGAAATTAGTCAATATTTTTCTCATGCTGAACGGATAAGTATGTAGACACACTGGCAAACGGAAGGACGGATGTGCAGAGGGGGGGGGGGATAGAGAGAGAAAGCTTGTGCTAAAATATGAAAGAGCAAACCTCTCGATTCGTCTATTACCCTTTGTTTTGCATAACTGCCTGTATTTCATTACCAATGAAGTTTATAACGCGTATTATTGCATCTCGAAAAATGGTAACTTCAATTACTTTTCCATGATTTGCCTACAAAAGTAATCAACTGAACAGTAACAATTCCTTAAAAGTCATATTTGTTTAGCCAGTCTTTCCCATAGTTCATTGTCCTCTGCTCCATTTAACTCTTGTATTACTAGAATCTTGTAAAATGCCAATTATAGTACTGGATGACTTATTCTATCCTTCTCAACCACCTTTTTGGCATTTTAAGTGTAGTGTATTTCCTGAATAAATATTCAATTAACTATTTCTCTGCAGACCGCCAAGGTTTGAGAAGACTTGTAGATGCCTCGTGTGCCACCTGCTGGCACGACGAGAACTGAGAGTGATTTTTCAGGGGTGTAAATAGCAGACTTAAGGTCAGCTTATCCCGCTTTTTTTATATGGTGATCTGCTCGCTGATTGTTGCTGTTGTTCTTATGGGTTTAACGCCATTTTTCAGTACATGATAGACTATACATGGCGGCCAGTATATTTTGTGGAGGAAGAACCCGGAAAAACCCCGGGAAGAACTACCGACCCACGGGAAGCTAATGGCAAGCTTTCTCACATACCCACTTTGGCCAAGCCCGAGACTCGAACCCAAGCGGACAGGGTTGAGATGTCAGTGATCTGTAAAGGCGAGCGCCTTAGACTACTCGGCCACCCGGGGCCCCCTAGGTCGTTCGTAAAGCGCTGCACAGTTTGTGAGAAGATGACAATAGAATATTATGAAAGATTGCTTTTTGGTTGTACAAGACTGACGCCAGTATTCGCAAGTTTTGTGCGTAATACCAGTATCGGCGTAATACCAGTATCGGCGAAATTTGAGTGCAGTTGAAGTTTGATAGGCTGAAAATAATTTCAATCTCATGTCTAAATATATATTTAAAATATACTGTATTTTTATTATTCCGTGGAAGAACCCCACCCCCATCCTATGTTTAGTAATTACATATAACTCGAATTTTTCTTTTGGCGAATGCATTATTAGCATAATTAGAAAGAAACCATTCGACCTAGGCAAATTAAATTTTGGTCGGCATGAATAATATGAGCATATGGAGATGACCTTATCATATTTTGCGGCTGTTTAAATTACTTTTTCAACTTTTACCAGTTTGTTTGTTTGTTTTCTTTTCTTTTTCTTTTTTTTTTTTTTTTGTTGGGGGTAAGGGATGGGGAACTTGGCAGTTTTTGCAGCAATGGGGCATACGTTTTCTTTAAACGCAGATCTAGCTAATTCTTGGAACTGAATGGTATTAATCTTTGTCATCCCATCTGTGAAACTAAAACGGCAAATCCAGTTTGATGTTATTAAGCCTGGTCTGTCGTACATCAGTATATGTGCGGTTTAAATTCTGGTCATTCTAGGAAACGACTCAGCCTCCCGTGAAAATAATGGGGTTTCAAATGATCGGTGTCTGTCTGGCACAGATGAATTTTACTTGCGACCTACGCGAGAGTGAACTTAGACGCATCGTAGAGGTAAAGCAGACATCAAAGAGTTCAGGAATCGAGACATTGAAAGACTACCATGTTAATTGAAGGTTCTTGTTACTTGAAAGAAAAATGATTAATGTAACTTTGACGGAACTTTATGTAAAGTTGGACTGTTTGAACGTTTCGAATAATCTTACCCTTGGCAAGGTGCACATTTTTTAAGAAAGACAAAACTAAACTAGACATAAACATAGCCAGACCAATTAAATTAATAAATAGCTATCTGAGATTGTTCTACAATATCACTTTGGTAACAAACAACCAACGTTGTGTTCCAATAATTGCGGGCAATATCACTCAAGTTCTTCGTTTAGAGTTGTAAGAATTAATTTTTTCTTTCTTCATTACAATTTCCAGCAATCTGGTTGTCCAGGTCCTCTTGAAGTTTTTTGGTTTATACCTGTATGAACCGAATGAAAAAATAATAATAATAATTTAGCCCCGCCTACTGGCACTACTTTTTCCGACATTCGCATAGAAATTTAACATGTGTAAAATATTTGCAAGCTACATAGATAATACAATTTGTTTTTTTGTTTTTTTTCTTTCCTTCTATTTCGGTTCATACTTCAATGAACGTGACAAAATAAATGGTCAATCATTAATTAATATATCTGTCCATAAATTATTTAATTAAATGGTCAATCATTAATTAATATATCTGTCCACAAATTATTTAAAACGTCTGACCTATGGAATATATATTTCATTTATAAAACCTTCAGAATATGGAACACCTCCCTTTGCCTGGCGCCCAGGGGCAGTTGCATTCCCCCCCCCCCCCCGCACCGACACTGGGTCTATGTCCTGAAAGGCGCCCAAAACTGGAAAAACTTCTACAATTTCCTTTTAAACGGCCCAAAATTCTAACCAGGCCCCATATTATAACAACTCTTTTGTGCAAGAGACTCCGTCTCAAGTTCAAAATCAAATATTATATTTTGTGGAAAGTTACGTAATTGAAATTTAACAAGCTAGTAAATGAACCAACGTTAAGAAGATCATGGCAGTTTAAAAAGTATAACTTGATTCTAAACAAAGTTGCAGAACTTCAAAGTGTTCGGCTTTAGATGTTGAGCTTATGTTTAGTGCTAGAATATGGGGTCAAGGTCACAGGGTGGTAATACCTGCGAATTTTCCTCAAATTGCGGACTTTGCACGTAGTTTGTGGATTTGGGGAGGATTGGGATAGTTTGTCGATTTTTCCGCTATCTTTTCCTGTTGTGTGTGTGTGTGTGTGTGTGTGTGTGTGTGTGTGAATCCTTCTGTTTTTAATGATAGTTATGTGCCCCTTTCATCAAATATACGAAAAGCATAACTTTTTAAAACAAGTTGAAAGGACCAACCAAACGCTTCTGACTATTTACAATAATGAAAATAATTGTAGTTAGCATGTAAAGTTATAAAAATAGTTATATGTAGCATGTAGTATTATAAAAAATAATTATAGGTAGCATACAGAGTTATAAAAATAATTGTAGGTAGCATGAAAAGTTATAAAAATAAGTATAGGTAGCATATAGAGTTATAAAAAAAATTGTAGGTAGCATGAAAAGTTATAAAAATAATTGTAGGTAGCATGTAAAGTTATAAAAATAATTGTAGGTAGCATGTAAAGTTATAAAAATAATTGTAGGTAGCATGAAAAGTTATAAAAATAAGTATAGGTAGCATACAGAGTTATAAAAATAATTGTAGGTAGCATGTAAAGTCATAAAAATAATTATAGGTAACATGAAAAAGTGCATGTTTTGTTTGCAGACGGAACAATTTACCGTGCATTCATGGAAGAAAAAAGAACGGAATTTGTGCTAAACAGTCTTTAATATTTGTGTGAAGTTTTGTGGACTCTGTGGAAAGTGTGGATTTTATGAGGTCATCTTCTTATTCGTATAAACATGCACACCAAATGTTTCAGACGGTATCATTTGGTGTATTGGACGGTATCATTTGGTGTATTGGACAGTATCATTTAGTGTATTTGTGTATTGGACAGTATCATTTGGTGTATTGGACGGTATCATTTGGTGTATTGGACGGTATTATGTGATGTCGTTATGATCATGGCAATTTTTAAATAAAAAAAGATGTACACATCCAAAGATTTAAAAAAAAAAAAAAAAAAAAGAATATATAGCTGCCGGGATCTATTGAGATATATGACTGTTGGGATCTACTGAGATAAAGGACTACAGGGATCTGTTGAGAAATAGGACTGTATGGATCTACTGAGATATAGGACTGCTGGGATCTACTGAGATATAGGACTTTTGAGATAAAACCAACCCAACCTGTTAAGACTCTATGGTCTAAGAAAAATGTAACAGAAAGAAAGTGAAACCAACAAATCAAGTAAAAATCAACAAGCAATTTAATTCTAGATAATAAAAATGAAAATCAAAAGACACTTACAGTAACATGAATTAAAATCCAAATAATCCAATAATCCTAAGTGTCTTAATCACAAGTCCTAAATATAGAAATTATAAAATGTTCCGAATTAATGACTGTTCCGGGTGAATGAATCTTCCTAATAAACGAATGTCCAGAATGAATGAATGTTCCGAATGACTATGTAGTCTGGAATGTCCTGATGTACCAACGATAATGTAATCCAGATCATCTTTAAGAATGTCCACAAGTATCCGAAAGTCATATATTTAAATCCAAAGGTTGATGTAAGCGCTTTAGGTAACTCCAATGAATGTTCCAATAAATAATCATTTTCGAATTATGTATACAGCATTACGAGATTACAGTACTACAGGATTACAAAATTACAGGACAACTATGATTCCAAACAGTCTGATGATTCCAAAAGACTGATCATAAAAAACAAGAATGTTTTCAACACAAGATTTAAAATTGGAATGGAATCTTGTTTACCAAATGCTCTATAAATATAAGACAAGTCACATGACAGAATGTTCTAGAATATTAAATGGTGTGTGTGACTTTTAACACATAACTCTAAGGAAATTCTGGTTTTATCTGTAAACAAAATCAACCTTGACCTCAAATGGAATCAACAACTAGTTTACCAAAAATTGTCCTTGAACTCAAATACTAAGTAAACAACCTAATTCAAGGACAATAGCTAAACATGTCAACATTATACTTAACATTAAGGTTTAAGCAAATATTAAGGTCAAGAAACATTTATAATTTCCTAAAATATTCATAATATTATATGAACATCATACATAACAAACCTCAAGTGCATTCCGGCAAAATTTTCAATGGCTTTCTTCTTGCCTATGTACTGAACTACTCCAAACAGTGGATTCGTGAAAAATAATGCATGAGCCCTGGGGCATTATTTTTCACGATTCCACTGCTTGGAGTGGTTTCTCCAACTTAATCAATTTTTTACCGTTTACTTGTCTCAATCTATGATTTTAACATTACTTTTTAATTTTAACTTAAATTGGGGATATAAGCATAAAAAGAATAATCAAAATCATTTCCGATATCTGTTTACACCTCTCTCTCTCTCTCTCTCTCTCTCTCTCTCTCTCTCTCTCTCTCTCTCTCTCTCTCTCGATTGATTGATTGACTATACCGAGTATTTGTGCGTGGCATATGCACCTGCTCAGTAACCTCGGTCATTCGGAATCTTTTTTACAAGTATCAATCAGGATTCCTTCCCGGTCACTCCACTGTTTTTCAACTTATTAAACTGTATTATAGTATATGATACATTTCTCTTGTTTCTAATCTGCGTAAACGATATTGCCGATGATATGAGCTCTTTCACCCGTCTCTTTGCAGATGACTCATCTTTGCATTATTCAGCCCCTTATTGTGCTGAAATAGAACTAGTCATGAATAATGATCTAATAAAACTGTATAAATGGTCCAAGTAATGACTCTTAAACTTTAATCTGGAAAAAAACAGTGGCTTTATTTTTCACGAACAAAAAAGTAACAAATATTCCTGAACTTGTTTTTGAAAATACTGATATTAAGTATGTGGATGCGCCTGCTCGGTAACATTGGTCGTTCAGAATCACTTCCCATGTGCAAAACGAAGAGTCTTTTTGGTCGAGACAGTTCGTGGTTCTTCTCGCTCTGGTGTGAAGAACATTGCTCGCGGACGTTTTTCTCGAGCTGAGAACTCACACCACCTCTGAAGCCAGAGTGGACGAGAACAAAGGTGGCGGAACATACTGGGTGTGATGCGCCATACCAGTTTGTTGTTCCTAAATTAACTCTAGATCTTAGGGTGATTTCGAAGCTGAAACATATTTCGACTCTGTAATAAGCCTCCACACCATCCAAAGATACAGTATTTACGAACGGTACCCGATACTTTGTCATTTCTTACATTACTTGCTCGCGTTTTCCAAAACCTCACTGCCTTCATTTTCCATGACGCCAGAGATCAAATGATCACGTGACGCAAACAACTTATGAAGGGAAAATGCCGATGATAATTCGATTGCGTTCGAATAAGTAGGCCGCGAGATTTGGCGATAATGCGACTAAGCAACGCTGGATCCCAGGGTAGAATCTGTTTAATACTGGATACTCGTCTAACATATTGGCTTATTAAAGTTACAAAGTATGTTCAAATTGTTATGTCGACGGAGATAACTATTATAGATTATATTGTTTGTAATGTTGGATATTGTAGGCGAGAGCTTGCGAGCTCTATGTACATTGGGCGAGACCGCAATATACAACAATACAAACATAATAATTTACTTATTATATATACCCCCCTTTTATTATTATTATTATTATTATTATTATTATTATTATATCTATATATAATTGCTAGAAGAGTATCGTATGCATCTTTTAGCGTAACGTGCATGAATACATGAAATGACATCTTTAGCCTTTGCATAGTGTCACGACATACCGGTGAGAATTTTATAAATGAGACCTCGACAATGAATGCACTCTTAAAAGCTGGCTATATGATAATTCTACGTACCGATTTCAGCGAATACCCTATGCCGTGACCGCGCGGTTTCGGCGGATTCCAACTTTTCAATAACGGAAGCGCTCTGGCAATTCGGAACATTATTGTAGTGATACTTCCCAAATTGGTAAGTTTTTGGCGGACGAATATCCGGCTAAATGCTCGAATAACAGATTATTATTATTTAATGATAGGTGTTGAAAATAACACTCGATGACATTCAATAGTTAAAGAAATACCAGCACTTTTCATTTTTAATGTTATTCTTGCAACTTTGTAATGATAAAATTTAAGAAAAAATTCGGTTTCATAAGAAACTTGATGTAGTGCAGTTCCAGCGGTGCGTGTAGACGGCTGTGTTAGCAACAGCAAGAGCAGGATATTGGATTTGTTAAAAAAATAAATCACTTCTAACACATTAGTGTGATGTCAAATGGATAAAAGAAGGTTTAAGCGCCAATCTTAAACTTATTATGGCGAGTCAGTGAGCGTCACGTTGCCGCTCATGGCCAGACTTTTTTGCGATTCTTAAGGTTTCAAGGTCACCTTGTTTACTCACTGCAGCTAGATTTGTTGTCCGAGCACCGATCCAGGTTAACCGATTCTGGTTCCGTTCCAAGTCAAAAAGTGACCTTGCTCAAAAATTATGACTTGAATGAATTTATGGTTACCCGTTTGACTGATATTTTTCCTGGACACACTTGAAGACCCCTACGTTAGTCATCTGCAAAACTAAGCACATGTAATATTTATACCTAAATGAACAAAATATTTGCCAGACAGATTTTGTTTACCACAAGAATCTTCTAAAACTGACTATTATCATATTAAGAATTAACTATGTTTGCCAATATGTATATATAGAACAAATTCGAAAGATTATTTAGCAAAGAGATTCTATCTGAAAATGAAGTAAACACATGTTAAACGGAAATGATCATATTTCGAAGCAGCACCTATTAGGAGAAAACCCTAGTCCTATAACATAGGACGCCACACAGTTATATCAACATTTAATATTTACAGTCTGATAGTAACTTTTACTATTTTCGTGCTGTGTGACGTCTTATTGGGGACCTGGGAAAGCCTGTGAATTTTCATATTTCAGGATGTGAACAACTCAAGAAAATTTAAACTGAAATGTAGCAATAAAAAATAAATACGAATGTCCTCTTACTTGCCAAAAGGCATCTGCCATTTAGGCTTATTCTCCAAACTTCTCTTGGTTGAAGCAAATTTCAGCGACTGTGTCAGCCATAGTAGTCAAGTGACATGTTAGTATATTTGTAAAATAAAACAGCAAAACTTTTTTAACCGAAACGAAACTACAATAATCTATTTTTCTTCTAGCGATGTGGAAACTGTGTTTCGTTAAAAACGGGAGACTAACATAGTACTAATTACTCTCCCTATTTTGATTGGTCCGTTGAACTTTAATAGCTTGAAAAACAAAACACGTGTCCAGAAAGCACATAATTGGGATTTCATTTTTATTCTAAACGCAAGTGCTTTATAATGATATTCATTCACAAAACAGAAAGAGTATATATTTATTTCATGTTAAATACATAATTTAGGCCCGTTTACACTTCCGCAAGCAGGACTATGCGGAACGTGCATAAAGAACATGGCGAAAAACGATTAGACTGCGCATTCCCCCTGAAAATAAAAATGAAAATATCAGCATAAAAACGTAAATATTGAAAGTTTGGAATGCGAAGTCTAATATAAATGGACTAGAGGAAACCCATCAAATTTTTAAAGCCATTCCTGTATGGTCATACTCAGACTAAGATTCTGGTGTCAGTGATTTGTCAGTGATTTGACTTTTGCCGTCTGATTTCGAGCGCGATAGTTATTATAATGGTCTTGGAGCCATCTAAGGTCACGAAACGGGAACCCGATTCGTGCCTCCGTCGTGGTTGTGAATTGGCACATACTGTTTCAAAACAGGCAGTAAGGTTTTCAAACATGACTATCGCAGATCACGAAGCTATGGAAGTATTAAACTGCCATCTACACGAGATATTTCTATAGCATACATGATCAAGACGACGTCTGTTACGTCAACAAGACGGGTTACCGATTGCAATTTGTTGACATGATTATGCAGACATGAAGACACACGTACATACTTTGGTAGCTGTATTGTGGCAACATGTCTGCAAGAAAAGATGTATATAACAATTTGTCATCATATCTGCATAATCGCGTCAACATATTGCAATCGTTAACTTGTCCTATTGACGTATAAGACGTCCTCTTGAGCACGTATGCTATTAAAATATCCCGCCATTACGACAGTAGCTTAATACTTCCATACGACGCGACTCAAACAAAAATACATGTACTTGTTCTAGATTACTAGGACAAATGTCGGCCATCAGACGAGTGCAAACTGATTATGCTGTAGTGACCGCATTTCGCCGAGAGCCTATAGTGGTAGTAAATTCCACGCATATTGGATTAAGATAACCAGGGATAATACAGGAAATGGGATCATTAACGTTTGTTTCTTCTGTGGGGTCATCCATCAAGAGTGTATACTATGTCAGATAATCCCTCAGTAAACAAGGCCGGTTGAGGCCAAACTCTTAATGCCTCCGATCCCGAATTCTCGTGCCTTTAATGAAGATGATAAAACTCCGATACCGAAGTCTGCTATTGGCAAGATTCCAAGCTCTATCATGTGCAAAATAAGTTTCCCACGACAAGAGAGATTGACAGATTTTCGGTAGTTGGTAGATCTGGATTCTAAATCTTTCTGACCTCACTTGTCCATAGCTTGCATCAAACATCTCTGATTATTTCAACTGTTTACAGTATCGTCCAGTTTTCATCTCCATATTGCCATTTACTCCTCCATATCACCAATACAGACGAAACGTAATATACTAATAATAGAATTAGATATAAAAAGGCAGAAAAAATGAGCACAGGTAAAAGTAAAAAATCTTTATGTGAAGCAGAAGACACTTCGTGATTTTTGTCTCTCACCCATCGTTATTCCCGAAGTTACGTATAGTGAAGAAGAAGCAAAATAAAATAAAAAATCGAGCAGAATGGTATAGGTATTTGTCTCTTGCTCCAATCACTTCAAACACTTAAATACTAATAAAATAGTCGGGACCCACGATTCTGGCGAGTGCATGGGCAGCAGTGCAACGATGCAGAAGAAATAAAATAACAAATACATTTGATATAATCTCATACCCCGGAAAAAAATTATGTTCCTAATATTAACTTGAGACACTAGAGCCGATAATGATGTGTGTGTGTGTGTGTGTGTGTGTTAAACTTCTTCATGTGGTTGAGCATTTAACACATAAATGATTGTTATGTACTATATATTTTAAACGCAGTAGCGGGACAAAACGCAGACTGGAGATTTAGTAATACAGATTTAAGAATTAATGTTCTACTGATTTTGATCATAGATATTCCTCGAACAGTGGTAATTTCAATGTAGAGTGTGATCAGGATGGTATTTCAAAGAATATTTCAAACGTAAGAAGAGTTAATTATTTGCCTATGGTAAAACTACATCCTGTCGTTGTTTACTTCGCATTTAGATTTCATCAGACTTTCTCTCTCTCTCTCTCTCTCTCTCTCTCTCTCTCTCTCTCTCTCTCTCTATATATATATATATATATATATATATATATATATATATATATATATATATATATATATATATATATATAGTGTAGATATTTCAAAGGTAAGAAGAACTACGTAACTATTTGCCTGCGTAATAACTGCATCCAGTCGTTGTTTACTTTGCATTTTAATTTCTTCAGACGATAAAAAATGCGGCATCTTGTTGCGTAGACGATTTTCGTCGGTCTTGATGTTTTTTATTTTTGTTTTTTTACGTCGTCTGGATTGTTTAACATGTGCATGAAATAGTTTGTCTGCATACTATCGATTAAAATCCCCCATCTTGACTTCTTTTAAAATGCCCACCATCCTGGCTTCTGGATCGTTTAAATGACAAATTAGTTTTGGTGAGGAAGGATTTTGGCTGTGAATAGAAACATTTCGACAGATTTTTTCTTGCCTACACCACAACAGACATGGCATCCTACTTGAACCTCATAATTTCTAAATTGCGAGACCTCTAACATCAAAGGCCGTTCGTATTCGCAGACGATCAAAATGTTGTTACAACGGTAAATCCTGTACCGATGTTGGCAATGCGCCACACTGGCGCGTGGGGTCTACGTTGGTGGCACGCCGCAGACAATAAGATTAACAGACGAACCTTGTGTGATGAATGGAGAGATAAATGGGAAGGAATGGCGGGAACCTCTATTATCATAATAGTAGACACATAAAACGGTTACAGTGTTGGAGCTGCCAATTATAATAACATTTGCCATAATAGTCTAGAATCTTGTGTTGAGTAGCATCTATTTTTATTTCTAGGACGGAAGGGCAACTTAAAAATTGTTTAGACGCAGAAGATAGCTTCGAAGTTTACAACCGATTCTGTTGAAGGTAACATGATAAAGGTCATTGGTGGTAGGCGTAGAAAGAGAAGGAGGGAGGGAGGCGAGATGAACTTAATTGTAATACATGCCTCTGAAAGGTTCAGTGATTAAATTCAGACAGATGTGATAAAAAGTTATTACAGCTGTCTTAAAAAACAAAGTAATGAACTAAAAAGTAAGGCATTGCAAACGAATGAATAAATTAAAATAAAGTTAAATAAAACAGAAACAATGTCGGACAATAAAGCAAAAGTAAAAAAAAACAAAAAAAACAAATTGTAATCATAACGAAGTTAGCAGAAGTCAAAGAATAAGGTTAAAGGTTATATTTAAACAATAGTTTCTTGTTAGAAATAATTAAATGCATACTTTTTGTTTCATCTAGATTATTATTCGCTACGTATACAACTTGATCACATCACTACTATACCCTTATAATAATTTTCAGCTATGCAACACATGTAATAACACCTCGTGACGTTATAACATTCAGATATGAAACACATGTAATAACACCTCATGACGTTATAACATTATGCAAAGGAAAGGCATATCGTTTGAACCATCCAAATGTGTTTCAAGGGCATTTCACTACGCTATTCGTTGGTTTGGTCAGATAAAATCAGTATTTTTCGTCATGTGATAAATCAAATCTTACATTTGTGCTCATTTCAAATTAAAGTTATGAAACTCGTGGAATAATTTCAATCTTTTGCTCGCCAAGGCTCTCAAAATATAGAAATTATTCAACTTGTTTGATGAATTTCGTTTGAAATGAGCACGCATGAAAGATCCTCTATGAAGAATATCAGGAGGATTCGGTTTTATTTCAAGAGGATTACGTTTAATCTTTACTTTCTTTTCCAAAAAAAAAAGAAAGTCACAAAAAAAACCTGAAGAGTTTACGAATATATGATGCTTATAAACTACAACTTCAGTTTCTTTAGTTAGATAAAATGTTATTAATATAAGAAAATATAGTATTTGTGTGCAAGAAAAACAAAGGCTGTGAATATATTTGCAAATTTACTTAGTTAATCTTTTAAATAATTTAAAGATTGTGTATTTGCACCAATATGCTACTGTCATCAGCATACACTGAGTTGCCAAACAGGAAGGTTTCCTCTGTAATGATTTTCAACAAACTTGGTTATATGTTTAGCAAAGTCCATTCTCTGCTTGTTAATAAAAGAGAGAGTGCTGTTTTTTTTAATTAAACTTGTCCGAATCCCGTGTATCAAATGTACCAATTTAAGTATTTTTAATAGCCGTCGAGAAATACTTCTTCGCACGTTAAGAAAAGAAACATCTGATCTTGTTGAAAGGATCAAACTTAAAGTCTCCCATTCAGGTAAGATTTATCACGTACAAACTTTGAGATATTTTTTCTTGACACTGTCTCAGCGCCTACATTCTGTCTGTGATTTTTACGCTGATGGATAACACTTGAATCACAGACTGAATATTTTCAGCACATCCGTTCCTTTCTGTACTCAGAAAAATTAACATGGCATCGCCAGACCTTTAGTACGTATTCTTGGACGTGAGTCTAAATTTGATTTTTTTATCAAGAGATTTTCGCGAACAAGAGGTAAAGTTTCTTTTTTTTAACAAGTTTGTTGTTACATCACAAGAGGTATTTTTGCTGTTCAAGGCTATACTGAAAGCGAGCTTCGTAAGCGATCTTGTAGCTAACAAGTACAGTAAATACCAGACATAAAAAAGTCAAAGGAACCCTCATAATTGTATCGGTAAATCCGAATTTTGTTATAACCGAGGAAAAGTGTTATATAAAAACACCAGAAGGGACCTTTTCATGTGCTTTGTAAATCCCGATGTCTCGTCACGTACGCTTTCTTTTCCTTATTTAAGCTTGGGGATTTTTTTCAAAAAACAAAACAAAACAATGTTACCTCAGTTTAGAGAAACCACTTGATGTAGACAAATGTATTTGGTATGTATATTGATATACATATGCACATAACTTCATTAAATTTCACATTATCATAGCAGTTTTTCAAATTTTTATACATGTTTGGATTTTTTAAAAACTGATACTGTTTTGGTTCTGCATACATGATTTAAAAACACAAATCTATTTTATGTTTTGTCCATAAGGTTAGAGTCACTAGAACCTAAACAGATCTTAAGACCTACTCAGTATATCTAAATATCTCATTTGGCCTGGTTAGGCTCAATATATTTTTTTTATAAACCTTGCTTATAATGCAAACATCAACAACGTTTTCGTCAAAAAAATATATATTTTTTTTTTTTATAAATATGGAACAAATTGATATAATGGCTTGAAAATCTAATGAAGTTATCTATATATTACAGATATGCCTGGTAAATTCCATTTGTCAACCTCAAGTGATTTTTTTACTTAATTTTGACTGCAAGATTTTTGCAAAAGTGCCTGGGACCAAAAAGTAAAACTATGTGTAAAAGAAATTCAAAGGTCAGTTACCAGAACCAATTCAGGTCTTGGAACCCGCTCAAGGTATCTAAATATCCAGACTGGTGTTTCTGACTTAATAGTTGTTTTATATGTCTTGCTTACCAGGCATAGTGTGACAGCCAGACTGATAGATGGACAGCACAAAACTAATATGTCTCCCTCCCTTGGATGGAGACCTAAATATGAGTGCAATATATGCAATGGTTAGGTACATATATACTGACACATGAATATTTCAACCCTAAAATGAACTACTGTTGATGCTTTTCCTGTATCAGTAACACATGTGCACTGCTTCTGATCAGGAGTGTGCTGGGTAAGCAACTCGGCCCTGGACTTATCTGCCGGCACAAGCCCGGGGTTTTGCTCACACCAGTAAAAACGGATTTTTTGACGGCCCACCGGCCCACCGATGCGGCGGTCTGCCGGGACAGGCCCGGGGTTTTGCTCACACCAGTAAAAGACCGGTAAAAACGGATTTTTTTGCGGCGGCCCACCGGGATTTGTCCCAGTATGCCCAATGGCCAGTACACTACTGCTTCTGGTAGAGCAGGAGAGATAATGCATGACTTGCTCTGTATTAATCAACTATCTGAACACAATGAAATGTGTTCCAACCATCTATCCATGTGACCTGTGTTTTTTGGAAAATTTTTTGATTAAAACAACTTCCTTGCAAATTGCCATACTAAAGAATTTTTATTTGTCTTCATGAAAATGGTTTTCACGTGGCTAAACGATTGTCAGGTTACCGTTATTACTCGAGTTAAAGAATGTATGCTTCACTATGATAAAAAAAAAATGGTTCATTCCCTTTATCTGGTTCTTTTTAAGTATGTCCAAACTGAAAATTAACAATTTTATGTGCGACCAGATTTTTCTTATAACCCATTTAAAGGTCAGCTCCTGTTTTCTTAATTGTTTTTAATCTATTTTTTTATGTAATGATGCAAACCATGATGTTGCACTGGGAATGCAGCGCCTGTAGAGCACGGTGCACTTAAAAAAATACCTTACCATACAACTTGAGCTTTAATTATTATGTATGACTGTGTAATTAATATCGTAATTGGTAATCATTATTTATTCATGTACGAATTACGTTTTATTGTCTAATGAGGTCATTAAATACAATTTTTGTAGGATTACACTTCTTTTATCGATCAAATGGTCTCAACGACTGATAACATGATTTTTATGCAGTATTAAGCTGATTTCACTGATGTGCACTTTTCAAGGAAAATAAGACATTATTTTAAATAGTACATGATTTTAATGTAGTTTTAAGCTGATTTTATTGATGTGTACTTTTCATGGAAAATAAGACAGTTTTTCTAAATAGTACATGATTTGTATGTAGTATTAAGCTGATTTCACTGATGTGTACTTTTCATGGAAAATAAGACATTTTTTAAAAAAAAAGTACATGATTTGTATGTAGTATTAAGCTGATTTCACTGATGTGTACTTTTCATGGAAAATAAGACATTTTTTTAAATAGTACATGATTTGTATGTAGTCTTAAGCTGATTTCACTGATGTGTACTTTTCATGGAAAATAAGACATTTTTTAAAAATAGTACATGATTTGTATGTAGTATTAAGCTGATTTCACTGATGTGTACTTTTCAAGGAAAATAAGACATTTTTTAAATAGTACATGATTTGTATGTAGTATTAAGCTGATTTCACTGATGTGTACTTTTCATGGAAAATAAGACATTTTTTAAAAATAGTACATGATTTGTATGTAGTATTAAGCTGATTTCATTCATGTGTACTTTTCAACGAAAATAAGACATTTTTTAAAAATAGTACATGATTTGTATGTAGTATTAAGCTGATTTCACTGATGTGTACTTTTCATGGAAAATAAGACATTTTTTAAAAATAGTACATGATTTGTATGTAGTTTTAAGCTGATTTCACTGATGTGTACTTTTCATGGAAAATAAGACATTTTTTTTAAAATAGTACATGATTTGTATGTAGTATTAAGCTGCTTTCACTGATGTGTACTTTTCAAGTAAAATAAGACATTATTTTAAATAGAACGTATACAATATACCTCAATGTCAATGGATTACTATATGGAAAAAAACAGCTATTTCCCTTTAGTGGAAATTACTCTTGTTTACCTGCATGATACATATTTTCTGAAGTAGAAGGGTGATGATTGTAAATGATACCATTTTAAATTAAATTTTTTGTTTGGACTGGTAGAAGTAGGGAAAAAAAGTTCTATCTACTAGTCCAAAAGGAAACATGGAATACGGTGTATGAAAGTAGCATGCTCCTATGTTTAAATTACAGTTGGTGATTAATGTATTTAAAACATCTTATCTAGAACCATCATGCATTTTTATAACAGTATGGACTGGAGTTGGGGGGGGGGGGGCAGATTCTTATTTTTAACATGCTCTTCTTTGCAAAAGTTTGTGGAAATTTAGCACCATATATTACATAAAATAATGATAGACGCAAATACTTAGATTTCCCTCTTTCGGACAGCACTGGATTGAATACCGGTCCACATACAAAATGGACTGAAATGTTGGTGGACTCGTCAAAACATAGCGTCACATAGTAACATTGTTTCTACCGCTAAGGATGTATTCGCTGAACACAACAGAAGAAATTCAGTGGCCGATCAACTTTCATAGTACTTTTAAGAACTTTTTTTTTAAAATGTGATGCTATTTTTTGTAAATATATTACAAATAAGATAATTTTGCAATACCACCAAATACCCACTGTGTGATTTGTACTTTACATAATTATTATTTGCATTAGTGTAAAATTGCTGATATTCTAAGTCATGGGAATATCTTTTCCATTTGACTTTTTCTTGAAAATACCAAATATAAAGTTGCAAATAAAGTGTACATGACAGGCATCCGTTAAGTTTAAAAAGCAAAAGATATTGATTGAAAGGGTTTTTAAAAAATCTGAAGAAAAAATGAACTGGAGACAAAACTTACAAAAAACAAAAACCCAAGAAGCAAGCAAATCTATAAATATATAACAAAAGTACAACAAAAATAAAATTAGAAAATATTGAAATGGAAACCATACAAATTTAGAGTGTCGTGGTAAAATACGCTACAAATTAATTGTATAACTTTTTTTAAATTCCAAAACATTACGTTTCTATAACATCAACAGTACACTCATGTGCTATAGTTTGGTTCCGAAACTAGCTAAAATAAATATGCGTCAGTGAGAGTAGCTTCCTATTGCAGGAATCAATCGCGTTTTGTTCCTGCTCATTTGAGGCAAAATGACAATAAAAAGATGACAGCAATTCCTATGTAGTGGTCACTTTGCCGAAACAACATATGTTCATACATGTAGATTCTTAAGTAGTTTTAAGCATAAGCATATGTCACTTGTTGTGATCGATCCTATGCTTTGATGATCTTGCTCTCTCTGAAACGTGGGGCGAGAGTTTCATATATTTGTAAATTTCACGTTTGATAAGGACAGCTGCTGCTACGCTCAATCCGAATCGATAGTACTACAATGCATATTTAGATAACTACACATGTTCATGTAGCATGTTTGAACCAAAAGTACACATAATAAGCTAAAGCGATGAGTAGCCTCAATGGCAACTGAAATGAATTAAACATAGGTCTTGTTGAATTGTGTCTAGAACAATCAGACACGGTTAACATCTTTTTGACGAAGTTGTTTCGTCTGTTTTGTTTTAATTTGAACAATTGGAGCCTTAAAGTTAACACTAGCAAAACAAAAATTATGGTTTTAGAAAGAGTCAAAAAGACAAATCCCTCAATATATTATAATGGTGAATTATTAGAAAATGTAGATTCGTTTAAGTACCTAGGTTTACATTTATTCAAAAACGGTTCCTGGCTACGAACGCAAAAATTTCAATTTGTTCAGGGGAATTTAGCTCGTTTTAACTTACACAAATTATTTTAATACACTGTTCTAGGCGTAAGGGAAACATGTAAACTTATTTGTATGTTCTCACTGGTGAACTGGGGAGATTTCCATTATGGGAAATTAGAACAATACGCCTTTTAAAATTTTGGACTCGAATATTGGTGAAAAGACATAGTTTTTGAGGTCATCAAACAAGATAGACCATCATTCCTTGTATGAAGAATATGTATCATTTGAAGAGTACTTGGATGTGACAAACTAGAGCATTATTCTTTGTATGAAGAATATGTATCATTTTAAGAGTACTTGAATGTGATAAATGAAACTCGTATTAAAATTGCACTAAGTCGATTTAGAGCAGTATTGCATAACTTGAATCAAGAAATGGGTCGGTCTGAAGGAGTACCAACGAGCGGCTATTAAACAGGTATAATATAAGATCTGCAGAAAATTAATATAATACTTTGCTTGTTTGTCCATTTTATAGGGAATTGACAAGAAAACATTGACCACGATGTTATTGTTCATGGCCGAATAATGACAAATTTAAAGCCATTATGTCTGCAAATTCAGGAAGAATCTTAACTGCATTGTCTAAATTTTGACACTTTGCGCAAAAGAAAAGATAAAAAACCAAACTAATTGTGTATAAGTAATTATGATTATATTGCATTTTAAGACTAATAGAGTTAATTATAATTTGGTTTGTACATTTTATTTTATATTTAATGGTAATTTTGTTCACCAAAGGAAGCAAATATTATATTTAATAATCAATAGAATTATGTTACTTATTCTCTATAGTAATACATGATTGCATCCTCACGTCTGTAGCTATACATTGCTTTTACAATTTAATGCTAAATAAAGTGTGTGTTCCGTTCTGTTCTGTTTTGTTTCAATTTAGTTTAGGTAATTGCTTAGGTTTGATCTGTACTATATATCTGCCTAAGGTAATGAGCTTTTTCAAAGAGTTAATTAATAATTAATTCCTCAAAATTATTTCAAGATTAAAACATTGCACACACACACACTCCGGGGTTAAAAAAAAAGCAATGAACCATATCCTACTCCTTTCAGGGCGAAGCCTTACAGTACTTCTTGGTATGGTTTCGAATATATATATATATATATATATATATATATATATATATATATATATATATATATATATATATATATATATATATATATATATATATATATATATAGAGAGAGAGAGAGAGAGAGAGAGAGAGAGAGATAGATAGATAGATAGATAGATATATCGCTAACATTTGTCCATAAGCGAAAAAGGCGTTATAATTATGATGGCGGTATGAAGGGGTTCAGCTTTCAATACATACATACATACATACATACATACATACATACATACATACATACATACATACATGTAAAGCAGTTGGAAAATAGAATCCAAACGATTCAGTAAGATGAAATACTTTTCTCCTATACCCAAAGTATGTAACTGTAACCAATAGTTCATATGCCTTTAATCATGTTGTATTTTCTTTTCTTTTCTTTTTTTTTTGGGGGTGGGGGGAACTTGTTTATAAGACTATGCTTTCTAAACTTAAGCTTGCAGTGACTTGTCGTGCCTCTGTGACTATACAAAGTTTGAACAGAGTGCTGTTACATTGCAATGTGCTCCGCCTTCACAAGGAAATATAACTGCACCATCACTATGATCTTCTTTTCATGTGCTATATGTTTATTTATATTTTGCTGTTAGCTGCACCTCATTTTTTTATTCAGAAAGCCCAATGTTTGCTTACAGTCTGTGACTTCTTTAAAGAAAGTTATACCTTGTACCTACTTTTCATACTTTGTTATTATTCAAAGTTTCACATGTTAGTTCAATTGTGCGGTCGCTTTTTCTATTAAGGTATGAAATATAATGTTTAAGCTTTCATCTTTAAATCCACTCACAATAATTCATGCAAGTTACTTTCAATAACTTACACTGCTCAAAATGTTGGTTTAGATCACTGAAGTTTGCCTATTGATGAAACTTGATGAGTGGATGCACACATCATAATGTCTAGAATAAGTCACTGAGGCATACTGTTGCCCAATTGCTAGTATTATGATCAATATTCGTTTTCACATCTCTAGCAATATTTTAAGCACAGTCATATTGATACTTGAAATAAGAATGCATCCAGAGGCAAAAACAAAATGATTTCTTTTTCTGTTTCTTGTGTATTGGATTTTATGGTGACTTTAGAATTTTGTTCAAATATAGCACATCAGTACTTTAGGTATACAAGTTATATTTATTGGAATGATTAACAAGCATATAACCTGACAGTTAACCTTTGCAACGGCAATACAGACTTTCTTATTACCATTTCAATTTGTAAATGAACTGTATCAAGGCATCTTTGGAACATAATCTACTTTTAAAAAAAAGATTTAAAAAAACGTGTAAAGTATCCATTCTTATTTCCCCCTGATCAATATGTCTCCACATGATTGTGCACACTATACAGGTCCGTTGGCAACCATCAACGTCTATGGTCACTGTTTATGGACGGAATAGGGTGGAGGTGGATGCATAAAACAAAAAAAATTCAAAGAATATTACTGTAAATAAAAATAGTTTTGTATGTTGTAATAAAGAATCACTTTCAATGTGTAAACAATCTATTGTCAGTCAACAAAAATAACAGAACCTATTTTTTCCCCCCGAACGCCAATTCTTTTATCAATTCTTCCACGGCTGCATGCCTTTTCTTAAATCACATCTTCTCAGTAAAACAGTTAAAACACCAACCGATTCAAAACTAAATCTAAAGTTTAACTTATTATTTTCTCCAATAAATTCGTTTGATGGACATAATTTTTTGTATCAGTACATAGAAGTTCCGAAATCATCTGCATACCTGCCATATTGTTTTCATTATCCTTCGCCATTTTGTTTTAGGAAAGGTCAAGGTTGACAAAAGCTCGTGCCTGTCCTTACTTTAGCCAAAAGTGAGACAAAAGACCAATCTAAGCTCAACTCCACCCTGACTTTAGACCAGTTTACGATATGTCGTAAATTGACTGGCTTAACTTAAAATCACGTTGAATGGAGATTAATATTAAATTTATTAAAATGTTTCTGTATGAATGATTTCACTGGTCTACAATTTTTTTTGAAGTCGTCTGCTTCAGAGATAAAATGTGCTGGTTATTAGGGATTTTGATGTGCTGAATTCAAATATGACAATTAAAACAACTGATTGGCTACTGTTTCCAAGATATTTAAGTTTTTACATTTTACGTCTATTTATATTGTGTACATTGTAGACTTTTAATCATAAATTGTAAACCTAGGTCTTTTCATGTGTTTATGGTTTACATGATAATATTTCACCTGTCCTGTTTATGTAACACTTTAAAAAACAGCAAAAGGGTTATATAAATAAAAAATATATCGAAACAAAAGTCAAAAACTATTATGTATCTATAATACATAGTTTAGTCCTTATTCAGTGTCTACTCGGCGCTTCTTGGCTTGTCTCTTGAATGCATTAAATGGAGCGTCTCATGTCACTGTCCAGCAATAGTCTGCAATCATTGATGGGCTCCATTTGCCCTGATAGCGTTTCTCCATTGTTGCAATGTCCTGGTGAAATCGCTCGCCGTGCTTGTCACTCACTGCTCCGAAGTTCGGTGGAAAAAAATCTAGATGAGAGTACAAAAAATGTATCTTTAGTGACATGTTGCAACCAAGGCATTTGTATGCCTTGAGGAGGTTTTCCACCAACTCCCTGTAGTTGTCTGCCTTGTTGTTTCCGAGAAAATTTGTTGCCACTAACTGGAAGGCTTTCCATGCCGTCTTTTCCTTGCCACGCAGTGATCGGTGATATGCATCATCTCGAAGAAGTTCACGAATCTGAGGACCACCAAAGACACCTTCCTTTATCGTAGCTTCACTTAACCTTAGAAATTTTCCATAGAGGTACTTGACAGCTGCTTGTGTTTTGTCCATGCCCTTGACAAAGTTCTTCATCAGAGCCAGCTTGATGTGCAAGGGTGGTAACAAAATCTTCCTTGATTCAACAAGTGGTGGATGCTGAACACTTTTAATCCCAGGCTCCAATACCTGTCAGAGTGGCCAATCTCTCTTGATGTAGTGGGAATCTCTCGCACGACTATCCAATTCGCAGAAAAAACAGCAGTACTTTGTGTATCCAGTCTGCAGACCAAGCAAGAGAGCAAGAACCTTGAAATCGCCACAAAGCTGCCACTGATGTTGGTCATAGTTTATGCACCTCAAAAGTTGTTTCATGTTTTCATAGGTTTCCTTCATATGGACTGCATGACCAACTGGAATTGATGGCAAAACACTGCCATTATGCAGCAAAACAGCTTTAAGACTCGTCTTCGATGAATCAATGAACAGTCTCACATCATCTGGATCATGAACGATGTTGAGGGCTGCCATCACACCATCGATGTTGTTGCAGGCTACAAGATCACCTTCCATGAAGAAGAATGGGACAAGATCCTTTTGACGGTCACGGAACATGGAAACTCTAACATCACCTGCCAGGAGATTCCACTGCTGTAGTCTGGAGCCCAACAGCTCTGCCTTACTCTTGGGTAGTTCCAAATCCCTGACAAGGTCATTCAGTTCACCTTGTGTTATGAGGTGTTGTTCAGAGGAGGAGGATGGGAGAAAATATGGCTCATGTGACATTGATTGTTCAGGACTAGAAGTTTCATCCTCTTCCTCTTCCTCGTCTGACTCATGTGAGAATGATTCTAGTGCATCAGGAACCGGCAGTCCTTCTCCGTGGGGTACTGGGCGTATAGCTGACGGAATGTTTGGATAATGCACAGTCCACTTTTTCTTCTTTGACACACCTTTCCCAACTGGAGACACCATGCAGAAGTAACAATTGCTGATATGATCTGTTGGCTCTCTCCAAATCATTGGCGCTGCAATAAGCATAGATTTCCTTTTCCTGTTCAACCACTGGCGAAGATTTGTTGTACAAGTGTTGCAGCATATGTGTGGGGCCCACATTTTGTCCTGATCTCCAATTTTGCAGCCAAAATAAAGGTGATAGGCTTTCTTAACCATAGTGGTTATACTGCGCTTTTGTGATGCAAAAGTCACTTCACCACAAACATAGCAGAAGTTATCTGCATTGTTCACACAAGTACGAGGCATCTCTGCTCACTTTGGCTAAACAGAAATGTGTCCCTTTACAAAATCAAACACTGAAAAATAAGAGAGCATGACACTGTATGATTTGTAGAGCTGATAAAGGGCAATTTCTTCAGCAGAGTGATGTAAGCTTAGTTATGATTGCATCATCCATGACTTCTAGGAATAACGTGATGCAATTCATATCATGTATGATGCAATACCAGCTTCAGATTGCATCATTCATTGTTTTGCCTAAAAAGCAAGTACTGTCCAAACCCAGTCATAGATTTATTCATAGATCCAGTCAAAGATGTATTTTAGTCATTTGAATTGAAATCCCTTCCCTTTATAACTCACTTATCGTCCGCCATTCCCAAGTCAAGGGTCGTATATACTGACCCAGTATCATATCTTTAAAACTAGAGCCAATCAACAATTTTAAGCATCATTTTCGTACTCAGCGACCCAAATTTAGTAAAGAGGCGACAACATTTATTGCGAATCATTTTGGCTGTAGACCAGTGTAACTGATTAACAATTGTCCGTAAATACTGAATTAAATTTATTGCTGATATGAATAATAATGTGGAAAAATTGTAATGATTCCAAGAATAATGTGTTTGTCTGTCTCTCTTGGTCCAGGGTCTGGGCAGCCCCCAAGATCTGAAATCATCAGCTAGTTCCCTGGGGGCAAGGATCTAGACCTCCAGTCCGACCGTGTCTTGAATTTATTTGTTGTTGTAGTTGTCTGTCTTTGGCAATACTGTATACAGCTCTCTCTCTCTCTCTCTCTCTCTCTCTCTCTCTCTCTCTCTCTCTCTCAGTAATGGTCGGGGCAGACTGCAGCTAAATATGTGGTATATTCTTCTCGCTTGGCGTTAGGAGAGGGGATAAAGCGACCAGTAGATGGCGCAATAATTTTTATCCGGTTCACAAGTAAATGAGAGCCATAGCATAAGGCGTGAGCATTCTAAAAATCTGGTTTTGAGATCAACAAGAACACTTTGGTATCGACAACAATTTCTCATAATAACGGATTTCATCTCTCAAATATGCCTTTAGTTCGCGCCGCATTTTGTCCCTGATATATGTACGTTTTTAATCTCACTGCAGTAAGTTGTAAGTGAATGTTTGAAAAAATGTTGAAAACATGTCAACATGATCTGTGTAAATATCTGAAAACTTTATAACTGTATTTTATCATTGCAAGTCGATCAATTTCAGTGTCTGAGAGCTTTTTGGACTGTGCTATATATTAAAAGATGAAAGTCTGGTTCGTTTCCGCTAGGGCACAACTACTTTATGCCAACCGGTAATAGCCATATGGCCCCCAAAAGAAAATATACAGGTGTTTATTTATCCTTGTGATTGATGTGGTGGTTACATTCTTAGGCAAAGCTGAAAAAATCGCACACTTTTCTTCCGCGGTCTTAATTTCTCCATCTTCCTACCCTCACCCCAGCAGTGTTTTTTTTTAAATTTTTTAATTTTTTATTTTGTTGTTGTTGTATTTTTTTCTCGACCAAACTGATATTAACCTCTGGACCATATCTTGGATGCATACCATACGCCTGCCGAAGAAGGCTAGAAAGTGCATGCTAGGTTATTTAAGCAAACGTTATTATTGAGATATATGGGAAAACAAATAGTACTTTATTACCTAAGTACACTGCTTTGAAGAGGTAGAATGTTGTACCCAGTGCCCTGCACTCATTGTGTGTATAGACTGGAGACATACTATTCCTGGCTAGTACTACGCGAAACCAACATGTTCTCTTGCCAACATTCGAGACTTGATGCAGCGTGTTACATGTAGATTTGTGTTCCGCCGTCTAAGATGGAAACACTGATTTATTGATTGTTTAACGGCACATGATTTTTTTTCCATGTAGCCAAATACTGGAAAGTGTCTTGCCCAGAGACACACAAGGCGGCCGGCCAGGCTTGGTCTGGGCAGGATTCGAGATACAGTTTTATAACCAGCCACAACTGGTTACAAGCGTCGCTAGAAGAGTTTATATTTGTCACGTAATCAAGCACTTTTATTGCAATTATCACCCATTTAGCCTATTAATTTTCTAGTAGGTTTCTGATATTAGTAGAGAACAGCCTGTCGTAATATTTGGCTGGTTAAATTCATCGTTAGCAGTTGTTTTTTATGCTTTTTTTAACGGCACTTTTACACATTATTGGCTACATTATGCCGAGGAAATGGGAGCTAAGTGCCTTTCCGAAGTACACACCGAGGCAGCCGACCAGTGCTGTCCTGGCCGGGTATCGAACCCGTGGATTGCGAGTCGGACATTCTGCCAATTAAGCTACCGCGGCTCCCCCCATCGTTAGTATATCTTCTGCTTAATTATTTTCAATAAAGTTTCGACTAATATTTCATGATCAGTATCGTATTTGGCAGCGCATATCGTTAATTACAGCGTATATCCGGGTTCATGTTATATAGCGCTACAGTGATTCTTTAAAATGCAGAACTAGCCGGGGAAAGTTTCGTAAATTGCACTGTCGAATTTCTTAACTTATGGCTATCATGTGACTTTTTCAGCTCTTGTTGTTTACTAATTTAAGATATGGATATATTTATGAATTAGGTGTTTCAGGATTGTGTCGTTCTTGAAACTGATATAAGGCATGTACACCTCCCATATTAATTTCGTATATAGACAGTGAAATACCAATAGTCGGCAAGGAAGCAGAGATGGCCATCCATAGCAGGAGACACGTTGGTTTCGAGGCAAGTGGAATATCTCAAAAACAGCCTCTGTGGCAACTATTTTAAATTGCAACAAGATGTTTAGTACACAATGTTTTTTAATATTATCTTATAGGAAAAGGGCTTGCACTTGACTGAGCATCACTATGCTAAAACTGACCTTTGGACATTAAAAAAAAAAAATTGGGGCTGGGGTTCATCAAATTGTTTTGCTATGAGCTTCCATTGACTTGTCAGAGCAAATGAATGACATTCTCATGTTTTTATTTATTTTAGATATAAAAAAATATGGACCTTTTTGACATCAAATTTGTGCATAAAAACTATCTGTTACACTCAGAGATTGCAGAGATGTGACTCAGTCATTAGTATGCATCTTAATTCGTGTAACTTTTGTTAGCTTTAGGTACTTTACAGGCATGCGTGATTGTTTGTTTTTTTAGTATTTTGCCTCGTATAGTGACAATGCATGTAGCGCATGCTTAGTTGTTTTCACCTATAGTGCAGTAAAGAAAGTTACTCTCTTTACTATATATTCTGTCAATAGTGGCGGCGCGACGGGGGGTCGGATGCCGGTTTTTCATAGCTGTAAACGGGGCGTAGATGGGGTGGGGGTGGGTTGGGGGGGTAGAGGTTGGCAACTAACATAAAAACTGTTCTTTGTGGCAAAGTAGGGACGCCACTAAAAAACATAGCCCCGGGCGCCTCAAACCCGCGCGCCGCCACTGATTGTCAATGATCGGTTTATACATATGCATACTACGGATAAAAGTAAAACTCTGCGTTCTGATTAAATGAAGCCATGAGTGATGACAAAGTTCTTGATTTTATGTGTTTTAATCATGCATCAATGGTTCAAACTGCTGACACAAGTAATGTAGATTTTCTGGAGCTACAGCCAGTACAGTTTGAAAGTCTATCAGATGAGATCAACGGTACGAGTCCTGAATACCTTGATACAGTGGCGGCGGCAGTGTGTGGTGATTGGTATCCAGATGAAGTGAGCTCATATGCTGAGGTCTACAAATACCTGCCCAGAGAAGAATTCACAAGTAGAATTCTCACTGATTTTAATTTCAGATGAAGTCAGAATCGAGTAATCTTGGATCATGTTTGAAACTGCGAAGGGAAGAAAAGATTTTACGATGGGGAATAATGCCGAGATAATGCGGTGATTACGCACTAGTAGTGATGAACCAGTAGCAATGAAATTCGCTAATTCACGGTCTCCCATCATATTTGGAGGGTAAAGAGTTCTATACTGTAAGCGATATGATTACCGTATGTACTCGCGTATAAACCAATACCAACTGCAAACTGCATAGACCCAGATCTGCCGTCGCATAATGCGCCGGCAGATCTGGGTCTGGGCAGTTTGTACGGCTAATCAGTAGAACAAAGAACATATACCCTGATCTGCCGGCGCATTATGCGACGGCAGATCAGGGTCTATGTTGTTTGCATTTGGACCTAAATTATACGCGAGTATAGACGGTACTTCATCGAAAGGTGTTATGCTTCAATCTCGTCCGTTTAGTACGAATCAAAACAGAACTCTATGTACCCCTTGTACACCAAAACGATGTACTGTCTTGTTCACAGAATCAATCTTCAAAGTGTGAGTGTGTGCCACTGATTGAAGAACTAAACAGAACTATTTGCTGTTTGAGGGCCGAACTACTTGTGCTTAAAGAGAATCAGTCACACACAGAGTCTGTCATAGACGATAGGTTTAAACAACTGAATCAATCAGTCAATAAAATGTAAGTGCGTTTTGAGAAGGTTGAAACAAAAATCAGTAACTGCCATGTACAAATAAGGAGTTTACAGCTGCCAGTTTCGGCGAAAAGCTTTTTAAAGATGTTACTGCAAGAGAACAGCTCGCAGCCTCTACGTACAAAGCCCAATATTTCTAGTGGCCACAGTGACATAGCTGATGATAGCGCTGCTTCGACTACCAGATTAAGTACGTCATAATGGTCACAAACTTCAGTTACTATTGCATCAAAGCATGATTCAAATGTGAACAATACAAAGTATTGCAATAACAGATCATCAGAGACTTACGGTCAACCAGTCACTGATTAGACCAACAATAAGACAATTCAATATGTTAAGGAAAATAGATTCTGAAGGAGATATATTCCCAAGTTTAGTATATATCAATGCTGTCATAGGTTCAGTTAGAAATGTGCCCAGTTTTGCCAATCATAGTTTAAATAGAAATGATGTTCATGGTTGCTCAGGTATTCCTGTCAGAATCACAAATTCTTCAAGTCACAAGGTCGAAAAGCATCAGTATATGCAGGACGATGATGGTGGTAATGATTGTAATGATCTTGAATTTGCTGATAATGATAATAATGCTTTCATCAAATCATTCAGAATTCGAACCAAAGAGAAAACTTTGTAGGTAACATTCATCCTTCAGTAGATGAAGATGCAATTTACGAATTTCTTGCTAAACGTGGTTTTGAACCTACTTACATAAGAATTATGACAAGCAAACGACCAGGCTCCATATCTGCTAGAATAAATGTAAAATATTCTTCAGATCTAGGGAAATTTTCAGAAAGTCATTTTTAGCCTAAAGCGGATTATTGCAGACGATGGTTAATGATGGTTATTACTGGGATGAATCCGTTGAATAAACACTCATGCCAATTCCCTGTTATCTACTCGTTTGTTTGTCTCTTTCCAACATAAGTATAGTTGGGTTTGATCTAAATATACTTTCATGGAATGTCACAGGCATTATGTCTGATGCTTTTTTTAATTATTTTAGTCAGGTACTATCAGAACAACATATTGATATACGTGGAATTTCCAAACATTGTTTTTTTTCAGGAACAACTTAGGTTCTTAGACTCTGTCGATGCTAACTATTTGTCTACTGCCACTGTTGACCAGGATAAGCTTTGGCCTGTACGCACAATCCGTGGAGAGTGTGGTGTGGTCATCTTGTGACATATTAAATATAATAATGATATTAATCTTTTAGAGATCGATGATGATCGGATAGTTAGCATCAGATTAAGATTAGCTTATAATTCTTTTGTATTTTTCATACAGGTCTACTTACAGTGTCATGGATATACTACTGTAATCTACTCTGATTATATAGAAAAACTGCACGGTCTTTACAATCTGTATTCAGATTATGGTATTGTTATCCTGATGGGTGATTTTAATTCCAACCCATGTTCGTATACGAGAAGTAAAATGCTGCATTCCCTTTTGGTTCGCAAGAATTTATTTTCTTTAAGCTCTGTTGACTTTTGCAAAGGTCCCTGCTACTCATATGTTTCTTTTTCTTGTGCAAGCAAGTCTCTAATTGATCACATCATTTTTACACTTCAAAAATAAATATAGTTAAAGGGGGCAATGATGATTGATGATGATGGTTTAAACTTTTCAAATCACAGATCTATATTTGGATCCTTTAAATGTCAGTCTTGCAAGACGTGTGATTCAAACTTCTATCGTTTGAAGTACAATTGGAAAACAAGATGACTCTAGCAAAAGATATGAATATGCGCAAGAATTAGACCGATTATTAGAGCACTGTAAGACTTTTCTTCCAATAAACAAGAAGCAAATTGATTTATTGCATAGCAAAATAGTTCATGTTACAGCTCTTGTGATCAGAAACACCCTCCTCATTTCAAAATTAAAGCCCTTCTTAAAACCCTACCGAAATAATGATTTGAAGGTATTCAATAAAACCATGATCAAAATAAGGCATTGCATACAACCATGATCAAAATAAAGCAAGAGTGGGTTCATAAAGTCCTACAGAAATAATGATTTGAAGGCATTGCATAAAACCATGATCAAAATAAGGCAAGAGTGGGTTTGCACAAGAAAACCCAACGATCGAAAAGATATATTTTTTCGCCCGTTGCAAAAATGCCAAAAACAACCTTTCGAAAACACAACAGAAAATGTGTGTCAGATTATTTTAAGCATGAAAATGATGACATTGATAAGTTTGCAGAGGTAGATCAAAACCACTTTTGGAGAGCTATCAATTAACGAGAATAGAAACCTAAAAGACCCTTGGAAATGAAATTCGGTGATATTATTTTTCGTGATCCTGCATATATTGTAGACCAGTGGGCATTATACTTTGAAACTTTGTATTCATCTCCGAATATAGACAGTAAGTATAATGAAGTTAGTGAAATCATCGGAACATGAAAATAATCTTTCTGTAGTGGAGAGTTAGATTACATTACACATGATGAGCTTCATCTGTACTTTCTGATGTTGAACCTGGAAGGCAGGTAGAATAGATAACATAAACTATAAACCAATTAACTACTGTGGAATTACTCTTTGGTCAGTCCCGGTTACTTTTTTCAACTCACTGTTGATTCTTGTGCATATTCCTGATCAACTGAAAGAAAGTCTGATAGTAACACTTTTTAATGGAGGGAATACAACAAAAAGTGATCCGAATAATTATAGGGAAATAACGCTTCTACCAGTTATTTGTAATGTTTTTGAAAAGATTTGATTTTGATCTTAAGTTTTCTTGAGTTTTCAATAAATCCTTTACAGGGGGCTTTCAAACGGGTCTGGGTTCCAACATGACCTTGCTTTTAGTCCATGAACTAGTTTGTTACGCGAATGAAAATCAAGCAAGTTCTATGCAGCTTTTCTTGTCAAACAGTCTGCACTTCAGTCTTTGATCATTTTCTAACCGTGTGTAGTTTTCTTACACAAGCTTGTGATAAGTTTTGCTGTCATATTATTGACAAATTTGGGGTGCATGCTCACATGTACTTAGATTCAATGTCCAACATTGATTTTGCGAATGCTCTCTTGGGAATGATGACCCTTGATTTGTTAATTCTTGTAAGCAATGAAAAGCTGATGTATTTCAATCTCATATGCATTTTAACTGTTGCTTCCACGTAGAGAAAATATACAACAAACTTTTGACAGTATCGATGCTGATAATGGGTAAGAAAAGGGTAGGTAGCATACATTACACATAAGCTGTGATTGGTCAAGCATTTGAAGCATAGACATTTCCACTATCACATAAGCTTGGTTTATCTCGAAATGCACAGAGTCGTAGATCAAATTAGCCAATAGACATTGATAGGTGATCTGTCAGGTGATCAGTCAGGTGTCATGCTTCACCTCTCGGTCACAGTGTTAGGCAGTTACCAAGACCAACCAGTCAATCAGATCGCTTTGAAGAGCAAATTCCCGCGATATGACTGAGCCTACGTACAAATCTATTCCCTATTAAACAGCAGGCTCGGTGTAAAAATGGACTGTTTAAGTATTTTTTTAAAAAGAATTTTAACATAGATTTGTTTTGTTTTTGTTTTTTTGGTTTTAGCGGTCTTTTAATACATTATTGGCTACATCATGCTGTAGGCAACCGACCCGGGTTGTCATGGGCGGATATCGAACCCGCGACCCTTAGATTACGAGTCTGAAACTCTACCAACTGAGCTACCGTGGCTCCTCTTTTTACATGGAAAGTTTGATGAAAAACATTAGCTTTAAAAAGGTCCGATAATGAACTTTATGTTAATTGTACAATTGTAAAGTGCATCATAACAATGATTTGCTATCGAGAAGATAAACAAATTTACTCGTTCGGACGGAGCCAGGTGGTCTAAGGCGCTCGCCTTTACAGATCACTCACACATCTCATCTCTGTATGCGTGAGTTCGAGTCTCGGCTGGACCAAGGCGGGTATATGAGAGAGCTTGCCAGTAGCTTCCCGTGGGTCGGTGGTTCTTCCCGGGTATTCCCGGGTTCTTTCTCTACCAAATATGCTGGCCGCCATGTATAACCTATCATGTGCTGAAAAATGGCGTTAAACCCCACAAAACCAATCGTTCGGACGGAAAATGTAACATACATTTGTCTCGACTTAAATGTAAAATGCGAATGTAAAAATAGATTCATGCATATTAGCTCCGGAAGCACTCGGAAGAAAATGAACAGGACCAATATGCAGCACGTGCATCCTTGAGAACAATTGGGTTGATCATTTACAGGTATAGTCCTCGCCGTCTGCATGTCATCTGCGTTACCCATTTGGGAAATGTACATCATAATTAGGTGTTGTACACATGTGTTTGAATATCCATCGAAATCACTCTTTTCTACACGTAGTTAATAAAATCTGTTTATATTGTTTCTAATTGCAGGTAAACACTAGTACCGCTTGTTTTCAAGAATATACGTGCTGGTTTTTTCTCTCTGACTACGCCCTGGGAAACCATGCACGTATTAACATTCACATTCGGCACAAGTCCAGACGAAAATAGGTAACATTTTACATATCATCCTCGCACTATGCATTTGCCATAGTCCACTTAACAAATGTGTCATTAAAGCCCATAACTTTATAAGAGGTATGGAAAGATAGTCGTGTTCTATAATTGTTTTTCTGTGTAAAAATTCATTAAAATACGTAAACAGTCCCTTTAAGGATTTTCAACCCTTTTTATTATTATTTTTGTCCCGACATACAAATACTGTTTCCACTACAAAAATTAGGAACCTGTATCTATACTTTGTTTTCTTTCTCCCTACCTCAGAGTATAATTCCATTGTTGTACAAAGGTATGTAAATAATCTTTTATCTCAGTTCCAGCTATTAAATTATTCAATAAAAAAACCCTAAATTTGAGGAGAAATTTAAAAATTTTAGCGAAATTCTGACTCTAATATTGAGAAGTCCAACTGGTATATACCGTCTGAATTTGCTTATAAGTCGAGTCCAAATGCAAACAACATAGGCCCTTATATTCCAGCGCATTATGCGCCGGCAGATCAAGGTTTATGATGTTTGTTCTACTGATTACATTTAACAAACTGCACAAACACAGATCTGCCGGCGCATTATGCAACGACAGATCTGGGTCAGTGAATGTTTAGCAGTTGAACTCGACTTATCAGCGAGTATAACGGTAATTATCAATGAAGAATTAAATCTCAAGCCTGGGCCCAAGGTTATAATAAACAGTATCAGGTTCAAACTCAGACTAGACTCGAAATTCTAACCGTGGATTGGTAATTTATTAGACTTTAGTCGAATGAAACATCTGAGTTTCGGTTGTGTCTGAGTTCTAGAATGAGAATGGTTTTATAATGTTGGGGCCAGGCTGATTTGGGTGAATAGGGTCGATGGAACTCTTGTTTAAACATGTGACCAGTGGAGCTCGTAGAGTGTTATCATTAATTCATCATCATCGTCATCGTCGTCGTCGTCATCGTGACAAGCAGCAGCAACATAAACTATGTTAATTTAACAGTAGTTTACGTCTTAATATATTGTGACCCTTGCCTTTTGTTATGTAAATCTGAATTTTCATCCATAATTATAAGAAAAATAAATAAATACAGCTAAAAAAATAAAAATAAAGTTTGAGTATTGTGAATAATAGATATTTAGGTTGTCGAGCGTTGTCTGTCGTCTGCTACATGGTACGAACACAAGTGGTGTATATGTTACGTCATAGTGACGTCATCACATTCAATAAAGCTTATGTCATTTTTACGTCATTATAGTCATGTTCATGTTAATGTTATAGACGATGGCGAAGACAGCAGAACATATCAGTTTTATTTTCATCTTCTGTTTTATAAACATTAATGTTGGAGTACGAAGTCTGAATATTGTATCAGACAAGTATATGCAGTTAGGAAAATTTGGTCACTGCGGTGAAACAGTTATTCCCGAAGACAGCATAGTTGTGAAATCACATATCGGATTCGGATTTATGAACTATGGGATCAACCAGGATTGCACTATTCATTTTAGAACCTTGGCTGGTAATTGTCATTTCTTTTGGTGATTATTTTCATACTGTACCAAATGATATTTGTTGGTACGCTGACATAAAGCATACCGAAGAATTCACTGTAGGGAAAGGGAAGAGGGGGTGGGGGCTCAACCAGTCGCCGTTCCCTTTAATTTATCAATTGTTACGTAATGAAACATAAAATATATTACTAACAATACCTAACTTATCTAAAATCATACAATAGTCTAACTGTGGACATGCATACTTTAATCCACTAGTGTTAATGTTGAGAAAGTGATTTGAAAAATATATTCCGCGATGGCTGCCAATATATAATCTGTCGCCATCATCGGGGACGACTGTATTTTAGCGTTAATGTTCATCTGTAGGCTCTGTTTTATATAATTTTGTGTTTAAGAGTAATAATTCTATTTTAGTGTACATTTTAAATTGCTGCCGCCCCAAACACCCGCTTGTGCGATGAAAATATCGATCATGGAGGAAGACAGTCTACAGTGTAAGACGTCTATCCTGATATTTATGATGTGTGGATGCGACGTCGTACTAGCAGCACAAACTGTGTTGTGTATCATGTTCCCCGATCGACTGACAGGGGAACTAGAGGCCAAATTTTCAAGAATATATCACACACATGGCAGCCCATATTGACACTGTTGCACAGATTAAAGTCTAATTGCTTCAGTCGGACTATACTTACTCTGATGTCTTTTTCCTGATGGAATCAAATCCTGACACAAGCAAGTGGACGCGTTTTCAAGTTCCATTGACATACATTTCTGTTGGTTCAAATGCGATGGTAGCCGAGGAATGCTGAAGTCGGTTTCAAGTAGGGATACGTTTCTTGAAAGAAACAAAACTATCTAATCGCTTTCATCAATCTTAGTGTGCCCCTGAAAGTCCGTTCTAACTCATATTTGTTTTGTTTGTAACCATCGAAAGCATATTTTCTTATACCTCATGAAAGTAACAGTGTCAATGATTGTCTCACAGAATGTCACGTCTCAGGGAACAAAACATCGTGCCTCCCTCACGCTAACGTGACTTCCTCACGCAATAGTGTTTCCCGGTCTTGCTCGATTCGGTATCATGAACGATTTATTGCTCTTATTTGGGAGAGATATGAAGATTTATTCACCCGCTTCACCCTCGTGAAACATGACTTGCTTGGGCGGACAAATCTTCATATCTCCCCCTAACAAGGTCAATAAAATGTATAATGTCATAGAAAACCTGACAACCGATCTGTCTTCTATCCCTATTGAGTTTGATGAATATCTTCGGTATGTTTTTTGATTCAGCTATAGTTTCTGCCCATATAAATCTGCAGCGTATTTGAGGTCTGTAAACAAATACAAGTCAATAAGGAATAAATATGACAAACCTTTGAGGAAAAATAAGCTTTTATGATCGCTGGGTATTTAATACAAGGTCTTTCTAATCACGGGGGATTCAATGACTACGCTTGGAATAAGCTCGGGAGACGTTCCAAACACATGGATGGATACTCATCAAAGGTAAGTTTTGCCTATATTCTCATAGACTTTATACTTTATATAAAAGTTGTAGTCACAGAACACTACAGTCACTCCAAAAAGTAAATCACGTGTGATACATAATATTGTGCGCACAAGTACACCGCAATGAAGAGAAGTGATCACCAGTGTTACGGAATTATGTATCATTTTGTTTTTAAATAATGGTATAGTTTTGTGATCTCTGCATAATAGTCTAACAGATGTCGTCTTGCAGAAAGTAAATATACGGTACATGTGACCCAATACATTGGCCACTGGGAAAATCAATATTTCGCTTGAAGCATTAGTCATGTCACGTGATCAGCGCGTGAGGGTTTGAACTTTTGAACTTCTGAACTGGATTTCGCAATCCAAAGAATGATTAATTTTGTTGACCAGAAGTTAGATAGTAAGATCGTAATAATGAGTTGTTATTCTGAGACGGAATAAGAAATCGGTTTTATATGTATTTCAATGATGTAGTACAGAAACTATAAAATAAGATGTAATCGCAGCGTTCGTCATTCTACATAGTTTCGTCAGCTTGAGAGGTCTTTAACGAAATTGGTTCTTTGTATGTGATATTATGCTTCAGAGTTATTATTATACAATATATTTTGGATTTAGTACTGGTACTTCAGAAATATTTTCTAGACAGTTTATTTTTGGGATTAACTACTGATATTTAAGAATTATTCAGCTCCGTTGGAATTAGCGGAAACATCTCTAGAATATGTGTGATATTCTATATTCACAAGGATTACTTGGAATTAATAAAACCTGGATATAACTGATTCTTGTTGGCACGTCAGCACATTGGTGGTTTCATTCGGAATATTCTCCATTCGGAATAATTTGGAATAACTTCCGGATCAGTGAACATTAGAACAATTTAGGACTTTTAAGGATATTCTATACTGTAAGTTATGTTTAATTCTTTCACTTTAATTAATTGTTTGTTGAAATATTTTTATATTTTAGGAAATTAAATATTTTTGTTTTAAATCTTGAAAGCTTGTTTGAGTCTTTTCTTTTGTTACATTTACCCCTAGTCGTAACAACCAGCCAGTGCCTTGCACGACCAGTGACTTGCACAATTATGTCAACCAAATGCAGCTGGAAGCTAAGGGACCAAGCATTTAATTTTGTTTGTTTGTTTTATGTGGGGGGAGTTCCAGCCTCCGCCCCCCCCCCTTCCCGAAAATTAAATGGTCTGTCCCAGATATCAAAAGAGATTTACAGAAGATACATAAATTCAGAACATTAGCTACACCATGAAGGCGTAGACGAGCAAATGTAACGATGTTTACCTGTATTACCCTCTGTAAACTCGGGCACATCAATTGGCGTCGCCGATAAAAATGTGACTTTCTATCTTTTTAGCTTGACTGCGTGAGCGAACTACGTTGTCGTTTGCACCAGGTTTGGACGCCATTTTGAATTTTGCAAGGCATGACTGCTTGAATTGATTATTTATTTTGCCTTCCTATCGTAATTCTTTTTTCGTCTACAGTGTTATCATGAAAGTGGTCATATGGCTCTATATACCTCTTTTTTTTCTCTTTGGGTTTTCTTATCCCCGTTTATCGGTCACCATGCGACTCTTCTATTCTGCACGCAGCGTATTATCGAATGGATTCCCTTCTGTTTTATTTTTGAACTCATCCAGGCCGGGAGCTTATTTTCATTTTCACACAAGATGAGGGTAGAAGACAAAGTTTTCTTGTTACTCTCAATCGGATTCATGCGCGTCTGATTCAGAGAGACTTTCGTATTGCCAGTTGCCTAGATATATAGATATATAGAAGTTGTTTTGGATTGGCTATATTGCCCGCGCATGATGGGTGAAATTTAGACCTTTTTCCCCATATCCCAAACTTACTTCAAGTTTTGTGAAGGTTCTTCTGTCCGTCTGACTTTTGGTCAGGTCTGCTTTGGATCTAACGAGAGAAAGTCTAAAATCGGGACAAAAACGCCGATTCAGGTACTACCTCATGATGCAAAATTTCGGCTTTGGGCCTTAAGGAGTTAAATTTAATTTAGGCGAGGTTTCATCGCGTTCAGCTGGATTTCACCTATCCTATACACCTTTCATTTCTTCGGCAAATACACATAAAATGTTTATGCGCTTTTTAGCTCACGTCTACAAAGTAGAGGTAAGCTCTTATACTACCCCCGGAGTCGGCGTCCGCCTAGATAAATAGAGGATATCTACGTTTTTTGAGTAGATATAAGGAAATATTCACGAGTGAAGTGGAAACATTGTATTGTCACTAGTGGCAAAGCCATGAGTGACAATAAAAAAAGGTTGCCACTTCACGAGTGAAATATTTCCTTATATCTGCTCAAAAAACTCCGTAGATTTTCTTTTTATTATATATATATATATATATATATATATATATATATATATATATATATATATGTATATATATATATTAAGCCAAATACCTTCGATTTGCATGGATTTGTTTCTCCATTCTGTGTCAATGCGATTAACGGCTGCATTACTACATCGAGAAAAAGAAGTTCCGAAATTTTACAATAACTTTAGAACACATCTATTGACAAATTTAGATTGTACATATAATGCTTCAAATTGTATATTTTGTCAAATAATTACTGTTTTCATACGAAAATGAAGAGATTTTTATTTTCGTTAACACATTTCTTGCGCGGATTGATACAGTGAACATTGTTGGGGTGGAGATTCTGTAGAAACATGACAGACTTCAGAGTGTAACATCATTAAACAACATATTTTAATGATTGTGAGTTTAGTTGTAAGGATTTGGGTTTCTGTATTTGTTTATTTCTGCATTCAAACGCGAATTTGTGTGTGTTGGCAAGCTTGCACCCAAATTTCGATTTTCACTTAATTTCGGTTTGCAATCGACACTAATCAATGCCTGATTTCTCCATCGTTTTCAGACATGATTATGATTGTGATGAGTTAAAATCGTTACTTAACAAATTTATTACTATATGTAATCAGAGTTTTTCTAAAAAAAATGTGTACCGTTTGTCGTTGAGTGTAACAGGTATACAATGCTGTATATGTGACACAATATTTAATAGCAACATATCATGTAAGTTCAGTTACTGATAATTTGCATGATTCATGTGGAAAACTAATTATACAAAAGTTAATACTTGAAACCCACTTTTTGTTGTTTAGGGTTCATTTTCAGGCTTTCTTGATGGCTCCTTCACCTTGATTATATAAATGTATTCTAATGGGTCAACAGTCTTGACCCATTGTAAGATCTGTTCATCTTGAGAGAGAGAGAGAGAGAGAGAGAGAGAGAGAGAGAGAGAGAGAGAGAGAGAGAGAAGGAAAAAAAAAATGAAATAGGCCTAAATATGGAAATACAGGTCTGATAGCATACATAAGGGCAGATATACTTCCTAAATGGAAAAAGAAAGTAGTTCCAAAAGTTATTATGGCACTTTGGTGATAAAAGCGGTATCGCAACTGTGTGTGATATCATTTTTCTCCCACTGATATATTTCAATATCTCATTATGAAATATATAATAAAATCGTATATATATGTACACCCTCACTGAATGTCAACCTTTCTTTCCTCCTATGTCCTAGGCAACAGTTTAGAGTTGGTTTCATAGCACTCGTCCCCAGGGAAGGGGGCTGAATGAGCACATTTTGTATAACATGCACATTAATTGTACATTCTTGGTTAAGTTTCAGAGTTTAGGTCAGGTTTTTTGCACATTGAATAAATACTGTTATATCTGGAAATCATGAAACTTGGCGAGGGGGTGCATCTAGACGAGTACTGCACCCTCATCAGACAAGTAGGTCATTTTGTGGTTTCAGTTTATTTCTCAAGCTTTGTTCTTGCTAGAATCATCAAATTATATGATCGTATGCATCTCTATTAGTTTCACGTCCTTACCACAAAGGCAGGTCACTGTGACCTACATTTCACATTTTACTGGCTCAGGTTAAGTTTTTGCGATTAGCTCACGACCAAATGGGTTTCTTTCACCTTGTAAATGTATGTTGTTATACCTAAATTCATGAAACTTGGTGAGAGGATACATCTTGTAGAGTATTACTTTCCCCCATCACAAAATAGGTCACTGTGACCCATATTTTATGTTTTACTGAATTTCCTTCAGTTTGATGTTTCTACTGTTCATTGTTCAGTATATCTCTCTTAGTTCTACATACATACCAGAAAAGATATCTATCACCTATATTTCGCATTTTACTGGCTTAGGTTAAGTTTTTGCATTAGGTCATGACTATATAGGTTTTTTGCATGTTATGTACATTAATATCCTATCTGGTCATTATGGTCCCTGTTTCATGAGCACTACTTCCTCATCAGTAGTAGGTCATTATGGTCCCTGTTTACGCTTCACTTGGTTGGGTAAATTTTGTGTTTGATGTTTATTTCTCAGGCACAGTTCATGATAGAATCATGAAATTGATGAATACATTCATCTCTGTTACTTCCAACAAAATTACAACAAAAGAAGTTCATCGTGACCTATATTTAAACTTTTACTGGCTTTAGTGAAGTTTTTGCGTTTAGGTCATGACAACACGATATTTTGGTTTGCTATAATACTACTACCACTAATAATACATTTGGTTCAAAGTCAACCAATATTACATGTAGTCCTCAAATAACAGAATATTAAAACTACAAATGAAACTCTCACTTACTACAGTGTCGGACACATACACATGTAATCATAAAATATATATACACACATATAGGTCCCATTCTGCACACATACATTTGACACACACACACACACACACACATATATATATATATATATATATATACATATATATTCACATACCCACACCACATACATACACGCGCATTAGAGTGAAATAAGCATAAGATATACATGCAGGTTTTGGGAGATGGGAAAGTAGTTGGGGTAACCAAGTTATATATCTCAGTTTGTTTGATCTATGACATACTATCCTACCTAGGATCATAGCGGATTAAAAAGACGTCGACGTATACTGAGTTTTCAGTTCTTGGATTAAGACATTTGACTATGCTGGTAATTTTGATGTTGAAAAAGGCTCACAACATGTTGTTTTGTGGTACGCCCATATCCTGAGATTAGATTTGAGAAAGGGTGCAGCCTACCGTAAATCTGAATTTTCGATCGTTCAAAATATTCGTTATAAAGGTAGATAAATGTCCCCTTAGGGCAATTGCTATCATGAACAAACCTTGTGTGGACGTTGATCTGTTTGGTCATGAGGCAGGAACAACACTGAAAGAAATGAGTGCGCACGTGCATATCTATGTTATTGTGCTTATCCCATGTACTATTTATTGAATCTTCTTTCTCTGTAGTTTAACTTAATTCATCAGTAGTTTAAGTCGAATAAGATCATGTTTTGACTTTGTTATCATGCGCTCTATAGCCATGCTCTCTCTCTCTCTCTCTCTCTCTCTCTCTCTCTCTCTCTCTCTCTCTCTCTCTCTCTCTCTCTCTCTCTCTCATATAGTTCCTTGTATTCAGACAATTTGTACTGTTAACACGTCGTGTTCCAAGACATTGTTGTCATTCTTGGAGAAGAGCTATTACTGAATCATTCTTATCTTTATTCGTCAACACCTGCATGTTGTAGCCAATGATCTGAACCAATGTCTCTCTCCTGTAAATCACTCTCAATATATATGGGTGACTTAAACCTTTTATATGCCACTTACATTTTGCTGAAAGAATTGTGAAAATCATGTATCTCGTGCATCAAATACAAAATGTAACATAAATCAGTGAAGTGTAAAAAATGGGTCATAATGACCTACTACTGAAATCATCAAGATGCACCCCTTACACAATTTCATGATTCTGAATAGGATGGTATGGTCATAGCATGCAAACATAATAATAATAATAATAAAATTATGTTGTCATGAGCTAAATGCAAAAACTTAACCTAAGCCAATACAATCTGAAATGTAGGTCACATTAACCCTTTTAGTATAGGTGTGTTACTGAAAGAGATGTATACAATCATCTACTTGAATGATTCAAGCATGAACAGTAAACAACAACAACAAAGTAAGTGAAGCGTGAAATACAGGTCACAATGATCTGCTTTTAAAATGAGGGTGTAGTACTTATCAAGATGCATCCACTCACCAGGTTTCATGATTCACGCTATTACAGTATTATACTGGCGGTAAAAAGTTATGTGTCATGGGCTACACGCAAAACCCTATCACCTAGAAAAATGGGGGAAATGTAGGTCATATTGACATTCTTTTACTGTAAGGGTGTGGTATTAACAGAGATGCATACACTCATCTAGTTGATTCTGGGATAAAAGCACTCGAGATTAAACCTAAGTCAGTGAAGCGTGAAAAATGAGTCAAAGTGACCTACCTTGTGATGAGAATGTAGTACTCATCAAAATGCATCCCCTCACCAGGTTTCATAATTCTAGGTGTAACAGTATGTATATATGGTGCCAAAAACCTTTTTGATTGAGAGCTAAACATAAAAACTTTATTTAAACCAGTGACATGTAGGTCACATTAACCTTTTTTTATTGTAAGGGTGTGATACTAACAGAGATGCATAACTTAACCTTAACCAGTAAAATGTTAAATGTAGTTCACCACGACCTTCTTTTGTTGTAAGGGTATGGTACTAGTAGATATGCATACAACCATATAGTTGGATGATTCTAGCATGAATAGAGCGTTAGATATATAAGATTTAACCAAAATCAGTGAAGCGTGAAATATGTGCCACAGTGACCTACTTTTATTCGGAGGGTGTAGTATTCGTCAAGATGCATCCCCAACTGAGTTCCACGATTCTAGGTATAACAGTATTTATACAGTATGCAAAAAACCAGATCTAAAAGCCAAGAATGTACAACTAATGTACAACTAATGTATATGTACAAAGATAGCCTCATCAGCCCCCTCTCCAGGTAGTAGGTGCTATGAAACCCACTCCAAACTGTTGCCTAGGACCTAGGAAGACAGAATGGTCGAGATTCAATGAGGCCTTACATATGCATATTGCTTTCATCCGTGCTTACGTTGACGTCGACAGAAGGGGTAGTATGATAATAATAATAATAATAATAATAATAATAATAGTATTTACTATTATATTGTATATTATACAATTATTATTATATTATTATATTATATTGTATATTGTATATTATATTGTATATTGCTTTCATCTGTGCGGACGTTGACGTCGACAAAAGTGGTAGTATGAAGGCTTGTCTCTACTTCGTAAAGTAGAGCTAGACATCGTCAGAAGTAGAGCTAGAAATCGTCAGAAGAAAACAGGTTAAAGTTTTCTAACTCTAAAACAGTTTGTATGCACTTCTGCCGATTACATAAAATTCACGATGACCCCAAACTATCTTGACCGATCTCATATCCTTGTGGCCTTATTTCTGACTATAAACTAACTTTCGTTACGCATGTTAGATACCTCAGGGACAAATGTTAAAATGGCCTGGATTTAATACGAATCGTGGCAAACAAAGTTTCATGGAGCAGACCGGAAGGTCTTACTCCGGTTATACAGGACTTCAGTTAGATCTAAACTTGACAATGGTTCTGTTGTGTACCGATCAGTCCTCAAATCGTACTTGCAGATGATTGATACACAGTAAAGGACATGAACTTTGTCTGGGAGCATTTAGAGCATCTACTTTAGAAAGCTTCTATGTTGAAGCAAACGAATCACCACTTTATCTCGCACGAACGAAATTGACTCTTCAGTGTTCTACTAAACTATCATATAATTCATCGAATCCCGCATATGTCATCTTAAGGCCCAACAACCAAACTTTGTAGGCTCTGAAACCAAATTTCATTTCACCTATTAGCATACGAATTCGTCCTCACGCTGCAAAATCAATTTTTCCAATACTAAAAAATGTTATATTCCCAAATTACTACATTGATTATTAAAAACCCATTACAAAAGATCCTCTAAAACTCCTCTCGCTTCACAGAGTACATTAGTGAAATCAGAGCCACCTCTTGTAGTAGTAAGTGCATCCCTGTCTACAGACGGTTCGAAAGATGGAGGCAAGGTTGGAGCTGCCATTACCATCACAGACCGGTTACCGGATTAAGCCCCCATTTCTACCGACGAAATTACAGCCATTCTCAGATCGTTCAACTACGTTAAAACCTCTAAAAAAAATATTTAAAAAATTTTAAAAACACAGCAACAAATTTAATTATCTTTCAGGATTTCCTTTCCACACTGAAAGCCACACAAGACCTGAAATTTGACAACACTTTAATATCGCAAATTTTACATAAACATAATTTGCTCAAAAATGTGGACAATATATTCTGTATTGTTGGCTATCTTGTCACATTGATGGTAATGGTAATGAGAGGGCAGATAAAACAGCAAAACTTGCGCTGTAGTCACCCGTTTCTGAATGGAAGATTCCATATACTAACTTGAAATATAATATAAATTGGCATGTTCTATATACTTGGCACAATATACGGAATGAAAACTCCACAAACGATTTTTCCTAACATCAACCCATCGTTGGAATTTGGTTTCCCAGACGATAAACAAATCGCAGAGAAGAGATAGCATTGTGCCGCTTGCGTGATCAAGATCAAGAACATATAGGATACGCATAACTGACTCATGCATGCCTCATAAATGGTGAACATTGACCAGAGTACATATCTTGCCAGTGTCCACTGAGATATCTTCATCAGTCATTAATTGCTCAATATTGACTTCCTTTTAACAGAAAAACCAGTCTGGCTCATAGTGTATTAAACTCGCCTTTTTATTAATTTATTCATTTCCTCTCTTGTACATATTTTGGGGTTCACTCCAAAAAATATGAACTTTCAATTTAATAATTTGTAACCTGTAGGTCTAATTGTTTCTTAGCTGCACCTCGTAACAGGAAAACCAGTCTTTGCTTACTGTGGGCTAAACTCGCCTTACACTCATTTGCTATCTTGTACAAATTTTGGGGTTCACACATAAAAATATTAACTTTCAATGAAATAATTTTTAACCTGTAGGTCTCATTGTTTCTTAGCTGTACCATGTAACGGGAAAACCAGTCTTAGCTTAATGTGAGTTCAATTCGCCTTTCACCGTTTACTCATTTGCTATCCTGTATATATTTCGGGGTTCACACATAAACATATGAACTTGCAATGAAATAATTTAATAATTTGTAACTTGTAGGTCTCGATGCATCTTAACCATATCACATACCGAAGTTGTTTTTTTTTTCAATCTGAAGCAGAGTCACGTCTTAAAAGAGAGGGAAAGAAATGTAATTACGGGAAAAGTTATATCCCCCCCCCCCTCTCGTGTAGCCGTTTACGTATATGAGGCCACTTGACCTTTTAGTCTGGCGGTATGTGAGTCCTACTGCGTGACAGGAGACAGACGAATGTGAGTCCTACTGCGTGACAGAAGACAGACGAATGGAGTCCTACTGCGTGACAGGAGACAGACGAACTGGAATTGATTCCCGACTGCGACAGTTAAACTTTGTCTTCCCTCCCGTTACGTTTGGAGGCTTGTCAGACTCTCAATACGAATGTCAAGGTAAGGAGGGGGGGGGTCTAGCAGTCTACGTATATGAGCCACTTCTTAACCAGCCTAGCTGGTCCGGGCCTTTTAGTCTAGTGGTATGTGCGTCCCACTGAGAGACAGACGAACCGTGATCGATCGCCGACCGCGACAGTTAGATATTGTCTCTCCTCCCGTTACAGTTGATAATTCTTCTTTGTGAAATACTTTGAAAAAAACGGGCTTTTGATAATTGAAAGTTATATCGAAAATGTTACAATGTCGTTCGTGAACGGCAATACAAGTTTCCAATAAACTATAAAAAAAATACTATTTACATGCTTGATTTACTTTTAAATAGTTGTACTATTTACATGTTTGATTTACCTTTAAATAGTTGTACTATTTATATGCTTGATTTACCTTGAAATAGTTGTGATAGTCAGTTATTGATACACAAGTTCAGTAGAATAAAAGTCAGATCAAATAAAGAATTCTAGTGAAATTCTTACATACCTCAGGGACACTGCATCAAAGTTTTTTTTTTTTTTGGGGGGGGGGGGCTAATGGCACTTTTAACCAATTATTGGCTATATCATGCCAAGGAAATGGGAGCTAAGTGCCTTTTCCAAAGACACATTCAGACAGCTGACCCAGGCTGGCCTGGGCGGTTATCGAACCTGCGATTATGAGTCCGACGCTCCAACCATCTGAGATACCACGACTCCCCTGTATTGAAGTAAGTATAAAAACAACAACGCACTTATCACAAGTAATTGACTTTTTTTTAGATCAGCGTGACTGTAGTGTTCCGTGGGCTACAACTTTTCTACAAAGTATAAAGCTTGAAGGAGAAAACATAGGCAAAACTTACCTTTGACATGCATTTAAGCACGTGTTTGGAATATATTTTATAGTATTACCCGTGTAATAATTGTAGCCCCAATGTCTACGGTTATCCCCAGCACTAATCCACCTTTCAACAGAAACTTTCTCTTGAATCGCCACTGAAATATCGGAATTAGAGACTGGTTCATGGACAATTCAAGATTTTAACCATCTCTTCAGTATATACTTTAAAACAAGACTAAACTTTCGACCTTACTTTCTTGCAGATTAAACACTTAAACATCTGTCACAAACATCATAATCCGTATGCTTCAAAAGTGTGGATGATCTAAGTCTAAGCGATAATGGACGGGAACAGAGACTATAAAGGTTTGTCATATTTTTGTCTTCTTGATCGTATGCCTCTCTGCCCCAATGGAGCATAGGGCCTTGACTACGCTTTGCCAGCGGACTCGGTTTTGAGCTGTCCTCTTCAGGTCGGCCCATATTGTTCTGGCAGCCTTGAGCTCTTCTTCGACCGACCTGCGCCATGTCTTCCTTGGTCTGCTGACCGTTCTCTTGACTTGGGGGTCCATTCCAGGGACTGCCTAGTTATGTTGTTTGGCGGCTATTTAAGTGTATGCCCGATCAACCCCAATTTCCTTTTGGAGATTTCTTGGTGGATTTGTAGCTGGCCGGTGGTTTCCCACAAGTCGGTGTTACGGATCCTCTCTGGCCATTCGATGTTGAGGAGGCAACGGAAGGGAGCTGTTCACAAAGGACTGCAACTTGTTGGAGGTCGTCTTAGTCACCCTCCAGGTCTCCGAGCCTTAGAGCTGGACAGACTTCACGTTTGTGTTGAACAGTCGATTATTGTACTTTTTAGAGAGGGATGATGAGCTCCATGCCTCTTTCAGGGTGTTAAATGCTTGTCTGGCTTTCCCAGTTCTGTTCTGGATGTATTGGTCGGTCCCTCCATCAGTCGAGACATTACTCCCTAGGTAGGTGAACTGTTCAACTCCTTTTGGTCTACTCCATCAAGTTGTATTTTGCTGTGTTGTGTATTGTTGATTTTATTATTTTTGTTTTCCTGGCGTGTATGTGAAGTCCAGTCTGTTCAGCTTCTTTTGCCAGACAGCTTGTCTTGGCCTGTATGTGCTGGTGTTTGTGGTTTGCTGATTATTGTCACTTCTTTGTTTCTGACTAGCTGTGATTGGTTCCTTGTTTTCCTTGAAAGTGTGCGCGTGATGTCGTATAGCCTCTTCATATCTTTCTAACATGCTGCTGTCTCGGCCTCAGTTATCAGGCCATTTATGTATTTTCTTCTGTCTTCTTAACGCTTTTCTTGGCTTGTTTGTTAACCTGCCCATGCTGGGCTCTGTGTTCCTGTTTCTTCTGTTCGTCTGTGCATTGATTAATCTGCTACTTCATTGTTCTACGATCGTTAACAAGCGACCAAGTCTCTGGTGTCAGCCATACTTTGTGTCTTCTTTCTCTGTTGTCCAGGCTTTTGCTGTAAGAATTCTGCCACAGGTCTCATAGTTTGTTGCAGTGTTCGTCGATTGGTTCCTCTGTCAGGTCTCATAGTTTGTTGCAGTTTTCATTGATTGGTTCCTCTGTCAGGTCTCATAGTTTGTTGCAGTGTTCATTGATTGGTTCCTCTGTCAGGTCTCATAGTTTGTTGCAGTGTTCGTCGATTGGTTCCTCTGTCAGGTCTCATAGTTTGTTGCAGTGGTCATTGATTGGTTCCTCTGTCAGGTCTCATAGTTTGTTGCAGTGTTCATTGATTGGTTCCTCTGTCAGGTCTCATAGTTTGTTGCAGTGTTCGTCGATTGGTTCCTCTGTCAGGTCTCATAGTTTGTTGCAGTGTTCATTGATTGGTTCCTCTGTCAGGTCTCATAGTTTGTTGCAGTGGTCATTGATTGGTTCCTCTGTCAGGTCTCATAGTTTGTTGCAGTGGTCATTGATTGGTTCCTCTGTCAGGTCTCATAGTTTGTTGCAGTGGTCATTGATTGGTTCCTCTGTCAGGTTCCCGAGTGCTGTGTATCTGTTGCTAATTTGGCAGTTGAATTCCTTGTTGATGTCTTTTTACTGCAGATTTTGCACATTCAACTTTGCATGTGGCCTTTCTCACCTGTCTCTGTAGCTCCTGAGTTTCATTCTGAATGAACCAACTAAAAGGTGGTGATCCGATGCTGCATCTGCTCCTCTTTTAACGCGTACATCTAGGAGGATTCTCCTCAATTTGGGACCAATGGTTAGGTCGTCAATCTGATTTTCTACTTTCACATCTGGTGAAACCTATGTTGCTTTGTAGACTGGTTTGTGGGGAAAAACAGTGTCTCCAATGGCCATGTCATTCAGACACAGAAGTCGGTAAAAGTTCTTCGTTGTCATTCATGGTTCTCAGCCCGTGTTTTCCCATGATCAGTTCTTAACCTGTGTTGTCGGGGCCCACTTTGACATTGAAGTCATCCATTATGATCTTGAGGTCTCTTTTAGGTGCCTGGTTAACAACACTCTGCAACCTTCCATATAACTCTTCCTTTGCTTCTTCTTCTCTAACATTTGTAGGGGAGTAATATTGGATGATGGTGTTTCTTCATTTCGAGTTGAACCTTGCTGTGATGATTCTTGGGGATACAGGTTTCCATTAAATCAAGTCATTTGCTGCATCAATCGACAACATGAAGGCAACTCCCCTATTGTGTGGTCATGGTCTTCTTTTTCATGTCCGGAGTAGATTATATTCTCTCCTGTAATTAGCTTTGTTTGGCCTGTTCCATTCTATCAGGTTTCACCGAGGCCAAGCACTTCGATATTGTACCTTCTCATTTCACTAGCAACTTGTGCTGTTTTCCCGCTCTCGTAAAGGGTTCTGATGTTCCATGGCCCTATCCTGCAGTTTACCTTCATCTTTAGAAGATTGGTCGGCGGCCTGGCTTGAAGAAGGCTTTCTCCAGGTCGCGTCTTGGATTCTCCTGCAAAATGATCTTCCTGAATCAGTTAGCTTCACCAGAGCCCCGTTTCTCAGCACGTTTCAGGGTGGATCTGAGTCAGCCTTCATGGCTACCTTAACGGTACCAAACTTCGCCCAAACTCAGCTATACCCTACTTTGTCTGTTTCCGCTATTTTTGTCTTATCATCCAGTGTAATTCTCGTTACAGTACTAAAATACGCTGCAGATCTATAAGAACAGTGATTTAAAGAATACTTCAGCAAAAGAATTGCAGAAAATGACATCAACTCAACAGACAAATTCCACATGCACATCTTGAGAAGTGATTTTTAACATTCTGTATACATTTCTATACAGCAAATTGACTCTCTCTCTCTCTCTCTCTCTCTCTCTCTCTCTCTCTCTCTCTATATATATATATATATATATATATATATATATATATATATATATATATATATATATATTGAGTTTCAAAATAAAATGACTCACCGGGTCATGGGTCTCGTGTTCATAACCAAAAAGAAGAAACTATTCTAAATTGTATCATCGTCTACGTATCTACACTTCATTCAGAGTACATCGAGCCATGTCCTGCATTAAAAAGTTGCTATGCTTTATATAAAATTTAGTGACCAATGAATTTTATCTCGTTTTTCAAAAGGTCTTATCATTCAAAATATCTTGATAAAATATCCGAAAAAATGTAAGAAATAGATAACACCAGTTTTAACATTTACTAATGTAATCCAATCGGGAGGGTCATATCACAGTAACATCCCCACCCTCACCGCATCACCCCGCCCCCTCGACTCTTTTCACTTTAATGCACTTACTAAGAGCAGTTTTCAAATTACTTCAGCATGGACTATTTTTTCGATGTAAATAACTTGAGTAGTCTTCTACCATAATTGCAGGTTACAAAATGCTGGTGAAGTTCATGAAATTTGAATTGGAAGAGGCAGTAAATGGTGTATGCAACGACTATGTTACTCTGTCTGACACACAAACGAAAATTAATGGCACTATTTTCTGCAATGGAAACATGGATAATTTCACTCTGTGTGTAAATGGTACCTTGGAAAACTCCACAAACCCGAGCGTTTCGTGCAACGGCACCTTGTTGGAAAACGGAACTGAAGCTAACACGACTAGCTGTAATAACACAACGTTAACAGCGGAACAGAATGGGACAAATATACCAAAATTGTGTGGAACAAGAAGTATGTACTATTACTTTATTATTGCCTTTCCGTCAGGGAATTGTTTTCCTATAATGTTGCTTGGTGTGGTATAGGGTCTGTTTCCTGCATAGCCATGAAATAACTGAATATTGTCAATGCAGAGTAAATAATTGGTGAAATATTAGATTTAATACATCACACCACGTCACGTGGCATCATATAAAGTCGGCTTGTGGCAATAGTACTGAGTGGAGCAGGCATAATTCCCGTAGACAAGTATCGAATCCCGTAGTCGAGGCTAAATACATTGTCCTAAGATTAGATCGCTGTTGTCAGCCAATTCGAAGTCGAGAATTTATCATGTGTTGTTCTAATATTCAATTATACTGACTTTTGAAGAAGTTGATGCTATACTGTTATTTCATGGCTATGCAAGGAACAGATGAAACTATTTGCCCCGTGGTGCTGTGACCAACCAGGTGTTACATTGCTCGAGGTCACAGGCCGAGTGCGATGAAACACCTGCCTGTCCACAGTAACGAGGGGCCGTAGTTTGGTCAGTTCCCTATATAGCTATAACATGTTTTATTACCTAATTTACCCAAGGCTTACACAAAAACAACTGTTTTCTGTTTGTAAACACCTCGGTTTCGCTGGAGCGCTTTTGATCAGGTTCTATTGACTGTAAATACGTTTAAAGGCAAAAAATCTTAAAATTCCGGGAATATAAAAATGGATGGTTCACTACAATATAACAGCAATAGAACACATGGTTGTCCACAGCACAATGGGGCAAATAGTTTGGTCTGTTTCATGTACAACCACGAAATATATGTATATTATCACATAGCAGAGTACAATTCGTCGAATCTGATTGTTCTCAAGTTCATATGACGCCGTGACGTCGCGCACAGTACTTTGTCATCAAGCGTAACACGTTTAAAGACGCACTTTTTATTGTATTGAACATGAGAATAGCGCCTAACATATACTTTCATAAGACGTTTTCAGACTGAGTAAATGTTTAAGTACTGATATTAGAACTGATCCCAATTGTATTTCGTTTACGATAAACTTGAAATCTGCAAACTAATGAAAACAATACAGGTATTAAACTTTGGCCCAGTGCAATGCAGTATCTATAGAGGAAGGGACACCGGCAACAATGTGGTAGACCTTCGACGGCAAAGACTCACTCTTCTACTATGACTCCTCCCTCCAAGATGACCACCCTGGAAGATGATGACAGGGAGCTGAAATTGAAGCTTGCTAAAGTCATCGGAGTTAACAAAAACGTCATCATCTTTGTCAGCAAGGCATCGACTATGTTTACTTCACCCCATGATGTGGTAGTTGAGGCACCTCCTCGCAGTGTGGGCACGATGCCAAAGCCTTGGGAGCAAAATACACCTGTGACAGTCAAATGCATAGTGCCCGAAGCACCCAGACTAGACGATGAAGCTCCAAATGTCTTTGACCTATACATAAGGAGAAGTTTATCCTCACCTCATATGTCCAGCGCAGCTTGTAATGACCCTAAGAAGTGTCTGGACACCAAAAAAAGAATTCTTGCAATCCTGAAAACCGGATGTATGACACTTTTGGCCCCAGCTCGCCGGGAATGGAAGAAGAAGATGAGTTTCAACTTCACGGCAGGTTACACTGTTATCCACTGGACACCTAAGGGATGGACCAATATGACCCTTGACCAGAAGCTCTTGTCCTGCGAATAAATCGCCATGACACTGGAAAGAGGTTAAAAGAGATCAGTCCACTGATAAAATCTTAAAAAGACTAAGTCAGTTCCTTTACGTATGAATTAAAATGTAATTTTTGGGGGGATAAAATTGCTAATCTAACTTTGATAATGGTATTAGAATTCTTTTTAGAACTCTATCAAAATTTGGACTTCTTTTAATTCAGGGGAATACATTTTGTTTTAAGCGGTAGTCTGGTGTAATAGATGTGGGGCTCTAAACCTTGAATTTGATGGATTGGGAGGGTGGTGTTTGCATGTCGTACAGTCGTACATCAAATATTTTGTTAATGTCAATGATTATATATTATTGAAAGAGTGAATTTGAACATTGTAAGGGGATTGAAAATGTAGAAATTGGGAGTTTCCCTGATATTTGTATGCACTTGTTCATGTTATGTGTCGAGTGTGATCGCTGGTCATGTCAGTAGCAATTGCACTGTTATCAAGTTTGATCTTGCACATCGTTAAATTCTCCTAGAATCTTTTAGAATTTTACTTCATATGAAATTTTCACACTAAGAAATATGTTTAACACTAATATTGATGACTTCATCAGCTAACACTACAAAATACGTGTACAGCCATGATGGCCGACGCTAGATCACATGACTGGGTTCCACGCACTAAATTCGTCCAATTTTACATTTAAAAATAATTAAATTTCACTTGTTCATTGTAATATGCAGGCCTTATTTTATGCAAGTGTGAGTATGTTTTGAACTTTTAATATTGTATTCTTCATTTGTATGCTAGTCATTGTATCTTCAACGTTGTCAGAGTCGCTGGTACTTGTTTACTGTTCAACCAATGCCTAGCATCACTGGTTACGACTTAAAAGGTTTTGATGTTTGACGGACAAGAGATAATACAAAATGTTTATATTTGCTACTGTGTAAACGGACAAGTAATGCTAATTAAATGTATGATAACCCCGAGTTTGTGTCACTGGTTGTAGACAATCTGTTTGGCACAACCCGACCTGTTAGGCGTGCCGGACAAGCAATGACTAGTGATGATTACGTCACCTGACTATTTTCCGAAGAGTATAGCTTCCGTTCTGTATAAAGTACTTTTGAAAGCGGGGCAGGTATAAGGTGAAGTTATGTGCATTTGCCACATGCATATTGGAAATAATGTTGGCATACCGCCGTGCTACTTTCATGTACTGTGACTGAAATTTCTTTATATGTGGTATTAGGGGAACAAAACGCTGCCTAAAGCAGACAGCTGATCAAAATGGCTGCTCTCATGTGCTCGAGAAATGAACTGAAACTAGCCCAACGTACACTGACTTTAGCAATTATAAAAATAGGCAATACATTAATTATAAACTAAATATATATATTTTTAAAAGAAATTAAAAAATTAAAACTAAAGAAAAGTTATCGGCTGATTTTTGTCCAAATTACATCTGAAGCCCAGTAAGTGAAAATGACCAAGCGGAGATAGCAGTCATTAGAGAGGTGCACATCTGAAGTAAGGCCAAACTGTATACTCTATAACCCAAATTACACCCATAAATCATACACCAAAATAAAGGGAATAAAGTTATTTTAACAATACCTAAGAGATAAAGGGTCTTTTTTTTAAATAGCCTAGATAACCGGCGAGTAAAACCTGGGAAGTTATTTTTCTTTAAAAATCAAACCCTGTGCAAAGTACCAAACTGAAGATCGGAACCATAAAAGGAGCGATATTAGAAGGTTGGCAGACACCCTGCACTATCGCCGCTAAGTAGTGCCTCTGCTATCTGGCGATTTACTGTCCAATTTAGGATATTATCCCTACCGTTACCAGCTAGGCGGACACGTATGTATGTTAAGAGTCTCACAAAGTAGTTCCAAACACTTTTCCCTTTACTTTGTTTTGCTGTGATGCTAGCTATGTTCAGTCTAACATATATATTTATTGTAATTTGAACTAAGTAACATTCTTCATAAAAGTGTGTTAACATGTGTTTTGAAAAACGGAACACTTCCGTTGTCAAATCTTCACTTTCGGCAGTGCGTAGTTTTTTGCACTATGTCAAGCTCTTCAATTTTGGAGGTAAGTAAATCTTGCATGTAGTCCGCAATCCCAAATTGCCTAAATGGAAATGATCGGTTTTGAAAAACACCGTAACTTATGAAGTTTCGGTTGGCAGATAGTTGTCAACAGTCATAGCGTCCATAGTTACAGATCTCCATCAAACATATTACCGTCTTGAGGTAGTTAACAATTACAAAATTACTAAATCACATTAAGAAGCTAATAGATAGTTATAACAATAAGACCAGTCAATAAATTATAATTATTTCTTTATTATCAGTAAAGAAACTGAAATGACATTTTTAGAACAATAATCTGAGTCGATTCAATTCAAAACAAATTAAATTCACTGCTATTGATACCGGCTTAATACAAAAGTAATATTGTCCCATAATAAATTAAAGCAGCTATCTCTCACCGCACTAAGAATTTAGAGTTTACTTCCAAAATACTTACGCTGTGGACCATCCATTTCTTGTCGAATTATTAGCTTGGAGTTATGATGGCCAATATATATATATATATATATATATATATATATATATATATATATATATATATATATATATATATATATATATATTGCATATAATTACACAATCATGTTTTAGTCGTGTTTTTCTTTTATGAAGTATTTTATCATAACTACACACAATAAAAAATATTTTTTATAAAGTCCTGAGTTGAAGCATTTTTGAACTTATTATTACAATGATATAAGTTAGCATATTCCCCCTCCCCAATCTGTTACAACCTGAAACATGACGAGGGGATGCATCTTGATGATCACTACTCCCTCGCTGCAGAAGCAGGTCATTATGGTCCATATTTTACGCTTCATTGACTTGGGTTAAATTTTGCGTTTGATGTTCATTTCTCATGCACTGTTCGTGCTAGAATCGTGAAATTGATGATGATATGCACTCTGTTCGTAGCACACCCTTACAACAAAATAAAGTCGTCGTGACCTATATTCCATTTTTACTTGCTTTGGTTCAGCTTTTGCGCTTAGCTCATGACCACATGAGTTTTCGGCATACTATATGCATACTATAATACCTAGGATCATACAACTTGGTGAGGGGATGCATCTTCATAAGTACTGCACTCTTATTGCAAAAAGAGGTCTCTTTGAACTATATTTTATTATTGGATGTATCTATGTTAGCATTGTACTCTTACATCCGTAGAAGGTCACTGTGACCCACAAAATATATGCTGTGCTGACCTAAGTTATATATATATATATATATATATATATATATATATATATATATATATATATATATATATATATATGTGTGTGTGTGTGTGTGTGTGTGTGTGTGTGTGTGTGATCAGTGCAGTCAGAAAGTCAGAAGTAGGAATAAATATGCTTTGTTAATGGTAAAGTTAATAACCCTATATTGTATATTGTAATTGGTTACCCTCAACAGGCTAGTTGTGTATCGTGCATGTGAATGAGTATAGGAATTAGAAGAGTGGACTGCATGCATTTCATGTGAGGCCCCAGTTGTAGTGGCTAATCAAGGTACTTACTGTTGCCTGAACTATGCTTTTAATAGCGGTCATACTGGCTGTCACACTAAGTTCGCTCAAAGCCTGTCACTGTCACCCTGTAAAACCTGACTTCTATGGGTGGACAATACAAATCGCTTTTGAAGCAGATTTTAAGAACAATGATTTAAAGAAATAAATTACTGTAGCTTTTAACTTTTATTAACTCAGTATAGCACCTATTATTTGATACCATAGAAAATAATGTTGTTATTTTTATTTTGTCTTTCATACCCTGTCACAGTGTCCAACATTTCGTTATCGAGATCACTCGAGTCTGAGTTTATTTACTGTTTGATAATTAATGTTAATAATGGATACTTGAGATTACTAAAAGCTTAGTCGAGTCGAGCAATGTAATCCTTGATGACACACTGTGGTTCTGGTTGATCGTACCCCTTGGTGGTGCACTCTAGCCTATATTTCTTAGCTTCCAGTATACTCCTTGGGCTAGTTATTATTATTATTATTATTATTATTATTATTATTATTATTATTATTATTATTATTATTATTATAATTGACAGCTGGTGAATTTGTCGTGTCAGAAAATAACGTGACAACCATTGTGTTCGTTACAAACGGAGCTATTGAAGGGAATGGGTTTAAACTGCTGGTTACGGTTTTCCACGAAGAAAATTGTACGGATGAAGAGTTTCGATGTGACACAACCAGGTACTCGTGTGCGTGCGTTCGTGTGTGTGGTGTATCTATGTTTACCGTTGAGTACAAGTGGTGCATTGGTTGTTTTGTGATAAAAATGTAAAGATAAAAACATTAAGAGAGAAAACAGCAACGAAATTGGTCAATAACTGACTATGTATGTTTCATGTAAAAACATTGAAGGCTCAAAAATAGTATTATCTTTTTGACTAAATTTGAAGCTATCCATTAGTAGGCTGAATGACATTTGTGGACTCTCTCTCTCTCTCCCTCTCTCTCTCTCTCTCTCTCTCTCTCTCTCTCTCTCTCTCTCTCTCTCTCTCTCTCTCCACTGATCACTGATAATATTTATACATTTTTTTTTCTAGGTGCATTTCGAAAGCCCTTAGGTGCGATAGCGTGAAACACTGTGTGGATCAATCAGACGAAGACAAAACTAAGGTTAGTGAGTTAGATTAAAAAATCCAATTATTTTACAACATTGGGACCTAATATAGAAGGCTATGAAGATGGGCTCTAAATTGCAATCATGCAATAGAATTACAATCACTATACTGAACGAAGCCGACACTACAAGAAGGTTAAAGAGTAATAAATCTACTAGTAACACTGGTCTACAATTTTTTAGAAGTCGTCTGCTTCAGAGATAAAATATGCTATTTATTGGAAGTCGTCTGCTTCAGAGATAAAATGTACTATTTATTAGGGATTTTGATGCGCTGAATTCAAATATGACAATTAAAACAACTGATTGGATACTTTTTCCAAGATATTTAAGTTTTTACATTTTACGTCTATTTATATTGTGTACATAGTAGACTTTAAATCATAAATTGTAAACCTAGGTCTTTTCATGTGTTTATGGTTGGTTTACATGATAATATTTCACCTGTCCTGTTTATGTAACACTTTAAAAAACAGCAAAAGGGTTATATAAATAAAAAATATATTGAAACAAAAGTCAAAAAACTATTATGTATATATGAATACATAGTTTAGTTCTTATTCAGCGTCTACTCGGCGCTTCTTGGCTTGTCTCTTGTATTCATTAAATGGAGCATCTCTTGTCACTGTCCAGCAATAGTCTGCAAGCATTGATGGGCTTCATTTGCCCTGATAGCGTTTCTCCATTGTTGCAATGTCCTGGTGAAATCGCTCGCCGTGCTCGTCGCTCACTGCTCCGCAGTTCGGTGGAAAAATCTAGATGAGAGTGCAAAAAATGTATCTTTAGTGACATGTTGCAACCAAGGCTTTTGTACCAACTCCCTGTAGTTGTCTGCCTTATTGTTTCTGAGAATATTTGGTGCCAATAACTGGAAGGCTTTCCATGCGGTCTTTTCCTTGCCACGCAGTACACGGTGAAATGCATCATCTCGAAGAAGTTCACGAATCTGAGGACCAACAAAAACACCATCCTTTATCGTAGCTTCACTTAACCTTGGAAATTTTCCACGGAGGTACTTGAAAGCTGCTAGTGTTTTGTCCATGGCCTTGACAAAATTCTTCATCAGACCCAGCTTGACGTGCAAGGGTGGTAACACAATCTTCCTTGATTCAGCAAGTGGTGGATGCTGAACACTTTTCATCCCAGGCTCCAATGACTGTCGGAGTGGTCAATCTCTCTTGATGTAGTGGGAATCTCTCGCACGACTATCCCATTTGCAGAGAAAATAGCAGTACTTTGTGTATCCAGTCTGCAGACCAAGCAAGAGAGCAAGAACCTTGAAATCGCCACAAAGCTGCCACTGATGTTGGTCATAGTTTATGCACCTCAAAAGTTGTTTCATTTTTTCATAGGTTTCCTTCATATGGACTGCATGACCAACTAGAATTGATGGCAAAACACTGCCATTATGCAGCAAAACAGCTTTAAGACTCGTCTTCGATGAATCAATGAACAGTCTCCACTCATCTGGATTATAAACGATGTTGAGGGCTGCCATCACACCATCGATGTTGTTGAAGAATGGGACAAGATCCTTTTGACGGTCATGGAACATGGAAACTCTAACATCACCTGCCAGGAATTCCACTGCTGTAGTCTGAAGCCCAACAGCTCTGCCTTACTCTTGTGTAGTTCCAAATCCCTGACAAGGTCATTCAGTTCACCTTGTGTTATGAGGTGTTGTTCAGAGGAGGAGGATGGGAGAAAATATGGCACATGTGACATTGATTGTTCAGGAGTAGAAGTTTCATCCTCTTCCTCTTCCTCGTCTGACTCAAGTGAGAATGATTCTGGTGCATCAGGAACCGGCAGTCCTTCTCCGTGGGGTACTGGACGTATAGCTGATGGAATGTTTGGATAATGCACAGTCCACTTTTTCTTCTTTGACACACCTTTCCCAACTGGAGACACCATGCAGAAGTAACAATTGCTGATATGATCTGTTGGCTCTCTCCAAATCATTGGCACTGCAAAAGGCATAGCTTTCCTTTTCCTGTTCAACCACTGGCGAAGATTTGTTACACAAGTGTTGCAGCATATGTGTGGGCCCCACCTCTTGTCCTGATCTTCAATTTTGCAGCCAAAATAAAGGTGATAGGCTTTCTTAACCATAGTGGTTATACTGCGCTTTTGTGATGCAAAAGTCACTTCACCACAAACATAGCAGAAGTTATCTGCATTGTTCACACAAGTACGAGGCATCTCTGCTCACTTTGGCTAAACAGAAATGTGTCCCTTTGCATAATCAAACACTGACAAATAAGAGAGCACGACACTGTATGATGTATAGAGCTGATATAGGGCAATTTCTTATGCAGAGTGATGTAAGCTTAGTTATGATTGTGTCATCCATGACTTATAGGAATAACATGATGCAATTCATATCATCTATGACGCAATACCATCTTCAGATTGCATCATTCGTTGTTTTCCTAAAAAGCAAGTACTGTCCAAACCCAGTCATATATTTATTCATAGATCCAGTCAAAGATGTATTTTAGTCATTTCTGGTTTAAATTGAGATCCCTTCCCTTTATAACTCACTTATCGTCCGCCATTCCCAAGTCAGGGGTCGTATATACTGACCCAGTATCATATCGTTAAAACTAGAGCCAATCAACAATTTTAAGCATCATTTTCGTTCTCAGTTACCCAGCATTAGTAAAGTTTGACAACATTTATTGCGGAAGCATTTTGGCTGTAGACCAGTGTAATTGCCAATTCGATATGCAAACTATCTTAGAAAAGTGATATCTAAATCCCACGTATTCTTACATGATCTGTCTGGTTGCACCTGTTTGGATACGTACATGGTCTGTTGTTGTACCTGTTTGGATACGTACATGATCTGTGGTTGTACCTGTTTGGATACGTACATGATCTGTGGTTGTACCTGTTTGGATATGTACGGTGTTTTACATTAGTCGTACTTAAACCTAGGAATTGCACATGGTGTTTGAAAACAGTTTTGTAGTGTTTTAAAAACAAATCCTCTTTGTAATAGCTATTCACCGAGAATGAAGGAAATTACCCGTGTATGTGTCAACGAGCGAAGCGAGATCGGTAGATGGACTGGAAAGTCCTGTTATAGAGTCACTTTGTTCAGAATGAATAACTATCTTACACCCCACTAAACTGCTGAAACGACTGAGTAAGTTGAGTTTGATGACAATATTTACTCTAATTGCCGTTATTTTAAGATTAGGATTAAATAATAATCTTCCGAAATAGGATTGAGGTTCGGACTATTAGCAGTAGTTAGAAGTTTGAAAAATAGTCGGGGTAAATTATTGAGGTTAATATGTTATAATAGTCATTTCTTATATAAATAGCACCTGATCGCTCATGAAAGTGATTTATTTTAAAATGTTTAAGTAGTGAACTGTATCAAATGACAAAGCAGAACATCTTCGAGGTTTTACAAGTTCTTGGTTTCATCCCACCCTACCATCCAACAGAGAATGAAATATAAACGTTGGCATACATACATAGAGTCAGTTTGCTCTCCCTTGAGTGACCATAAAATTCGATTTTACTCAGATTTTGAATGTCTAGAAAATTATGACCCAACTTGATTTTTTAGTTATTCTTGGACATACTTCTGTAAAATAATTTAGTAATTTTTCTAAGGCGTTGTTAAAGTTTTTATTTTACCTATTTTCTGAAGGTCACAAACAGGCACTTTGGAGAAATTATAACACAGGTATTACTCAGTAAACTAAATATACAAGTACAGAGTGCGATTGGAAGTCACCTGTTATAACGTGCATGGAGCTGTAGAGCTGGTCCTCGCTATTGCACCAATTCACCTACAGAAAGCATATACTAGTAGTTACTATTATTAGACTGAGTAATCTCTGGTATTGGCTGTACGTCACTCGGCACCATCGCCGCTAAGTAAGCGCCTCTGCTATCTGGCGATTTACTATCTAGTTTGGTATATTATCTACCAGCTCAGAGGACACGTCCGAAAGCCAAGAGTAACAAAATAGTTCCAAACACTTGACCCCATTACTTTGTTTATTTTTAAGACTTGCTAAGGTCAATGTAATATATGTCTTGATTGTTATTTAAGCTAGTAAAATTGTTCGTCAAAAATGTGTTGACCTGTGTTTTTGCAAAACGTAAAATTTTTCAATGCTTATTAGAACACATTCGTTGTCAAATCTTCAGTTTCAGGTGTGCGTAGTTTTGAATCTTGAATTTCAGAGGTAAGCAAATCGTACATGTAGTCAGCAACCCCATAATGCTCAAATAGAAGTGATCGGTTTTGAAAAATACCGGAACTTATGAAGTTTGGGCTGTACGTTTCGTATGGACTACCTGTTGTATTATTAGACTGGGTAATCCCTGGTATTAGCTGTACGTTTCGTATGGACTACTTGTTGTATTATTTTCATCGTGATAACAAAGAACAAAATTAGTAAATTTAAACTTTAAAAGTTTTACAATGCACGTGCCTGATTATGTATTTATAATTCAACTCGTGTAAGTTTTAAAAGTGTGCATTTATCCTGTATTTTTCACACGTTTTCAATTTAATGGACGGTCAAGTTGCATCAAACAGACTATACATACATCCATCCATCCATCCATCTATCCATCCATCCATCCATACATACATACATACATACATACATACATACATACATACATACATACATACATACATACATCCATACATAACAAGAAATATATATAGAGAGAGGAATGATCATGGATAAAGGTAGTCTTGTTTTAAAATTCCAGCACCGGTTGTATATCGGATAGTTCATAATAATTGTAATTTGATTATATCATTTCGTCCATTACTCATTTTGTCTGTCTTTAATGTCTCGTTTCTAAATAAGAATTTGTGGATATTCATTTTTTTTGTTTCATTACGGAAAAAAAATCTACATTTTATTGTTTTCTCTTTGTCTGTTTATCTTTGTTTGTCTTTATCCCGTTTAAAGTGTAGACTATTCATCTCTCCATGCATTTCCATGTGTTTGTTTTTATACTTGTATTTAATTTGGTCAGGTGCCCGGGTCAGTTCCCTGATCAGGTAAGGACATTCTTCTGGATACACGTCCCATGCACGAGTTAGCTCTGGCTCGTGTACATTTAGTTCTTGAACGTTATTCATTCCTAAACAACAAAAAAGACGTGTGAAGTGGCTTGAGGACTATCCTCTACAAATCTTGCTCCCCGAGTATTATATTGTAACGTGCCGGGCGTCAAGGCTAACTAAAATGGTATAGATGGACATTATTATATTGTAACGTGCCGGGCGTCAAGGCTAACTAAAATGGTATAGATCGACAGTTCCAAGCTTAATGACTGAATAGATCTCTCCAGTGTATTGAACTGCCAGTTAAATGATGCTTTCACGACAAAGGTTCATATTTAAATTATAATAGCACAAAACAAGACAAACGAACAGTGAACACAATTTATTCTTTTGCTTCCGTGTTTATATCTGTTTTTCACACAAATATGAAAATATAAAATTTGCAAATGTATTGAATGACGTATATAACAGAGATGATGATAATCAAAACATGTTAAAATGACAACAATAATAGCAATGTTAAGTAGCAGGTGAAAACCAGTCTAAATGTTCAAATAATCAAGATTCACATAATAGCATGTACAAATAATGGGGTTTTGTTTTAAATTCAGAAAACACAAGTAGCAGTGGCACAGTCTGGAACCGGATGTCAACGGTGTGTCGTGTTGTTTTGAAGGAATCTTGGTATTAATTCAGATCCCATAGTAAACCTATGGAAACACCATGATATTAAAAATTAAATAACTTTAGATTTAAAATCTCTATTTCTTAATATAGACCTATTCTTGATGCAAGCTTCTGTGTGGAGAAAGGCATATGTCCCGCGGCATTTTTGAATCGGGTGCTAATTTCACTAATTAGTGTTCCAAAGTCAAGTCTATACAAAGACTGAAATTCCATGAATGAAACATTGTCTCAGTTTTTTTTCAGTTATAAATAGGATAAGCTCTCAAAAGATTATTTGTACTAAAATTGTTCTTTTCATTATCAAGCAATAATGGCCAGCCAAACCCATATATACTCTATTTTATTTTCACCCATTTATAGACTGGTTCACATTCTTCCATATAATTAGTACCTTGAGTCCTGAAAGAGACACTTAATTGTGTCGTTGTGTAATAAGTGTGTCGTTGTATAAGAATTGTGTCGTGTAGATTATTTCAACATCCAAATGACACAAAAACTATGAAGTAGGTGGAAATTTGCGATGTCAAATTCATACATTTAATCGAGAAGAATATTCGATAATGCCAATCGGAATACGGATTTTTCGCTGAATGGACTATGGCAACGAAAAGCAAACATCTATGTTGATGACGACACAGGAACAGTGTTGTCAGTAAAATCCCTATGTTGATGACGACACAGGAACAGTGTTGTCAGTAAAATCCATATATATATATATATATATATATATATATATATATATATATATATATATAACCAGATCCTAATTTTCCTGCGATCACAAAAGAGTCGCGCAAGAGTCTGGTCAAAGAAAACAATCTTACCCAAAAGGTTGTTGTTGTTGTGGGTTTAACGCCATTTTTCAGCACATGAAGGGCTATATATGGCGGCCAGTATATTTGGTGGAGGAAGAACCCGGGAAAACCCCGGGAAGAACCACCGACCCACGGGAAGCTACTGGCAAGCTTTCTCACATACCCACGTTAGCCGAGCCCGAGACTCGAACCCACGCAGACAGAGGTGAGATGTGTGAGTGATCTGTAAAGGCGAGCGCCTTAGACCACTCGGCCACCCGGGGCCCCTACCCAAAAGGTAGAAAAGTCCACGCGCTACCTTTGTGACGTCATATTGGACATTATTGATGCACATCTTGAAACGCGCGAATTGTATACAGACTTTTCATATTCTGTTGCTTTTGCCACATGATGCCTGAGGTGGTCGAAAAAAAGAATCTTTGTAAAAAAAAAAAAAAAGAATCTTCGTAAAAGTATATGGGTTTGATATGAAAATCTAATCCTTGGGAAGTAAGATTTGGGCAAGGAATATAGCAATCCTCGTTCCTGACACGAATTGTATGACCTCGTGTTAATTTATCTATTCCTCCCAGATAAAAGGGGAAGATTTTATTAATCTAACTCATGAAAAACTTGGGGATAGCTATGTTGCGCGAAGAAATGTGATGCTGCTCATATATACATGTTGGTGCGTGTGTGTGCAATATCGCGCAACTTCTAATATATCAAGGTCAACGTGAAATATGATTGCAGTGTTTTATGGATGTGCACAATGCTTTCGGTCTAATCCAGAGGACTTTGGTTAGAGGGGGAATGAATAACAAACAAAAGCATGGGTATACGTTGCAATGCTTTGTGTCTCTTGTTGTTTGTTGTGGTTGTGTATCATTTAGTGTTATTCATATACTATTTTGACATTTTTTGTTTAAATGTTTAGGCTGGATGTTCAATTGTCGATATATTCACAAGTCTTGGACAGACCAGTATCCTGGCCATCGTTATAGTAGCATCCGCCATATTGTTCACCATATTCATCTCGATCATGCTGTGGCAGTTTAAAAGGCAAAGAAAAATCGGTGTACGGACTTTGAAGAGGGACGATGAAAGCCACATTCATGCCAAAAGCCAATCTAACGAACAAACTTCCGAAAGAGCTGAGGATCACATAAGGAACGATCAGCCCAAAGACCAAGCTGTCGAAAGAGCTGAGTATCATAGCAGGAACGGCCAGACCAATGACCAAGATCTCAAAAGAACTGAGCATCACAACAGGGAGGACCCGCCCAAAGACCAGGTTTTCGAAAGAACTGACTATCACAACAGGGAGGGCCAGATCAACGACCAAGCTTTCGAAACAGCTAAAAATCACAAGAGGGAGAAATCGTCCAAAGACCAAGCTTTCGAACGAGCTGAGTATCACAGCAGGGAGGACCTGCCCAAAGACCAAGCTGTCGAAGTAGCTGAGTTAAACAGCAGGAAGAGCCCGCCCAAAGACCAAGCTTTTGAAAGAGTTGAGGGTCAGACCAAAAAACAAGGTTTCGAAAGAGCTGAGTATAAAAAAAATGTTCAATATAAACCGAAGAATAGGGCAAATGTATCGACGCCGGTTGCGAAAGGGCCTCCCCGTGTTGAGAACGTCAGAAGTGGCACAACCGACAACCGAAAGCGAAGCTCGATGCCTCCAGTGGAAGAAACGAATGTAAAAGCACGTTCTCGAATACAGAGGACAGTCAATCCTCAGTTATTAGGAGACAAAAAGAAAATAAAAAAAACTTGAAATAATTCTTCAATAGACCGCTTTTCAAAGGTTCTTGATTCGTTATCTTTGTAGGAATAAGTTTGCAGGAATCAGTCCTTTCCTATAGCAGATCCAATGAAGATTGTTTCCCAGAAACAGCTTCATCGTTCAAGTTTGACCCTATTATCATTTAATAATCGCAGTAAATCCTTCATTACTCGAGCCAAGCTTCATTGAAAATCTCATATTTTCTTAACTGAGATTTTTTAATATATTTCTTGTTTGGTGGTTTCCTGTAATGAATTTTCGATTGAACATTTAGCTGGCATAAAGGACTGAAGTGCCGTCAAAATATCTTGAATTTAGTTTAAAAGAGTCTTCTTTTATAGGAATTATACATTATACACAGTTGAGGTGTGCAACCGTTTGCCGGAGTACGAAAGAAGACTTTGAACCAGAGGGTTTGAAGTTTATTCCCCACTATAGCATCAATCTCGGCCTTTTCTGTCAAGCCAAAATGGGGGGGGGGGGGCAAACATCACAGAATTATTGACGAACAAAGTAGTACGCAGTCTAACATCTGTTTCCCTAACGTTATGGACTAATAAGAAGTTAATTAAACATATTCAAGCCAAGAAATATATTGTCAACTGAAAATAGCTTTTGAATATTTTAAAAATGAATAAATACTTTAGTTTTCATATGGAACTATACATATCTTTTTCTCCCAGACGGAGCTAGACTATTACAGCCCTTTCGTCACTCTTGTTTTTATTAGGAATTCCTTATAAATATATTCCAACAAGATTTACTCTGCTTGAGTACCACTGTTGCTATCTTGTATGTTGCTTAGCTTTCCCTTTACGGTGTATGGCGTACGGGTAAACATTATGACGTCATAAATGAAAACGTTTTAGCATGCATCCAATCAGAGCAAAGGTTATATACATACATGAGGTACACACTGAGTCTGACCAGTTGTCCGGATACAGACTTTTTTAATATACACAGTGAATAGTAGGATTCAGACCACAATTAGCTCCCTCCAGGTTGACCAAAATCAGGGAGATATTCTGAATAAATAATACCAAGTTCAGTTGTGTGTTTCACAGCTGACTTGTTTTGAAATGTCACAAGTTGTTGATACTTAAAGGGTAGACATCAAAGTTTTCAAAACTGTATAGATTGCAACGAAGACAGTGATATTTAAAATGTCACCTAATTGCATATCAATCAACCACTGTTTGTTACTTCCCTTGAGTCAATCTCTTTACCGTATTAATACACACCTATGTACCGGTCAATCCATGATGACACTTTCAGGATTTCATGCACCAAGGTGAGCTAGTAAATATACAAATGTCTATCAGTTATAGTAACAAATGTACAAAAATGAATGGCTATGCATAACAAATGTACAATAATGAATGGCTTTGCATAACAAAAACGGAAAATAATTGAGGTCTGAGGCCAAATACATTATCACGTGTTACGTTCGTTTCATTAGTTTCCGCTCAACAGTTTCATAGTTGCACAGATTTGTTTTTGAAACAAAAAGAATTTCACAGATTTTACTAACTGGTAATAATATGTATTTAAAGAAGACATTACATATCTTAGATATTGTTACATTAACTTTTAATTCATTTTATTTTGGTGCATGATTGATGCGTGTAATTTGGTTTACAGAGTACGCTGCTTGACCTTACTTCAGAAGTGCATCTCTCAAAAGACTGCTATCTCCGCTTCGTCACTTTCACTTCTTCAACTTCAGAGATAGATTGGAATATATATATATATATATATATATATATATATATATATATATATATATTGCACTTTCAGAAGCTATTACTGTCTGCTCTGGTAGAATTAATTTTTCTTTTTTTTGTAATAACTGCTATAGTTAGTGTACTTGAGACTACTTAAAATTAATTTATCGAGCATATGGAAGCTGGCTGCTTAAGAACCGTGTTGTTTTCTTGAGACAACATATAAAGAAATTTCAGTAACAGTACATGAAAATAGCATATGCCAACAGTCTCTCCATTGTGCTTTCTGCAAATGTCCACACCTTTACCTTATTCCTGTCCATGGGAGCAGCCATTTTGATCAGCTGTCTGCTTTAGGTAGCGCATTGTTTCCCTGATACCACATATAAAGAAATTTCAGTAACTGTACATGAAAGTAGTATATGTCAACATTCTTTCCACTGTGCTTTCTGCAAATGTCCACAACTTTACCTTATTCCTGTCCATGGGAGCAGCCATTTTGATCAGCTGTCTGCTTTAGGTAGCGCATTGTTTCCCTGATACCACATATAAAGAAATTTCAGTAACAGTACATAAAGTAGCATATGCCAACATTCTCTCCATTGTGCTTTCTGCAAATGCCACAACTTTACCTTATTCCTGTCCCTCTTTCGGAAGTACTTAATAATTGTTGAGCGGAACCATAATGAATTTCAAAATGGCCGCCTCTAAGACACATCGTAAGCCTTTTCACGGACAAGGTTGATGATGCTCAGGTTGTTAATCTCGAGTGTTCTGGCAAACGTTTTCACACAGTAGTCCGTGTACCATCGTTATTTTATATGATCAGTAATCCTGATGAGTAATTGAGATTGATCCGAAGTCGGCATGAGTAAAAATAACACCGTACTCACGCAGTACGCAAATTTGCCGCAATTTTAGTTCAGCTTACATATTAAAAAAATGCACACACCAAAAACCATGCAAAACCATCCCAATCGGGTAAGAATATCTCATTTTTAGACTTCCTCTAATGTAAATAATTCCCCCTCAACTATTTTTAAGAATAAAAGGATTCCCAGGTGTGCAATTTTAATTTTTTTAAGAATAAAAGGATTCCCAGGTGTACACTTTTAATTTTTTTAAGAATAGAAGGATTCCCAGGTGTACGATTTTAATTTTTTTAAGAATAAAAGGATTCCCAGGTGTACAATTTTAATTTTTTTAAGAATAAAAGGATTCCCAGGTGTACAATTGTAATTTTTTTTTAAGAATCAAAGGATTCCTAGATGTACAATTTAAATTTTTTTAAAACTCTCTCTTCTGTTTCTGCATATTCAAAATCCCAACATCGTCAGAGAGTGTCCTAAATCTTAACTCGAGGAGAAATTGTGTGAGAATTTTAATGCAGTAATGCCTGATAGACTTAAATTATAAATACTGTCCTTGACCTGGAATCTGATCTAAGTATTTTTGCTCAGTTGTTTCTCGCATCTGAATTTGTGAAAGGTGAGAATCATTCAAACGACAAGAATATCTTGTATACGTGGCAAACAGGTTTATATTCAGATATTCATTAAATCAAATTTTGAAGTTTTATTATTTTTGTTTTAAATGTTTTGCGAACAACTACCATATGAATACATAATTGCATACGATCGGTTTGCTTTGCTCAACAGGCACCGTTTCGTACATACACAGATTTCATCTTTGTTTCGATTTTAAAAATCTATTTAATGTAAAGTAAAATGTACTTTCATCCTGTTGTTGATCTCGCCAGCAGAACTTGAACTTGGATACTCCTTGGCAGTTGACCCTGGTTGTCCTGGGTGGATATCGAACTCTACCAACTGAGCTACCATGGCTCCCTGTTGAAGTCAAGACCAACGTACAAGACCTATGCATGTTACCTTGGGGACTGAGCTAGTTTAGTCCCCTCGATCAAACTCATTAAAAAAGAAAAACTTTCCAACATAATCTATGAATATATTTTTCAGCAAGATTTCCATGAAAGTCGTTATCAGCTCTTTACGGCATTTGAGTCAAGGTCGAAGGTCGTGACTAAAATTATTGTGCCCTTAAAAAGGTCCTTATTAATTTTGACAAAAGTAATTATAAGAATTCTCCTCCGCAATAATAATAAACTAAAATTAATCCTGAGTATAAAATGACTTCAGAATTTAATGGGATTTATTTTTTTCTCATGAAACTTTACTTAAATGATCCAAAAGAGTTACATGACAGAGTTGTTTCAATATGTTGCAAAGTTGTTGCCGTACTTGGGTGGTTTCTATTCGAGCGAGTGAAGAGTCTTGACTGAAATGGAGTATCTTATGTTAATTTTCGTCGAAAATAAAATTTATGAATCAGGATTATAATTAAACTTGACATGCCAAAACATATAAATAAGTACAAACCTAAGATTCTATATTTGTCACATAACAAAACACATCAATATTCTACCCACACAGAATCATATACGCTCTTTGGACATTACAATGATGTTCGATGTGATAACGTAACGTGATTATGATTAAGTTTTACATGAGCTTGATCTTCTTGATAATAGGGCATACATCATAAATAGTTTGCCCAAAATCAAACGTATGCCGGAGCATGAGGGAAGATTTAGATGCCAAGAGTTCAAAGTGTTACGGTAAACGCTTGAACGTGACAAACTTGTTTGATCGTGATTCTTACATGATACATTTGCAAATTACATATAAAATATAGCTTTTTTGTCTTGTAAAGAAAAAAACAAAACTTATGTTGTAACTCAACAGCTTAGTCCAAAAAGAACCCTATTGATTTTGTGGTCAGTAGCTCCAAGACCAAGGGCACTGTTGCTAAAATTGGACTTTGTATATACATTTAATTTCCGGCTGATAATTTAAGTTCTAGAAAACAAAATGTAGCTAAATTTAGTAGATTTGTTTCCATTACTTTCTAAAATTACCCTACTGATTTGAGGGTCAACAGCTCCAAGGTCAAGGTCACTGTTGATGCAATAGATTTTTGCCCAGGCATTTCATTTCCTGACGAGAACGTGCTGAAATAACCTACTATACGTACATCTTCCTTGCAATGTCTTTCAAACCCATAAAGGACACTAAAGTGCACCATCCTAGCCTTTCTTCCCAAATAATTAGGCTGCATATCTTTATTTATAATCATGTCAATTAGTGATGTAGCTACATTATACAGGGTAAACTCTAAATACTTTGGGAAATTGTAGGCAAAGAACAATGCCAAATGGACGAAGATTGACCTAGTACTGCTGCAACCATGCATGTACAGATCTTTTCATGTATACTCAGAGTTGACTGCACAAAAGATATTCAAACACTTAACCTTATGTTGGCGGGGTATCATGTAATGTCTACAGTACTCCTGTTCACAAGCGAAATATGACGCCATGGTAGCTTATTATCTAAGTGCGCTATTTTGTAACGTCATACTAGGTAACATATATGACATTTTACATGTTAGGTTTAAATCAATGGAAGCATACAAATTAATTTATTATATACTTTATAAACAGTCCCACTGGTTTAACGTTGTTGCTGCCGGTCAATGTCCAGCTGTAATTACCGTCTGTAGCGTACTAACGGGGAGCGCCAAAGGTCTTGGGGCGCCAAAACAGCTGATAACAAATTCGGACCTTGTATTCTGGCCCTTTGGACCATCATCATAACCGCGGGCGCCATTTACCCTTAGTATGCCACTGATTACTGTAGTTAAGTAACAATATTCACCGCTTCCTTATATGGTAAAGAAGTGCCCGCATTTGATGAACTACTTCTGGCTACAGCTAAATAAAAATGGCGACGGAAAGGTGGAACGCTGACTACGTCATAAATCTGATGGCCACCAGAGACCGGCAATGATTGTAACCTTGTCTACCGGACACCAGTGCTGGAGAATCAATAGGTCTAACTCTCATCCAAAGAAAAATATATACCATCCAAATTAAATAAAGAAAATCTGAATACATTCAAAGACTTAAATTGCAAGGAGAAAAATAAAATAAATATGCTTGATAAAACTATTGAAAATGGACGGATAGCCTAGTGATCGCTAGTTGCTGATGTTAGTACGAGAGAGAGAGAGAGAGAGAGAGAGAGAGAGAGAGTTCAATTTTCCTTTGATATAATGTATCAATAATTTCTCTTTCACCTAAACAGTGCACCTGTATCCACTCTGAATAATATTGTTTTATCCTGTACTAGGAATTTAATGAAACACAAGCGTTTCCAAAATGAATCTATCACCCTTTTTCGAAGGTATTGTCCCAGACCGATGGACCACAATACGCTGGCAACAATAATCACGTACACTACACTTTAAAATTTACCCGCCATCATGACAGGACTATTCAGACAATCACAACGATAACCTTTTTCTGGCTCATCTTTTCGTGATGGTATTTTTCATTGATGTATTGCGTCAGTTTTTCCTAATACAAATTTTGTGGCTGCATGACATTCCATCCTTTCTAACAAAGTCAGTTTCGTTCACTGCTGAAAGATAATTACCCCATGTATACGCGCGCATCCATAGCAGTATAGAAGCGTGTATTACTGCGCGGTGATCAGGTTTCATTCATTAAATGAACGACATGCAAAATGTTCAATCCAACGTTTAAATTTTTGTTTCAGTTGTGTTATTCCTATAACAGTATTATTATTATACTTATAATAAGAAGGTTATTGACTGAGTATTAAAACATATTGAGTCCTCGTTCATGTGGCGCTCTCCAGTTTCGTATTTTGCATACGGTTAGATTTTTAAAGAAAAATAATTACCCAGGTTTTCCTCACTTGCTGTCCTGGCTATTTAAAAAAGAGTATTAAAACATATTGAGACCTCGTTCATGAGGCGTAAAATGCTCTCGCAAGCTCAGGCACCCTGCGCCACATGACCTCGGGCCTAATATTTTTTAAATACTTAGTTAATAACCATACGTTCTAAACAGACTTATGTAAAATAAGCGCATTTCGTCGGTTACAGCTTAGACTCGAGTCCAAATTTCGGACTCCAGTATTCGATAAAAAGTAGGAGACGGCTACGCACTATTTTTTCTTCTTCACCTCACGCCAAAAACTTGTGCTCGTATTCTTTATTGTATATCATGCATATACATATATGAAGTCCATATACATATTTTATCCTCCTTATTCCTTATGGGACATAAGACCGCAAAGTCCATATAGGTGTAACACTATTTCAAAAACATAATGGAGGGCGTTTCTACATGTCGCATTTTAGGGACAGACCATTTAATTTCCGGGTCATCGGATTTTCGTTCGAACCAGAATATTTTGTTTTCTTGTACCTGAAGATAATTTAGTTTTGTCAACTAATATAATGGATATAATAAGTTCTTTGTTTTCTTCAAATAAGAGCAAGAATATTTTTGAAGGTATTTGGGGACCGGAACTTTTTTTAAAAAAAATCCCAGCAACCCGCTCCCTCCCCCCCCCCGAAACTGAAATGGACTGTTCCTAATTGACACTAATTTTTGAAGCAAGTATTATACAGCGCAGTGTGTTTATTTTTCCATCATTAAATAATGCCAGCCCGTTTCTTACTTTTTTTTTAAAGATCTTCTTATGTTAAAAAATGATATATTTACATTTATTTGTAAGGGTTTTTATTCCTCAGGTTTTTCTCAATTTTTTCCGTTACATTTTTTAAACTATAATTTTAATCGACACTATATAAACAATAGCCAGGATTGTACTGACGTTCTGTTAAACCCTTTAGATAGATACATACATACATACATACATACACACTCCTAGGTTTCACCGACCCACGTACATGGTCGCGCCGGCTAGCCATGAGGACTTGGGCCACAATTATTTTCCCTATATAGTCCCTACACATGTCTGCAGTAAGGAAATTTCCAGAGTGTAGAAATTCTAATAAAATCATATATTAATCTAAAGTATCTTAAAAAATGAACTCCCAGTGAAGTTCTTGTCATAGGTTAACCGGCATATTTTTGAGAGGCTGAACTGTGAAAAAATAACGTGCAATGTGTCATATATTTCACTTCCGGGCCTGTATCAATGCTTGATTACTCATTGTGCACTATCGCCAACATGTACACTGACAATCACACCATAATGCTCATATTCCAAAGAATAAAATTCCCTTTAATTCAATACCAAGAACACATAAATCTAAACCAAGGATCACCACCAAAAAAAAGGAGAGGAAAAGTACTCTTAAAATAGATCAGGACTATATTCGTGGGTACTGACCCTTAAGTTATAATTGTGACCTGGGTCCTATCAGGACAGCCTATTTGTGGTTAATTTTAGTCCAAATCTTATATTTGCATGCCACACATATTTCAACTTTACTCAAAATCTTTTTGATTTTTATGACATACAATGAATGTGACAACTGTCAGAAAGTGTGTTGTGTTGGTGTTCAGCAAGGTGCAATTTTGGGACCGAATTCTTTTGAAACCCAAAAGCTAAATTTGCTATTATATTCCTTACTTTTAGGAATGTTTCACTGCAGTATAGAGTTATTTCTGATACAATATAATTTCTATCCGAAAATAAGTAGAAAAACATTAATACATTTAATTTTAATACAATTTTAAATAAAAATTTCAATTTTAAACAGTTTGTCAAACAAATAAATTAAATTTTCGAACAAATTTAAAACATCAATTTGCAAAATTGTACACAGGAAAGTTGACCAATGAATGATATTTAAGAAAAGTAGTAGCTTGAGTCGGTGCAACTTGTATCATTTTATCCTGGCGTAGTGAAGCATGATAGATTAGATGATTTTTGAGGCAAATTGCAATATGCACGTTCAAATGTGTATAAGTGTACGTACTAGAAAAAAAAAAACACACAAAAAAACACAAAAAAAAGACAAGTGCTACTATCAAATGTATTGTGTCCGATACAAAACCAGTTGTTAGTATAGATAATAGCACATTCATATTTACCACAGTGATGGGACCAGTACCATGTTTTATAGCAAAAATGCAAAGCGTTTCAATGTCAATAACTATGACAGGTGATCATGTAATAGGAATATACAGCTCCAGGAAGGTTCTACCTTACTGAACTGTAGTGTTGATCTCTTTCATGAAGACTTAAGCCATGTCTTTGAGGTACTATACGCCAGTGTGTCTGTGGTAGTATGAACCAATCCCGATGACTTTTGCTGACAATGTGCAGGAAAGGTGTGTGGATGGATGCTTGGGTGCGGGAGGAGGAGTATATATGTTCTCTGATCTGACTGGAGATAGTACCGTCGGCGATCGTAATTTCGAGTACACCAGTCCGAGTCGAGTCTCCCACATCAAGTATACGAGTTGTAAATTTAATACTCGTTGTATCCCTAACTGGTACTCACATTAAATAAAAATATTGAAACTCGTCGAATAAGTTAAATGATTTCAACTTCGAAGAGGCTTGCGTAAGTTAGAATCGTTCAACTCGTTTGATAACAAAGGATCTTACATGAGTGTTCATTTCATAATAAATGTATGCAACGAGTTAATTGCTATTAGTATCACACGCCATGAGTTGCTTGTCATGAGTGTCATATTGTATTACTCAATGAGTTTTATTAATTTAATGTTAAATGAACACGGTTTCACATTCTATTTTTATAACATACTACTAGTGACTTTGCACAACACCATGACATTGCTTTGTGGCATTGGTAAATCTTGTATCACAGTGTTGAGAAAGATTTTGTTTACGAAAAGAACGACACAAAATAACATAAAATTATTGGAAAATTTGACAGTAGAATATAATTGAATAAAGGTGAATTCTCAAGTCAAAGGAAGCGGCCATGAACCCATCAAAGGTGAAATTAAAACTAAGCTATGATGTCATTATCCAAAGTTCCATGCCAAATTTGGTTTAAATCAGTGACGTGCGTCCAAGGAAGAATTGAGCTGAAACAAAAATATTAACCCCATAACATATGCGACAGAGGAACAGATGTAACCACACCACACACACACACACACACACACACAGACAGACAGACATTGAACACTTTATGAATAGTAATATGCGGCACTTGAGAGCCAAACGGGAATTAATATTACACCGTCGGTTTACGTTGGGGGCCTCTTGAGAGCCAAACGGAAATGCTGATGTTAAAAATTGTCCTTGGCTTTATAACGAACCCCGCATGTAAGCCTATGGATCTAAACGTAGGTTTAAAATGCTGGGCCGTTATAGAGCCAGACAGGAATGCTGATGTTAAAAATGTCCATGTGTCTGGATGAGCCCAAGCATAGGTTCAACATACTATCCAAAATCCCACCTTTTGAGTACTACCCAACACCCAGTTTTTGAGTACTAGCCAACACCCCACTTTATGATTACTATCCAACACTCCACTTTTTGATTACTATCCAAAATCCACTTTTTAATTACTATCCAAGACCCATTTTGATTCCACGAAATGGGCAGGATGTAAAAGAAGGGCCATGAAATCAGACACTATCACGCAAACAAGGGCAGGAGTATTTATACACACAATAAACTTACATACGCGCAAACATACTATCACACGCCAAAGGGAGGTAGTGTTTAAATAAACACTATACCCACAAACATACTATCACACGCAAGAAGGGTAAGTGGTTTTAAATTTTGATTGGTTGAGAACAGACATAGATAAAGACATACACAAATATACAAATATAAAATACCTAGTAGCAGTGATTTAAGTAGTATCTCTCTTTTCAAAGAGATTTAGGGGGCTCTGAAAAGGGCCGATGCGCATTATCCTGGATCATTGATGTTTATCTATATCCAGGACAACTGCACCTCCAGGGCTGGGCTCTGCAACGAGGAAACACCTGGTCCAAATACTCCATTGATAGGCGGACGGAGAGATTTATCCTAAAATCAGGCTCGCTTGATTCCATCTCCCAATCATCCTCCTCTTAATGAACCAGGGGTAGTTGTTATTGTTGTTTGTTGTTGTTGCTGTTGTTGCTCTGTCCCAGCCTTTCTTGCACCCTCATCCAATTCTAGCTGAGGCACTGAAATTACCTCTCCCTCCTCTGGCGGTCCCTTTTTATCTTCTTTTCCGCCCATGCTCTCTTGATTTTTTCTACTTCTTCCTCAATGACCTCTCTTATCAGCTGCCTAGTTGACCTAAAGGCGATCAACTCCCTCTTCAGGTGGCGTTCATTGGGATAACACTCCTCTACCCGACCCAGGAGGTGCTCCACTCTGTCCATTAAACTGATAGCGTCTCTCAATTTTCCAACTTTACAGTGTTCTAACATTCTTCTTCTTTCTTATTGGCTTTTTACATAATCGACGATGAATTGCAAGACTGGTGAACACATTGTTGTATATGCTTTAATCACGAACGTGAAGGAAAATATCCCTCCAAAATGGAGACGACAACGTGAGGGAAACAGTTGTAGTATAAAATACAAGTCCAAAGAAATCACGAAATCCGTTGTATTCGTTTTGTTAACACAAACCTATTATCGTCGATCCTCCTAACTTCGTTGTATCCTTGAATCATGTGCCATATTTCTCGCGGCCTAACGTGCATGTTTTGAGATCCTGACGTCATCAACTGGGTCACCAGCGTTCGCTGACAATGACAGTAAGTGCTGATTAAGAAATATTTGATTAAATGAAATTTAAATACGAACTACAATTCAAATTAATTTTACTGATGCCATATTTGCCTCAAGTTTGTGGCCCTGGCGTGAGTGTTATCTGTTCAAGCCAAGGCCGCTGTTCACATGTTGGTTTTCTTTACCTTTTTATTAGTAGGAAATCCACGACAGAGATTTCTCAGACGACAAAGGCAATGTAAAAGGTTCGTTTCTATAACATGCACTTCTTATATCATGTTAGAAAAAAAATAAATGGAAGAGTATGCAGTATGAAATTCTTTATTGTAATGTAGGGGGGATAAATCTTTGTTGTGACGTAGCCTGATGAAAAAAAAAATCTTTTAAAAGTTCAGCGTATCTTTAAGCACGATAATTATATCGAAATAGCTTAAACACAAAATAATTAAAAAACGCATCCTATTTTTAATTTTTTTTTTATAAACATTTTTGATATGTGATTTATTGTAGACAATATGCGTATGACAGCAATGAACTATATTACAAATGCAATTAATTAAAATACAGAGACATTATAAATGATCTGTTCCACACTTTGACCTATTTGTCCCATTCCAATCTTACGTCACGTGGCCTTTACCTCAGGGGCACGAACCATAGATGACCCTCCGGAAATAGACAAATTTTGACACGCTCAGAAAAACGGTAGTTCGCAAAGGATATAGAGAGTTTATAAACATTTTTCAATTATGAATAAATGAAGTATATATAGTTGAACACTTTCTATGGTTATTTGAATAGATTCTCACAATATTATAACGAACGCGTTAAAATTCACGTTAAGGGCACGAAAAATGGCGGTTCGAGGATAGCATTGATACTGAGAGACTTAAGATACACCTGGCTAGGAATGTTTATACATACACTAGACCCACAAACACACTATCACAATAGTGTAGGGATTTAAGTTTTAGTGGGTTTTTTTCAGGAAGACAAAGACATACATAAACATACAAACACATAATATATTGATAATAATAGAGTAGTATATCTTTTTCTAAGATACGTGGATGTCTCTGAATAGGACTGTTTGTTGCTGTTGTCCTGGACCGTTGAGATCTTAACGACGATATCCAGGACGGCTAGGTTTCGCCAAAGGTCTTACTACAGAACAGGGTCTTCTATTTGTTGGAAGAGACCGTGACATCATCTGTCTCCATCTTCCTTTCCTCCACCTCTTCGCGCTGTTGCTGTTTCTTTTCCCGTTCTTGTCTTTCTCTGTTTATTTCCTCTCGCAGGACTTCTTTAGCGAGGTCTTGTACCATGTTGAGGAAAATAGTTGTTTTCCGCTCAGTTAGGTGGTGTCTTACCCTGTGCATGTGCACCAGGGCTTCACTCAGTTTCGCTATCTTAGTCGTACTTGTTGACAAGTCACGATGGTTGGCACAACTGGTGAACTTTATGTTAGAAAACATCTCTTAGATTTGGTACGCGGACGTGTTTTATTTAGAAATTTAAAGAGCGACAGAAAGAATGTGAAAGAGCATGTAAAAATAATCAGGAAAAAAAGCGAGCTAAGACCATTTTTTTTCTAAATCAACATTTTTAATACCCCCCGCTAACTGCAAAATCAATGAAGAGAGATAATTAGGGCTATTCCCTTCCTCTTTATTTACAAATACCAAATATTAAACATGAGCGTATTTACAAGGTTGAAAACGTTGTGGATTGAGACTAGACTTCCAGTGATCTATTACAGAGTCATTTTTCCTTCGATACGCAATATATTTCTGTGGAAAATAAAATAGATAGCCATAATGTTCACGAAACCACCTTTCTATTTTGTCATTGTTTCTAGACAAATCACGTTCAAACCAAGTCAGTACATGTTCTAATGGAAATCCAAGACTGTGTTGATGAAGAAAATATACAAAATATTGTCCACACACAATCGAATCTAATCGTAGTAATTTCACATTATTGAATTCAGTGGATACAGCATTTCTTCTCATAAAGTCGATGCTATTATCTTCCAGAGAAGGTAATCCATCAGAATCAAAATATTCCACACTGTGGTCGTTGGAAAAGTAGACGGCTACCCAATGGGTTCCTGTTCGATAATTGTCATCTGTGTTGGTAACATAGGCTTGAACGTCTTCAGGTTTTCGATGAGGAAGTTCATCTTTAGCACACACCACTGGATTCCAAGAAGCTGTGTACGAAATGTGAGTCAGAAGGTAATGTTCCCAGTTATTAATTTATTTACAGATAATGATAAGTCACAAGTTCACTTTACTTTTCCTTGAAAATACCTGTCAAGTAAGTCGACGAACAGGCAGTCTCCAGACTCCGTTACAAGAGATCTTCGGTGTATTTCGTGTCTAAAGAAGTCGGTGAGGGTAGGGAATGGTCACTCAAGTTTGTATACCACTCTTTCAAAATCTTCTCTTCTGAGATGAGGGTCTAGCCGTCTTCCAGATACTCTTCCAACTTTTGTTCTTGACTCATCATTAAACGTGTCGTGTTGTTTCTGACTAGGATGATCGATTTGACAAACATGACAATGTTCTATGGTTAAGCGTGCTATTCTTTCAGCCAAGTGACGAGCAAAACAGGAGACTAAGTGTCGTTCTTGCTCTGGCCATCTTGATATTATGACTGTATCTTTCACTTCTTCTTCTTCTTCACTTGTAGTCTATGACTGCTGCTCTGGGAAGAAAACATCACCTTCGACTATCTCCATGGGTTTGTATTCCATCTTTTTTATTAGTCAAGGATCACTCCTCTCAAACTGTTGATTTCCTTAGCACTATCGAATTCTTCGCACAAGATCGCGTTCACTGTGTTCACTTGAGCCAATGCAAACTGAAGTTCCACACGGAGTTATCCTGATTTTATAGGACGAAAATGTCCTTCGTCGCTGCCTTGGTCTCGAGGGAAATCAAATCCCCACAAAGCATATCCTCCTGCATAATCGTCGTACGAAATGCCTTGGCTACTGTTGGTTCCTAAGCGTCCAGTGGCTTCAAACAGAGTCAAGTAAGATCTCAAGTAATTTTCCTGGGCTAAGTTAGGTTCAAACGGTCTGGTACACGACGTCTGGCCATCTCGGGTGACTTCTATCTTGGACTCGGTGAAATGTTGGAACTCGAAAGGATTTTGATCGAGGGCTGCATTGCTGACGATGCCAATGAGCAAACGTTTAGGCAGTTGACCTTGGAAAACATGATCTTCGATCTTGGGACGGAGTCCAGAATCAATGGTGAAGGTTTTGATTTCCACTCGCCGTAGAGGATACTTGCCTGTTATTCTATTCAGAGTTTGAGTGATGTTTCCATCTTTAGGTAAGACTTCCAAACGACGCACGTAAAGTCTGGCTTCTTCGATGTTCGTTTTTTCTCATTAGCATTAGTCATCAAATGGAGCACGGTAATAATTCGATTCAGTCTCAGACTTACATCCACACCATTCAACAAATATTTGTCTTGCAACCACATATCCAAGAGTAAAAGATCCATTATTTCTAAACTACGTCCTTGTTGGATATACTTTTGGCGGTCTTAAATCCAACATTGTGGTCTGCATCATCATTCGCAATCAAAGCCGTGTCATTGCCTTGTTTAATGTATCAGGTTTTGCCCACCATTGAGGCATCCAGATGTGTGTTATTGGCATCTTTTTCAAGAGATTTTCCAGGAAAGATCGGTAAGGGTAAGTGTCCATGCTGCTGCTGACTAGTTTGTTAAGTGAAAGCTTAAGTGGTCAAAGATAACACAGGATGAAAATCTATCCTTTGGGATTCTTGCATCGTCATCATCGTCGGTGGCATGGCAAAACAGATCGAGTTCTGACTTGGAACATTCGCAAGAATCTCGATCCATCATTTTAAGTTAGTTGTCAAAAACGTCCAATTATCTGATTGCTGTTCTTCTTTTCTTGTTCTTTTTCTTTGCGGTGGTGTGTTTATGAGGTCCGAAGCGTTTCCGACGTTTATTTCTGCCTTGACCTTGTGTGGCGTAGAGGAATTAATACCTTCGCCAGGAGTTTGAAGCAAATTTATAAGAGTATCTCGGCGACCCAGGAGATCTCCTGTTTGAATCAACACATTTAAATAAGAGACATCCATCCGCTAAATCTGTTTGCCATTGATGATCGATTCCAGCTACTGTATTTTGATTTCTGGAAAGGTTTCGTCGAATGAGTTTGTATAACGTGTATGTCGATTGTTCTTGTAACCATTGTCATACATCTTGAAGACGTAAACTTTTGAGTTTGGTTTTAACAGCAGTGGATTACATTGCAAACAATACAGTTTGCAGTGCACACTTTAAATACATAAAATACACAAACAAAAGTATATAAGCATATCAGAACTTGTTCATACAAAGAATGAAAGCATTTTTATAACTTGAAGTAAAACCAAATTACGACCAGTCAAGTCTGCAACAATGGAATCTATTCGTGTAGACGCGGGCTATGCACTTAATGCAGACAACCATTATCTTTGGCTATAAGCATGAATTGCTACATATATAAAACAGTAATTAATCCCCTCCTTCGCAGATGCTAGAAAGATATTTGAGAGAATGACAATCATACTTAAGATAAAAGAAAGTACGAAAGCGTATGGTAAAATGGTCATACAAATTAATTATAACACAAAAAAGTAGTGAGTATTCAAATTGTATTGGCTTGAAAATGTTGCTTGAGAGTTGTTTCAGAAAAGCAATTACAGAATGACTATTGACTCAGAAATATAGATCAAGGCAAAATTTAAAACTCGGAACAAGTTAATGTAGGAAGTATTTATACAAATTCATTCAATGCTTTAAAAAGATACAGAAACATTTCCAAAAAATATTATAAATATACTTGAAATCACTCAGCCCGCCAAGCCTAAGACCCGCAATATAAGTACATATATTGATATAGATAAATATAAGTATGAATAGTTGAGACACGCACTAACTCACATAGACATAAGCCATCGAAAATTATCACAGTAGATCTGGGTCTTCTATTGAAGGATTAGAGTTCAATATTAAGTCCATATATGCAAACGGCTGAGTAACCCAGTTATCAAATTTTTGCCTGAAAGTTATTTAACTTCACAGGAGAATGTCCGGTAGAAGCGGCATCCATGTAAATGTGAAGAACTAATAAAGTATCATCCGTAAAATAATTCAGAAATAAATAAAAACGTGTATGAATCTAGTCAAAATTACAGAATCTGTACGATGACATTAATTTTTTTTTAAATGCCTAAAACGAGCGGTTCCCTCTAAATTAAATGAAGAACTCCATCTCTGTTGGCCAACAATTCCGGCATTATTTTACCTTTATGACATTTTTTTTTTACTGAATAAACTCTCATGCTTGACTCAACTTTTCGAACTGTGCTAAGTGCATGTGAATATGGTCTTATATACTGACCTAAAATGTTGGATTGTATGTATGTATGTATGTATGTATGTATGTATGTATGTATGTATGTATGTATGTATGTATGTATGTATGTATGTATGTAATGTTTTACGGTACCTCAACACAATAGTAGCTTTTTTGGTGCCACTAAAGGTAACTTGAAAATTGTAAAATTGAATTGCACAAAAATTTACGAAGATAAACTCTTCCAAATAAATGTAAATATGAAGTACGATAAAATATAACAGTCAAGATGTTAAAAATCAATAAAATGTATATATAATAAAAGATAAAGTTAACACAGGTAAAATCTTGAAAATAAGAGTCTTGACCAATCAAAACACACTGTATTATTTACTGCCGATAAATTCAACGTGCTAGTCAATGATATAGCATGAAACATGACTGATGAGCAAAACTAATATGATTATTCACTCGGGTCACCAAACGATGTATATATATGCTTGAAGCCCAACACTTGATTATGTATTTTGATATAAAAAATTGATCAATGCAACCATATGGCTACTAAAGCAAGCACATATGAATTTATTTACTTATCAATATTATGGAAACCCATTTATAAAAAAAATTCTACTTCGTTGACGTCTTCTTCCATTGCTCTAGCTGCCATCTCCTAAGAAACAAGACAGAACAGGCATGTTACCATGTTTACTGGATTTGTCCAAACAAGAACTAACACGATTTAGTTCTTTGAGAACGCCAGCAGTACCTAAAGTCAAGTTGATACGACGTCCCGAGAATCAGTGGAATCGAATTCCAGTATAAAAAAGAAGTGTTGCATAAGATTCGCTTCAGTTTTTCCTCCTGAACAAAGCTGTCACAAAGCTCACACAATCATCGCCAACGCCCAAATAGACCTTCTTCCAAAACAAGAAAAAAGCGACTCCCTCCTCGTTTAGCTAAACATTGAGATGTCTTGTCAGTACTTACCAAAATCCAATACTAAGATGCAAAAACAAATCATTTAAAAATCACCTCAATGTTGTTTGAACGTTTTGAAAGAAATGGTGCTTTTGACCAAGATACAGAAGAAGCGATTAGGACGACATCGTCACGTTCTTCGCCAAATAGTTAAAAAGAAAATGACAATCAGTCAACAGAAAAAGATGCTCGTTAAACGAGGAGGATTTTTACCCATGCTGATAGGACCTTTGTTAAGACTGGCTGCTCCTTTGTTAGGACCGATTGCTGGACCTCTTTTAAAAGGAGTCATGAGATGAAGAAGAAGACAAAGATGGAAAGGAAAGACATCACACTTGTACCCTTGGATTCTATGGAAGGACAAAAATTAACTTTGGTTCCTTACAAACGATGGATGGAACTCCGTCGTTGGTACGAACAACGAATATCGCATTTACCTCCTAATCCTAATCTCACCGAGATGTCACACTTACAAGAAGAATTTAAATCGTTGATGGATCAAAGAGATTTGTCGCAACGCTGCGGACAGTTATTGCAACCACTTCAATTGTTTCACCAGAAAGCTTCAACCGAGAGGGCTAAACCTACTCTGAGAGATTTCAAGAATGTTATGAAAAGCGAGGAAAAACAAAAGGCAACAATACGATCATAAAAACAGCAACAGGAACGGAAGAAGAGACAGAAACAAGAGAAGTATTTCAAACTATATCTGTTCCTTTTCCTCCTCCTACTATGACAACCTTGTTGACACCTTCCCCTACTCACAGACGAGAAGAAATGAAAGCTTGGGTCAAAAAGATGATGTCGACACCTTCTTCAGCAGAAGAAAAAAAAGAAGGTAAGACGGAACTGAAAAAGAAATAAAGAAAAAGTAACCAAAGGATCGATGACTACTTCTACTCCAATTACTCGTCGGACACGTCAAGCATCGCAATTCAAATTACGACACGAACAACCTAGAGCAGTCTCGAACAGTGGGTGACTTGTTGAGGAACAGCAATAACATGGATACACTATTAGCCAGCATTTACTGCTCATGCCGCTGGCTACAAAGAAAGTCAAAAATTGTATCGGGCAAACCACACATGCCACTAATTTGCTACACGATTTTCGTGCCATGTGTGATTTGGGTGAATTGTATCACTTGGTGTACATGGGGCGGTTATAAACCGGGAAGCGTTGTCGTTATTTGCCAGACAACATTGGAGTACAATCAGTGCCAGATTTTGAAATTTATGACAAGCAAAGTGCCAAGATATTACTAAGAAAGTTATACCTTCTAATAATTTTAACAAATCCAAATGTTTGATACTAAAAAATCTGTAATTATTCCAAAATTAGATATGAGTAGTTGTCCCCCACTACACTTGGCAGCGTCCCGTCCTCTCTCACTCCAGTAATTTAGAATTCAAACTAGACAATAATTACGTCTCTTATTTATTTGAAATTTGTTGACCAATAAACATGAAAATGGCCGTCCCTAGACCCAGAAATCCAGTTTTGCCCGAGTAGAGAAGACTAGTAAAAGTCTATCAGTGCCAATATAAAGAGCGTGATTTAAGTCAAACTGACTGAGATAAAGAAATGACAGTGCATACTAAACTGAACCAGAATCATTCCCATCACCCAAGACGTCAGCCCACTTATGATTCTGGCACTATTCTCACCCAAGTATTTCCAAAACTATGGAGCAACTTTAAAACCAGCGCCATTTTAATAACATGCTGAATACAAGAATGAATATGGTAGCACCTGTGGCTACCAGTAAGTATACATGTGTCAGAGGACACGACACAGTTTGGATACACGGAGTACGTTTTCCAACAAGAAACCTGGTGCTGTGTGGGAAAAAGAAATTGGAAGTGGCAATCTAAGCCAAGAAATTCTACCTAGAACTACTTATACCCACTTTCAAGTGCTAATGAATGTTTGGATGCTTTCTCTGGTGCCAAATGGTTTAGATCCATGGATTTGAATACTGGTGTGTGGCAAGTAGAATTGTCCCCTTAGACAGAAGACACACAAGTTTAAGCCTCTTATACAGTACTAATTTGCTGTAATCCCATTTTGGTCATTGCAATTTTGCCCAGTACTTTTTAACATTTGATGAGAACATCTTGCGATGCCTTTGGTATACGTGGACAACAAAAGTGTAGAAAGTACAGCATTTTGAACAAGAGCTTGATAGACTGGAAAACATCGTCAAGATGCTTCAGTGCAAATCTAAAGATAAAACTATTAAAATGTATATTTTTTCCCCCAGAAGTAAATACAATTTCTTGGCCACATAGTGTCTGAAGAAGTCGTGTCCACAGCCCCCGAGAAGATTGCTTATGTGCGAGACTGGCCTGTCCCAAGAAATGCAAGGGAAGTCCATAGTTTCCAAGGGCTTTGCTCGTATTACAGGCGCTTGGTTAGGGGGTTCGCTCATATTACAAGACCACTCCACAAAATATGTGAAAAGGAAGCCAAGTTCACACAGGCAGACAAGTGCTAAGCAGCTTTTGATGAACTTAAACAAACCCATATCTCCTCGCCATTTATGGTCCATCCAATTCCTGGGGTAAAATTCATACTTGACACAGATGCAAGTGATAAAGCCGTAGGTTCAGTGCTTTCACAGATACAGGAAGGTAATAACGTGTCCTGGCATACAAGAGCAACGATATGAACATCTATGAACTACTGTACTACGAGAAAGGAACTTGGGGGCGTCATCGCTGCATTGAAAACGTTAATTCCAATCTATACGGCCAAGAAATTCCACTTCGAACTGACAATGCTGCAATTACCGTATAAGAAACGTGAAAGAATCAAACAGGCCAAGTTGCCAGGTGGCTTCAAGATTTTGAAACCTACAATTTAAAGGTAGTGCACAGACCTGAGCAATACCAGTAAAATGCTGATGCCTTTTCTAGAAGACTATATCGTGTTTGAAACAAGAGCAATGCAACAATGAATGTAATGATGAGGACTGTTTTGCACCACAACTTCTTGACCAAACCTGTTTGTTATGAGGGTGTCCAAACAAAGTCAATGTGCAGTCAAACCCACTGAGATGATGGAAAACCAGGCAATTCTTGATGGCTGGCAACCTGACAGCATCTGCAAACTTCAACCAGAACACTCAGACATGTATCGCATTCTTGTTGACATTGAAGAATAGTCCGGAAGAGAAAGTGGAATGCCATATCCGATAAACGGCATTGAAAATGCTCTGGCGACATGGGGACAGATTGACCATTAGTATTGGCATGTCGTACTGCAAATTCACAGAAAATGATACCCAAAACACCTGAACCAGCATTGCCTTTCATTCCAGAGATTTTCAATTCATTGAAAATGAAGGATTCACAGGTCCATTCAAGGCTGCTTGTTGACCTGAACCACAGTTGAAGGATAACATCTAAGCCCCAATCACTCATCAAGCTACAAAGCAAGCAAGTCAGACAAGGGCTACAGCCTTGTTAACACAAGGCTGTGTGCCTCTGTTTTCGACAGCTAGAAAGGACTGCTTCTCTGTCCTAGAAGTGGATATTACATTCCAGATCGGGCAATGTTGTCATTGTATGCCAGTACAGTTGGCGCCAGAAGTTTACATTTTTTAGATGTAATACCCGCCTTTGATAAATATACTTGTCAGTACTCATTTCTAATCTACCGCTGCATTGTCATCACTTTTAAAGTGATTTAAAATTATTATAAATTTTAGCCACCTGGAAAAGTAAATCATTAATTAAAATTCCGATTGCAATTCACGCCAATGTTTCTTGGCGTTAAGAGAATAATTTTTCACCGAATTAAGTATGTAGAATCACATAATTACCACTTCTTAGCACATTTTGCTATGAAATAAATGAAAATCTAATAATCTGTAAAAGCACAACGAGTAAAGTCAATTTATTTTTGTCAATGAAATATCTCATCTACAATTCAAAGCACTAGTTACATATGATGATTAACAACCGAATGACGTCAGTGTTAGGCACATATTTAGCAATTCTAAAGGACAAAGATTGATTTTGGAGTTCAAAATACATAATTAGGCGCTAACTTTCAGATTATCCATGTGCTCCGTGAATTTTCTTAAGTTAGTGAGCGATGCTCGACTGGCATGAAATCATCCTAATTGTCACTATTGACTTTAATTATATCTTCGCTCAGTCATTAAATGTCATTATTTCATGCAGAACATTACAATTTGAAAAAGTAGGAGTCGACGCCCGAGATCTTTTTTTTTTTTTTTAGTGGATCCTATTTGTCAGTTATCTGTTGGGGTCTTCACTGTGGCGGCTCTGCATTTTAAACTTTCTATATTATCTTTTGTGACTGCCGATGAATAATTAAACTTTTTCACTGTAGTTTTAATTTTACCAGCGCGCCGTCAAGAATGCATAAAAATGAACCCCAAACAACATGGTACACATATTTTAAGAAAAAAGTCTTCATTACATTATAGTAATAATATTGTTTAAGTAGCGATTTTAACTGTCATCCCAATCATAATGGAGAAATCAGTCATTGATTAGTGTCGATTGCAAACCGAAATTAAGTGACAATCAAAATTTGGGTGCAGCGTCTGTTACCGAAATAGACTGCAAGCCTGCCAACACACAAAATTCACGTCTGAATGCAAAAATAAACACAAATAGCAGTCAAAATCATTACAAGTAAACTCACAATAAAAAAAAAATATGTTGTTTAATGATGTTACGTTCTGAAGTCTGTTGGAGCGATAAGTCATGTTGCTTTTTTGGCCACCCCAGCTATGTTCACTGTATCAATCCGCGCAAGAAATATGTTAACGAAAATACAAATCTCTTCATTTTCGCATGAAAAGATTCATTAATTTGGCAAAACACACAATTTGAAGTATTATATGTACAATCAAAATTTTTCAAAAGTCGATGTCCTAAAAGTTTTGTAAAATTTCGGAACTTCTTTTTATCGATGTAGTAATACAACCGTTAATCGCATCGAACAGAATGCAGAAACAAATCCATGCAACTCGAAGGTGTTTGCCTTTAAAAGTATATAATTAAGAGAAAATCTACGTTTTTTTTAGTAGACATAAGGAAATATTTCACTCATTAAGTGGAAACATTTTGTATTGTTACAATATTCCACTACACTCGTGAAATATTTCCTTATATCTACTCAAAAAACGTTGATATCCTCCATAAACTATTTAAATAAGGGTCTTCGCAGTGCTGTACATTATGCTATCGAGTGACTAATACAATGGTATATATCTTGTTTAAATTTTGAATCTGCATTTTAAATTATTTAGATGATTTTGCTGGAAACCACAACTTGCAGATTCTGCTTATCATATTCTTGGTTCAGTTTTAGAAAAATGTGGTATTCACGAGGCTACAGAAAGCATGTCCACTCTCGATTTAAATGATTTGTGTTGAGATTTTATTAGAATTACTCAAAATCGTTTACATGAAATCAGAGATTCTAAGATAGTTGTTGTTTGGATATATAAAGATGAAGCTACATAAAAGAAAATTCAATCCTTGAAGGGAAAATTAAATTTCATATCTGCTTGTGTCAGGCAAGGAAAAATATATGTTAGTAGACTTCTGACATAATTCCCAGCAATGTTTGAAAGGATTTTCACTGGTGCAATGAATTTTTACCTTTGTATAATTACAGTAATGGCTTTCGAAGAATGATCACAACTGGACAAAATATTTTCTTCAGATTCGTGCTGATCAGAATGTAAATATTTTTATAAGTAATGCTACTTTCATACTGAATTTCCCCAATTTATACAGGATGTAAATGTTTTTATAAGTACCAGTAATGCTACTTTTATACTGAATTTCCCCAATTTATACAGAATGTAAATGTTTTTATAAGTAATGCTACTTTCATACTGAATTTCCCCAATTTATACAGGATGTAAATGTTTTTATAACTACTGGTAATGCTACTTTCATACTGAATTTCCCCAATTTATAGAGAATGTAAATGTTTTTATAAGTAATGCTACTTTCATACTGAATTTCCCCAATTTATACATGATGTAAATGTTTTTATAACTACTGGATATGCTACTTTCATACTGAATTTCCCCAATTTATAGAGAATGTAAATGTTTTTATAAGTAATGCTACTTTTATACTGAATTTCCCCAATTTATACAGGATGTAAATGTTTTTATAAGTACCGTTAATGCTACTTTCATACTGAATTTCCCCAATTTATACAGGATGTAAATGTTTTTATAAGTAATGCTACTTTCATACTGAATTTCCCCAATTTATACAGAATGTAAATGTTTTTATAAGTAATGCTACTTTCATACTGAATTTCCCCAATTTATACAGGATGTAAATGTTTTTATAAGTACCGTTAATGCTACTTTCATACTGAATTTCCCCAATTTATACAGGATGTAAATGTTTTTGTAAGTAATGCTACTTTCATACTGAATTTCCCCAATTTATACAGAATAATAAGTTCAATATAATCTGTCTTGAGATGCTTTCAATAATTATCAGTTTAAAGATATGAGGTACTAAATTTCATGGAAAATGCCTCATCATTCATTGTGATAACAGGGCAGCCATAATCTGAATATTCTTTCTTGCAAAGTTGTTTGAGAGAAAGTTGTTCTGCAGCAGCCATTTTTCAATTTGAAATTGGGGCAAAAAAAAATGAAAAGTGTAAATAATAGAGTAGCCAAGCAACTGTCTCATCGACAATTAGATTACGTTTATCAGGAAAAATTGTACTGGTCAGTTACCAAGCTCACATTGCATAAAGAGAAAGTTTCCAATTAACTGTTATTTTTCAATCATACTTGGTAATCTTCATTAATCCATCTAATCAGGGTTTTAAAAAAGAGAGCAATATTTCAACCACCCCCACCCCCAAAACCCAAATCCATTTCTTTGAGACTGAGAATTTCAGGAACTTAAGTTAGACCTGAAGTGGTCTGCTTAATGAACATATGCAGATCTAAAAATTCCATGGAAAACCTACATTTTGTTCTGTAATTATTTTCTTTGAAATTGATTCGACTTTGACCAGAATTTCATGTCTTTTAGTGCAGTTTTTTAGTAGATCTTTTCAGAATGTTTTCTACATTAAAAATTATCTCATTGGAATCATATCAGTGCACTTTATATTAGGTGTCAATTATGATCATGTTAATATCTTTGGAGTTAACTTTATGTCTAAAAGGTTTTAGCAGATTAAATCCTTACTTAACTAGACAGGTACAGTAGTACCAATGACACCAGAATTGCTAATTAAAACATCTAAGCATTTCCATCTATCAGATTCTATTGATACTACTTTTTGGTGTCCATTTCTGTTTGCCTTTTTCTCCCTTGTGAGAAAATCTTAGTTCTAAATAGTATATCAGAATTTAATTATATATAAAATACCTTTATGATAAAATGTTATTTTGTTCAGCTTTATTTAATACTTTGTCTTAAGCACACAAAAACAATTCAGTTTTCTGGAAAGAGTTTTAGATATTCCTATTTTCAAGAATAAAAGGCCCAGTTTTGTGTCCAGTTTTGGTTTTCAATAGAATGTGTGTATTAATTCATGCACTTTCCAAATCTCCACACTTATTGTTACCAAATAATAAAGAGAAATTTATCAGGATCCATTCCCTATTTTCAACTCATAGTTTTAATAGAAGGGGAGCAACTATAACTTTTCAAGCTGAGCTTATCCCTGAACTTATTCAGTTACAAGGAGACCGAATCAGTGATATATATTAACAGTATCTCAAATTCTGTTTATCTGATACACATAAGTTTTCTAAGAAAATGAAACAATACATTCTGGATATATATTTTTTTTTTACAATTCAGAAGTCAATAACGATTGTTTCTGATTCAATCATTAAATATGTGTCTCACATTAGGGCATGTTTAATACAACAATAAGGGGTCCAACTAACATAATACAGTTTGGTCAGGCAAGTATCAGAAATTTTGCTTATGTTATATATCATATAGGTACAAATACCGGTAGTATAGACAATCAATCAGTTGGTGAAATTTATTCCGAATACACAAATTTAATAGCAACTTCCAGAAAAATTGCACCCCAAAGAAAGATGATTCTTTCTTCTATTTTACCATGACCACAAGATGATCATATGTTTGGAGGAAAGATCGTTACTTAAAAAAGTTTTTATGGCCTGATTAAATGTATAATTTACTGCTACTTACAAAACTGCTTTTCTACAAGTACAAAAATAAGTGAGAATTATTTGCAGAGATATGGGCCAGCAGTTGAATTTAAACAGTATGACTCATCGAAGATATTTCTTTATCCAAATTATTGTACACTTAGTTTTTCTTAGAAATCATTAGAATGCCCAATATTAATTTGTGGATGTGGTTTTCAATAATCTTGCTTTCCAAACAAGCTTTATAGTTCAGTGGACACAGTTACTACTTGAGCTATGCCACTATGTAGCTTCTAGCAATTTTCAGTTGAAGATTTGATCACTGAATTGCCTAGCCGTTTTGAATATATACTTATTTTACTTTAATCATTCAGTAGAAGATTAGATCTACAGGTATTCTTTTTAAAAAGTTTCTTTTGTTGTTTTCTTTATATACATAATCTTCTGTTATTTTAAAAATGAACAATATATATGTATTGTCATATATATTGGGTATATGTTGCTACTCCTAGTTTTCACAGCCATTGGCTTGGCATCTTGAAGACATATAGTCAGCCATTTTAAGCATGATCTGGAAATGTATTCTATTTTACATATGACTCGTAATGTTTTAATTATATCATAATTGAATTTGTGACACAAATATACATTTACCTGTATCTTTCAAGATCTCAGGCCATACTACCGGTATGAAGCTTGCAAATACAAAAGTGACAACTTTTGATTGTTTTTTTTACTTTTATTTCATTCACAAATCAATAAATTATTACCGATTAGTTGTTTTTCGGCTCTTGGTTTTTAGCTGGTGGGTGTTTGAAATTTTAAATTATTTATTTTTATTTTTATTTTTAATTTGTATAATTCTGGTCTTGAGGTCAGTAGTGTTACCATGTTATATCTGGAATTACATTATAATGAATGGCACTATCACAAAGGAGAGCTGTAATAATTTCAAGAAATATCTTGACCGTATTTTACAAAGTTGTTGCCTATGATGAACTCATTAGTACACCTAATTTCCCATGCCCCATCCTTTTAGCAGCAGGAGGCTTGGGAAAGTGACCGTGTTAGTGGCAACTTCTTGTTATTCCACTGCTGAGTAAAGACTACAGGTCAAACAAAAACCATACCCTAGGTACCGATACTGAGTAAAGACTAAGGGTCAAACAAAAATCATACCCTTGGTACCGATACTGAGTAAAGACTAAGGGTAAAACAAGAGGCATACCCTAGGTACCGATACTGAACAAAGACTAAGGGTCAAACAAGAGCCATACTCCTGGTACCAATACTGAGTAAAGACTAAGGGTCAAACAAGAGCAATACTCTTGGTACCAATACTGAATTAAAACTAAGGGTCAAACAAGAGCCATACTCCTGGTACCAATACTGAGTAAAGACTAAGGGTCAAACAAAAACCATACTCCTGGTACCGATACTGAGTAAAGACTAAGGTTCAAACAAAAACCATACCCTAGGTACCGATACTGAACAAAGACTAAGGGTCAAACAAGAGCCATACTCCTGGTACCAATACTGAGTAAAGACTAAACGTCAAACAAGAGCCATACTCTTGGTACCGATACTGAGTAAAGACTAAGGGTCAAACAAAAACCATACCCTAGGTACCGATACTGAACAAAGACTAAGGGTCAAACAAGAGCCATACTCCTGGTACCAATACTGAGTAAAGACTAAGGGTCAAACAAAAATCATACCCTTGGTACCAATACTGAGTAAAGACTAAGGGTCAAACAAGAGCCATACTCCTGGTACCAATACTGAGTAAAGACTAAGGGTCAAACAAGAGCCATACTCCTGGTACCAATACTGAGTAAAGACTAAGGGTCAAACAAGAGCCATACTCCTGGTACCAATACTGAGTAAAGACTAAGGGTCAAAGAGCCATACTCTTGGTGCCAATACTGAGTAAAGACTAAGGGTCAAACAAGAGCCATACTCCTGGTACCAATACTGAGTAAAGACTAAGGGTCAAGCAAAAATCATACCCTTGGTACCAATTCTGAGTAAAGACTAAGGGTCAAACAAGAGCCATACTCCTTGTACCAATACTGAGTAAAGACTAAGGGTAAAACAAGAGCCATACTCCTGGTACCAATACTGAGTAAAGACTAAGGGTAAAACAAGAGCCATACTCCTGGTACCAATACTGAGTAAAGACTAAGGGTAAAACAAGAGCCATACTCCTGGTACCAATACTGAGTAAAGACTAAGGGTCAAACAAGAGCCATACTCCTGGTACCAATACTGAGTAAAGACTAAGGGTAAAACAAGAGCCATACTCCTGGTACCAATACTGAGTGAAGACTAAGGGTCAAACAAGAGCCATACTCCTGGTACCAATACTGAGTAAAGACTAAGGGTAAAACAAGAGCAATACTCCTGGTACCAATACTGAGTAAAGACTAATGGTAAAACAAGGGCAATACTCTTGGTACCAATACTGAATAAAGACTAAGTGTCAAACAAGAGCCATACTCTTGGTACCAATACTGAATAAAGACTAAGGGTAAAACAAGAGTCATACTCTTGGTACCAATACTGAATAAAGACTAAGGGTCAAACAAGAGCCATACTCTTGGTACCAATACTGAATAAAGACTAAGGGTCAAACAAGAGCCATACTCTTGGTACCAATACTGAGTAAAGACTAAGGGTCAACAAAAACCATACTCTTGGTACCAGTACTGTTTAAAGAAACTACATCGTAAGAATGTCTGCTTTTGTAAAATCAACGCAAGTCACTGAACTGTGCAGATCAAAGGAAAACAATCATTTCATTATAATACTATCAATATGACGTCACTTGATACGAAAGTGTATCATTGATCTATAAACTCTGGGCTAGATTGGACATAAAATGACATGGTTGTGAGTTCTGTCTCTTATTCGATAATAAAAAAGAAAAATGCTTATACAATTTTAATACTCACAATTACAGTCTGGTTAAAAAGATCTGATGTTATTTCAGTTATGGTGTCATACTGAAAAAATTCATGTACCAACATACACTTTTTTTGTGTATCTGATAAGAGTATATTAAATTCAACATGTGCAAATTTGAAGAATTTTTTTAGTACTCTTTCAGGTTTTTATTTTATGGACATTTAATGACATCGTACTATTTCCCATTCTTTTCTACATAATTACCGTTACTTGGGAATAATTATCCTTACTTGGGGAGAGATATTCAAGTAAGAGTAGCACCAAAAAAAGACACACACACATGCATTTTTTTGGTGATTTTGGATCACTTGGACCCTTAGATACGTAAAAAACTCAGTTTTTCAAAAATTTCAATACTCCAGGTATAGCAATACAGTACTCCCTCTTTATAACACTATTTATTGGAGCTATAAATGCAGACTGCATATATGTAGGTGAGGTTACCTCATATTGCGTTATTTTTAAAATAATTTTATACCTAATATTACTCTTATAAATAATGAAAAGGGATCCATGACCATACCTGCCTGTAAAAGGGACTGCCTTATACTGAAGCACTTTAAAGTGAGGGCGTACTATATTTGCCATATCCAAACATGTATAACATGCATCTGACTGAACAGAATAGACCCAGATCTGTTATCCCATAATGCAATGGCAGATCTGTTATCCCATAATGCAATGGCAGGTCTGTTACCTCATAATGCAATGGCAGATCTGTTACTCCATAATGCAATGGCAGATCTGTTACTCCATAATGCAATGGCAGATCTGTTACCCCATAATGCAGTGGCAGATCTGGGTCATTTCTGTTTACAGTTGTATGCATTAAACATAGGTATATACAGAACTCTAAATATAAACACTTCTTGTAAGTAACCACACATTATTGTTAAAGTTCTGTCTTTTGCACAGGTGTGTGCAGATTTACTGCATTTGCCCATATACAGTGCTCCCTCACTATACCACTGTTCAATGGAGTCATAAAAGTGGACCACTTCATAGGTGAGGCTGCCTTATATTGAGTATTTACTATTAAATATTGAAATGGAATCCATGACCATACCCACCTTATAGAAGGGACTGCCTTATACTGAGTAATTTACTATTAAATACTGAAATGGAATCCATGACCATACCCACGTTATAGAAGGGACTGCCTTATACTGAGTAATTTACTATTAAATACTGAAATGGGGTCCATGACAATATCTGCCTTCAAGAAAGGACTGCGCCTTGAACAGAGGTACCTTTTAGTGAGGGAGTACTGTATATAACAATCATCCAATGCAAATAACACAGATCAGATCTGCCACTACATAATGCTATATTCTGTTCAGAAGAACATTGTTCATCTGGCAAGAACTGTCTTGCACAAAAGCTATCCCAGGCCACTGCGGTTGCATTTTGTTTTATATCCAAACCTGCACGAAGACATCTTTGTTTCATATCCAAGGCTGCATGTAAAGATGTTTTATATCTGAGGCTGCACAAAAAATCTTTGTTTTATATCCCAGGCTGCATGAAGACATCTTTGTTTTATATCCATGGCTGTACGAAGACATCTTTGTTTTATATCTGAGGCTGCATGAAGACATCATTGTTTTAAATCCAACACTGCATGAAGACATCTTGGTTTATATCCATGGCTGCATGAAGACATTGTTGTTTTATATCCAAGACTGCATTAAGACATCTTTGTTTATATCCAAGGCTGCATGAAGACATCTTGGTTAATATCCATGACTGCACAAAGACATCTTTGTTTATATCCATTTTTGCATTAAGACATCATTGTTTTATATCCAAGACTGCATGAAGACATCGTTGTTTTATATCCCCGGTTGCATGAAGACATCATTGTTTTATATCACAGGCTGCAGGAAGACATCTTTGTTTATATCCAAGACTGCATGAAGACATCGTTGTTTTATATCCAAGACTGCACGAAGACATCTTTTTTATATCCATGGCTGCATGAAGACATCTTTGTTTTATATCTAAGGCTGCACAACGACGTCTTTGTTTTATATTCGAGGCGGCATGAAAACATTGTTGTTTTATATCCAAGGCTGCATGAAAGCATCTTTGTTTTACATCCATGGCTGTATGAAAACATCTTTGTTTTATATCCAAGGCTGCATGAAAACATCTTTGTTTTATATCCAAGGCTGCATGAAAACATCTTTGTTTTATATCCAAGGCTGCATGAAAACATCTTTGTTTTACATCCAAGGCTGCATGAAAACATCTTTGTTTTACATCCAAGGCTGCATGAAAACATCTTTGTTTTACATCCAAGGCTGTATGAAAACATCTTTGTTTTACATCCAAGGCTGCATGAAAACATCTTTGTTTTACATCCAAGGCTGCATGAAAACATCTTTGTTTTATTTCCAAGGCTGCATGAAGACATCTTTGTTTTATTTCCATGGCTGTACGAAGATATCTTTGTTTAATATCTGAGGCTGCATGAAGACATCATTGTTTTAAATCCAAGACTGCATGAAGACATCTTGGTTTATATCCATGGCTGTACAAAGACATCTTTGTTTTAAATCCAACACTGCATGAAGACATCTTGGTTTATATCCATGGCTGCATGAAGACATTGTTGTTTTATATCCAAGATTGCATTAAGACATCTTTGTTTATATCCAAGGCTGCATAAAGACATCTTGGTTAATATCCATGACTGCACAAAGACATCTTTGTTTATATCCATTTTTGTATTAAGACATCATTGTTTTATATCCAAGACTGCATGAAGACATCGTTGTTTTATATCCCCGGTTGCACGAAGACATCATTGTTTTATATCACAGGCTGCAGGAAAACATCTTTGTTTATATCCAAGACTGCATGAAGACATTGTTGTTTTATATCCAAGACTGCACGAAGACATCTTTTTTATATCCATGGCTGCATGAAGACATCTTTGTTTTATATCTAAGGCTGCACAACGACATCTTTGTTTTATATTCGAGGAGGCATGAAAACATTGTTGTTTTATATCCAAGGCTGCATGAAAGCATCTTTGTTTTACATCCATGGCTGTATGAAAACATCTTTATTTTACATCCAAGGCTGCATGAAAACATCTTTGTTTTATATCCATGGCTGCATGAAAACATATTTGTTTTATATCCAAGGGTGCATAAAAACATCTTTGTTTTATATCCATGGCTGCACGAAAACATCTTTGTTTTATATCCATGGCTGCACGAAAACATCTGAATAAAATATCCACGGCTGCATGAAGACATCTTTGTTTTATATCTGAGGCTGCATGAAGACATCTTTGTTTTATATCTGAGGCTGCATGTTGAGTTCTTTTATATCCAAGGCTGCATGCAAACATCTTTGTTTTATATCCAAGGCTGCACAAAAACATCTTTGTTTTATATCTATGGCTGCACAAAAGCATCTTTGTTTTATATCCATAGTTCACAAAAGCATTTTTATTTAATATCCATGGCTGCATGCAGAGATCTTTTGTTTTGTATCCAAGGCTGCATAATGACACCTCCTACAATGCCTTCTTGATTGAAATAACAGCATCAGCCACATGCATTCTGTGATATTATAAGCACTTATGTTTTAACTATAACAAAATGTCTTGTGACTCACGCATAATAAATTTTCATCGTTCTATTTGTGGAATACCCTCACCAATTGTCTCCCTTCATGTAATTTCACAAAATGTCTCCCATCTGCAGTGTTACTGACTCCAGGTCAATCAATAAAAAGACAAATATGTCCATTTATGAAACTTTTATTACAAACTGCACTGAAATAATTACACTTTAAAAACTTTTATAAATAGATACAAATCTTCTAATTGCTGCACTGATACAAATTTGTTTGTCTAAACTTCGACAGGTTGTAAAGTCTTAGGCCTAAGTGCAAGCTTGTCCATGTCATATGCAGTGTTATTATCGCTATGATCAATACATTCCCTTTCTTGACCAAAAATAGTTCATGTGGTCTGCTTCCTGAAGTGACATTATCACCAAAAACTATGGTAACTCCAAGATTTTGTTGTCTTTGATGCAAACCCCTACACTGCTTATTTTTCTAACACATATGTTCTTCCAAGAGGATAGAAAAAAAAGTCACAACTGATCAATTTTATTCCATCACATCGTGGACTTGCTCTACTTGCATAACCTGAAGTTGTGTTGAGCATTATGATGTGACTAAGGTATGTCATAGAATATTATGATGTCATGAAACCATCATATGACAACCCGAGACAACTGACCTGAAATAACCAGATGGAGAGAAGAAATGCAAGGGTCACAAATCGGTGATATATCTCTATCACATGGGTGAGAATAATAGAATCTAAGACTATGATTTTGTTGTCTTGGTGACAACTCCTGACACTGATTATTCTTCCAACCCATTCCTTCATCAAAGAGAGAAGAAAAAAAAAATTGTTTTTCATCACATCACTGACTTGCTTTAATGACAAAAATGGAATTCACATTGATCATTATAACACCATTATAATGTGTCTGAACATATCTGTATAGGGTTTAATGGCACATCAGCACAATCATGGCATATTATGCCAAGTAAGTTTAGGTATCCCCCCAAAAGGCACATAAAACGAAGACAAAGGCAAAAAGGGTAAAATTCCCAAAATACAAAATCAACTTCTCAATATAAACTGCACTCTTTCAGAGTGCACAGGACCTTCTCAGCTGGAACATTATGACGGTATGCACTCTTGGACAAAAAGGTTCCCTACATCTGACAATGCTGGAGGTTGCCTACATCTGTCAGTGCCGGAGGGTGTATCAGGCCTATTTTACATCCTGAACCTGCAATGGCTATATTTTGATGTCATCAAACCATCATATAACAACCACCCCAAGACACCATCATATAACAACCACCCCAAGACACCATCATATAACTACCACCCCAAGACAAACAGATGTTGACAAGTAAGATTGCAAATCCATGAGAATTCTGTCACATTGGTGAGAAAAAGATGTCTTAGATAGACAAGCATATCATGTACACTCACGAGTCACTGAAATATTGAGGATCCTGCAAGAGAATTTGTTAAATATATAAAATTATATAATATATGCCACCAGCTGCTTGCAGTTCTGTTTATTGCATGGCTGTGAAGACTATGCATGAATCAATGGAGTTACTATGTGATATTTCCATATGTTATGTCACGGAGTTGGATATATTTCTGTAACATTATATCATGACACTAATAAAAGTGGTAAACATCATCCCAGAATTTTCTCAAAAGGAAAACCAGACTGGGTTAATACAATTAGAGAATAGACAAAAAAATAATGCTTTTATTTCAAGTCTGTTTGAAAACATTCGACTCCATGTCTCTGCGTGGTTGCTGTGGAGGTGGAGCCATCTTCATAACATGTCTGGCATAATCTGTGTTGTGTAAACCTGCCTCTCGAAGTCTTGCCTCCAACTTCAACCTTGGATCTGCTGTTATCTGAAATTAAAATTAACATCAATTTACCTTGTGTCTTACTGTATATTTGCATGTATAATGTGCAGCTAACTGCAGTCTGCATGAATCCAGATCTACTGTTACATAATGTAAGTGCAGATCAAGGTCTAGCTGTTTCCACCCATGTGGTGGACACAGTATATATATTATCGTACATTTAACAATAATCTTTTTGTTAAGTATTCCACAATACTACAGTACAGTACAGATCCCATTTTTAAAAAAAGTTAATACTTTTACAAATGGAAGAAAGGGCAACAAAATAAAATGTTCTTAAATGTACCTTGGCTTTGATCTTACTCTACTAATAACAGGTAGTTTTATTTTAGGATGTGTGTGTGTGCATGTGTGCATGCATGCATGTGTGTGTGTGTGTGAAGAAATGGAACTACAAGCAGAGTCTACTATATGTTGTTAATTTTCCACACACTGACGGATTGTGTCATAACAGAACTGAATATAAAATGTTAAGCCTGTTATACTTTATTTCTACTGATCTTCCTATTGGTTATAGCATCCTTTCTGTGATAAATTGACAATCTTCAAGCATGTTAAACACCACAATGCTACTTAATGTAGACACCTTTCAGCCTCTGTTTACTTTTATCTGAATCCCCACTGGCACCTCTCAAAAAAATTGAGCCATACATGCAAGGTAAGTTAAAATTTATATAGGCTAAAGAAAGAAAGAAAGAAATGAATAAGATTAATTAAAAACTGTGATTTGTTGTTTTTTTCTGAATTTTTAAGAGTACAATGCTGGTAGAAATAGAATAAGAGGTGGTAGAAACTTTAGTTCTATTTCTATGCATGTAGTGGAGACAGACGTAGAAACAGTGCAACAGCAACAAAATGCCAGTGCTACATAAACAGTAAAACTTGTGAATTGTTAAGTTTTGAAGTACTACTGCAACCTTGCACCATGATGATATTTTGAACATAAGTTTGTTCATTAAAAATACACAGTTTGTTGAAATTTCTTCAAGGAGTAAGACTGCACTCGTATCTTATTTGGAGTGTGAAGCTGCTAAACTGAGCATATTTTCTGCAACTTCCTACACTATCCCATGTTCCAAGATCATATTTTTGGTACGAAATTGAAACATAATAAATGCATACAACTTTGATTTTTAGTTTATTTGACAAACAGACAAAGAGCCATAAAATTTATCAGTATTTATTTTTTCGTAAAAATGGGGACAGAAAATGGCCCTTATTCAATATAATCATTTAGGTTTAAAATCCAGTGATCTGATTGGCTGAAATTCAAGTTTGAATAAACACTGACCAATCGAAAGTCTTAAATCTTCACGATTTATAATGAGGCACAAATTATACATGACCAGGCCTGAATTTCACCAACAAACTTATGTCTAGACTTAAATTTAAGTTTAGAATCCATTGATCTAATTGGCTGAAATTTAAGTCTGACTTAAAACTGACCAATTAAATGTCTTAAGTATAGAGTTTTAACTAAAGTCTTGTTTTGGTAAAATTGAGGCCATGCCTGAATTTCACCAACATAATTTAAGTTTTGGACTTAAACTTAAGTCTTGAATCCAGATATATGACTGGCTGAAATTTAAGTCTGACTCAACACTGACCAATCAAAAGTCTTGAGCAGACTTAACTTTAAGACTTGTGTTGGTGAAATCAGTGCCAGATATAGTAGGCTTTTTTATTGAACTTGCTCTTTTAGTATTATTAATTACATTGTTATTCCTAATTACTCCTAATTCACAGAGCTGTGCATTGCCTACTTGATACAATACATGATACTGGAGTGGCAGTATGATATGTATCATACATTAAGCAGGTGATACAATACATACCGCGATACAGGAGTGACGATACAATACGCATCATGATAGAGACACCTACCATATATACTCGTGTATAAGCCGCATCCAAATGCAAACAAAATAGACCCTGATCTGCCATCGCATAATGCGCTGGCAGATCAGGGTCTATGTTGGTTGTTCTACTGATTAGTCCTTACAAACTGCATAGACCCAGATCTGCCAGTGAATTATGCACCGGCAGATCTGGGTCTATGCAGTTTGCAGTTGGTATTGATTTTCGCGAGTATATACGGTATCATGTCCATTTGTCTTTTGCATGTAATGTCTATGTTGTTCTATTGGCAGTGTAACTATGTGACAAGATTACTAGTATTACCTGAAAATTCCATGACCATTTTGCAGATTCTGTATATGGTTTTGTTACTAACTATACAATGCCTTTGTAAATATTTGACCCCTACAACCCTAAATATTCAAAGATGGGAGCCTTAAATACAACTGTAGTGGCTTGTCGGTTAAGGCATTGGATACATGACCAGAAGGTTGCATGTTCAAGTCACACAATCTGATTAGCCTAGATCAACTATCAAATTTCTAAGATTTTTTTTTTTTAAGGTCATGGGTTTCTTTGCTCTTAGTAATCAAATATGAGGACCCTTTACTAAAAATAGAAAAATCTTAAAATGACTTCTTCTGAAAGCCCTTTATGTCCGGATGCTTTCTGTCAAATTTGGTGAAATTTTGTTGAGTGGTGTTTGAGAAGAAGTCATTTTAAGATTTTCTATTTTTAGTAATGGCAGGGATGTCTGATGGCAAATCGTCATCATATGTATAAAATTGACAGCGACCTATGCCATGATGCTTTCAGTCAAATTCTGTTCAACAGGTTTTGAGAAAAAGTTGTTTAAAGGCTTTTCTATTTTTAGTAATGGTGCCCATATTTGATGGTGAATCAGCATCACTGGAACAAATTTGAAAGAGCTTCATGCCAGGATGCTTTCTGTCACATTTAATCAAATTCTGTTGATTTTTTTTTTTTATAGAAGAAGTCATTTATATATTTTACTACTTTTTGTAATGGTGGCCATATTTGATGGTGGATTGGCATGATTTGAACAAATTTTAAAGAACTTCATGCCAGGATGCTTTCTGTCAAATTGAGTCAAATTTGATTGAGTTTATTTTTGAGTAGAAGTCATTGAAATGATTTTCTATTTTTAGTACTGGCAGCCATATCGGATGGCAGATCAGCATCATTTAAACAAATTTGAAAGAGCTTCATGCCAGGATGCTTTCTTAAAAATTTTGTAAAATTCTGTTGAGCAGCTTTTGAGAAAAAGTTGTAAACAGCAATTGTGAATAGATATCACATGATGGACAACAGAAGAAGGACAAAAGACCATACTATAAGCTCAATTGGCCTTATAACCTGGTGAGCTAGAAATTGTTCAACATGTGATTCATCATTTTATATAGCAATATCTGACTAAAAAATGATTATTTTGTTATGAGACTGGTGGTTTCTCTTGCTGAGTTGGGAAACCAGTCTGATAATTGATGTGTAGCAGGTGGATAGCCTAATAATACACAGAAAAAGAACGGCACTAAAGTCTTCAATACTTTTATTGGAGAGACACAGAGCTCTTCAATTTTCTTTCATTTCTCAACTTTAATTCATTGATACAATATTTTCACGCATATATCCCGTATGTTATACAGGATTTTACATAGCCTACACCCCCCATGCGGGTTATCTCGGTGGGTGGGCTATATCAGTTCTTTTTCACACAGCCGGTAGTCATCAGCTTATTTTTAAATTTCTACAGATATAGTTTTTAATAATTGTGTGATAAAGATTTTTAAAAGTCTGTTTATATTAAACAGAATGACAACAGAAAACTAGCATGACAAAATGGATGCCAGGAAGTTAAATCTAGCAACACCAATTGAAATACGAATGAATTGCAATCGTCTTTTAAGGGAATAGAGTAATGTGAGAGCTTCTATAGTGCTGTTTTTTCACCTAATTAAAAGTAGCACCAATTATGATACAAAACAAAAAGAATTAATGGTGTGAAAGCGTGCTCACTCCTTGTCATCCATTCATCCCATTCCGTTTGGAATAACAGCACTATGGCTGCCAGCAGCATTAACCATTGCTCGCACTGTTGGCTCTTTGGGTGCAGCCATGGCATCAAAAACCAATACCAACTTTGGTGAATAAAACCACCTGGACATGTAGCATTTATCTATCCATATATTTATCACATTAGTATTCATCCATCCCTTTTTGTTGCAGTGGACAACAATTGCATGATTAGTGAATTTCTGCAGGGTATATGCATTAGCAGGTTATTTGCATTGTCGGGGTATATGCATGAAAATACTGTATAGTGATACATCACCTTCAAGTGCTATCACACTGATTTATTGTCACACTCCTGATGCAATATGTATAGGGATATTCTGGCAGTAGTACAGATTTTTATGCAGTATATTGTCACAGAAAATATAGTGATGCCGATATGTGTTGATGAATCATTACACCTCTACTAATTCCCACATAAACTGACACATAAATGTCTTCACCTTTGTATGTGTATGCAATCTGCATATTCCATTTTATATCTATACTTGCTCACTGCCAACTTTTATGTTAACTGTTTGGCAATATTATTATAACAGCCTATAATTAATAATGTAATACACTGCTACGCAATACATATAAGTATATTACTGTATATGACTATACATATCTACTAACAATAGATACACAGTAACTGCACCCAAGGGAAACAGCAATGCAGGCACAAGTGTATGACTGTTGAATATAATATAGTGTGCAGTGCCATATTTTATAACAATTGGTTTGTATATTGCTGTATTACATGCTGTGAGATGTTCCCTATGTGATATCAATAGGTCTGTGTATTGCTGTATTGCATGCTGTGAGATGTACCCTATGTGATATCAATAGGTCTGTGTATTGTTGTATTGCATCCTGTGAGATATACCCTATGTGATATCAACAGGTCTGTATATTGCTGTATTGCATGCTGTGAGATGTACCCTATTTGATATCAATAGGTCTGTATATTGCTGTATTGCATGCTGTGAGACCTACCCTATGTGATATCAATAAGTCTGTGTATTGCTGTATTGCATGCTGTGAAATATACCCTATGTGATATCAATAGGTCTGTGTATTGCTGTATTGCATGCTGTGAGATGTACCCTATGTGATATCAAAAGGTCTGTATATTGCTGTATTGCATGCAGTATATATTACCTGTTTCGAACTGTAACCATGCACATCAAACAGTGGTTTCTGTATATTTATGGAATTATCCTCAGTCTCTGTCTTGTGCCCATGCCAAGCCTGTTGTGGATCACAAAATGGAAGATTATTCACTCAAATATTGTTTATTGTAAAATAACTTGAAAAGTTTACTGATTTGCCTATGTGCAACAGTCAAATATTGTTTATTGTAAAATAACTTGAAAAGTTTACTAATTTGCCGATGTTTCTGGTTTCTGTATATTTATGGAATTATCTTCAGTCTCTGTCTTGTGCCCATGCCAAGCCTGTTGTGGATCACAAAATGGAAGATTATTCACTCAAATATTGTTTATTGTAAAATAACTTGAAAAGTTTACTAATTTGCCTTTTTAAGTCATCATTTCTTAAATTGCTATAAAGGTCAAGATGTAGGAACAATTCTACTTACATTAGTTTCCTGCATCACACGGTCAGGATTGTTCTCTGCTATTATTCGCACCTGCAAAATATTTTTTAAAAATAATTATCTCAAATAACAAAGAAACACAGGATACACAGTTTCAAACAGAAGATACACAGTTTCAAACAGAAGATACACAGTTTCAAATGTAAAGATGTGTTCCTCAAATTACAAAGAAACACAAGATACACAGTTTCAAACAGAAGATACACAGTTTCAAACATAAAGATGTGTTCCTCAAATTACAAAGAAACACAAGATACACAGTTTCAAATATAAAGATGTGTTCCTCAAATTACAAAGAAACACAAGATACACAGTTTCAAACATAAAGATGTGTTCCTCAAATTACAAAGAAACACAAGATACATAGTTTCAAACATAGAGATGTGTTCCTCAAATTACAAAGAAACACAAGATACACAGTTTCAAATATAGAGATGTCTTCCTCAAATTACAAAGTAACACAAGATACACAGTTTTAAACATAGAGATGTGTTCCTCAAATTACAAAGAAACACAAGATACACAGTTTCAAACATAGAGATGTGTTCCTCAAATTACAAAGAAACACAAGATACACAGTTTCAAACATAGAGATGTGTTCCTCAAATTACAAAGAAACACAAGATACACAGTTTCAAACATAGAGATGTGTTCCTCAAATTACAAAGAAACACAAGATACACAGTTTTAAATATAAAGATGTGCTCCTCAAATTACAAAGAAACACAAGATACACAGTTTCAAACATAGAGATGCGTTCATATCACAAAAACGCTAAACCTCATCTTATAATTTCTTCTGATACTGATCTGCTTCAAGATCCTCACATTGTAATACAACAGACCAGCATTTGCCCGGTCTCTGCAGTCCAGGTAGTTAACACGGATAAATGGCACAATTTTACTGTTAAGAAAAAACAAAATTGTGCCAAGATAGCTATTACCTACACCCTTTCCTTGCACCTCAACTGAGGCTGGTGAATAAAAAGTATTATATTTGCATATCCAACTGCATAACTCCAGATCTTCCATCGCATAATGCACAGGCAGATCTGGATCCATGCAATCTGTTAGGAGTACCATATATACGTGCGTATAAGCCGATACCAATTGCAAACTGCATAGACCCAGATCTGCCATCGCATAATGCGCTGGCAGATCTGGGTCTATGCAATTTGTAAGGACTAACCAGAAGAACAAACAACAAAGACCTTGATCTGCTGGCGCATTATGCGACAGCAGATCAGGGTCTATGTTGTTTGCATTTGGACCTGGATTATATGCAAGTATATATGGTAATTAGTAGAACAAACAACATAGACCCCGATCTTCTGGCATATTTGGATCTATGTTGTTTGCAGTTGGACCTGACTTGTACATGAGTATATATGATATAGCAGAGTCCAATGTTTTGGTTTTCCTTGTATGGTACCTGCAATAATCAAGACTGAGAGTCTTACACTGTAACATCTAAATAACAAGCATATATTTGAACTATGTAAAGGTAACATACACTATTGTTGATATGTTCTTATCCACAGTAAAATGCATGATAATCCAATCATATGTAAAGTTATGCTATTTATGCTTATTAACCAGATTAAAAGCTTACAGTATATACTCGTGAATAAACTGGGTCCAAATGCAAACAACATAGACCCTGATCTGCCGTCGCATAGTGCACCAACAGATCAGGGTCTATGTTGTTTGTTATACTGATTATTCCTTACAAACTGCATAGACCCAGATCTGCTGTCGCATTATGCGATGGCAGATCTGGGTCTGTGCAGTTTGCAGTTGGTATGGTTTTATACGCGAGTATATATGGTATTACATGAAGATAGATGATTAAAGAAAAGAAAGGTTGCAAGAAGAAAAGGCAGGATCTTAACAAGGTAAATTGAGGAATGCTGTAGTTGTGCTTATCATTTAATTTAAAACAGAGCAAATTGTACTTTGTTTTTTGACTATGTATATACATCTGCTTATTTTTACTGCAAAAATACCAGAACGAATGTTGTGTGCCATTGTTTTCGGTACATGCTTATTTTCATGTAAAAGCCTTTTACCTCAGTTTTACAGTACCTGCTAAGAAAAAGCAAAGAAAGCATGCTGATTGTGCAAGGAATATATTGAAAAATTAGCAACAGTATTTGTAAAACACTGTTATCCAAAATTGCCCCACTCAGTAGAATCAAGAAATATTTATGAAGAGAAATTGGAATTCTATACTACAATGCACAATTCTTCCAGTTCTGGATTATGTACCAAATGTATGAGGAAACTATACCAACTGTATGGGGAAACTATACCAACTGAATGGGGAAACTATACCAACTGTATGGGGAAACTGCCAAATCTAGCTTGACAGGATTTATACACTTCAGAAAAGGGCATCATGTATTTTTTTAGATGCATCTATTAATTATTCATCATTATTCATCAAAAGCACTGTTTACAGAACTAAAATGGCTTAAAGCATATTAAAGGATTGATAGACTAGAAGCTGGATTGAAGCCACATTTATCTCAATTTTCTCTCATTACCTCCACCAGCACCCCTACAAGCCCACAACTCTGGCTAAAGCTGCAGGGTGGTTGGGTAAGTGTTGAACGAGAAAAAAAAAAACGTTATGCAACAGACTGCAAATTGTATTCCAGGGTTTGAAAGAAGAAGCTGAGGGACATGACAAACTTGCCATGGAATGAAAGAATGGATGCATGGATAGGAGGGATTATGCGTAGCCAATGTTTTCTCTGAAAATCAATGAGACAAAAAAGTTTTGTAACCTCTTGTCTGGAACAGCAGTGTTGATGGGAAACAAATTATGATCATTTTTTATTCTGTTAACACATATTTATTATACCCCTACAAACAAAGCTTGAAGGGGAGTGGGGGTATACTGGAGTCAGCTTATCCATCTGACCATCACACTTTTCTTTACTTCCTATCTCCTCAACCATCTGAAATGTATTCATGAAACTTGGTATGCTTTTTGCATGATGACTAGACACTGTGTCCCATAAAACATTGAGTCTGTCTGATCAGTATTTAAGTGTTATATTTTATTTGTTATAGCCTATCATTTTTAACTGAAATGGAAATGACAGCGGTTACATTAAGATATTAAAGGCAATAGTGTGCTTTTACCTAGATCTAGATAATGGAACAAGTCTCAACGGGTCTAACAAGTCTCAAAGGGTCCAACAAGTCTTAAAGGGCCCAACAAGTCTCAAAGGGTCCAAGAGAAAACTAGTAATTTATTATATGCACTTAGACTAGAAACCAAACCTTTTCTCTGAGTGCCTCCAGTCTCATTTGTCTGTTAAACTCCTCCTCTTCTTTTTCATCCTCTTTTTCTTTCCTCTCTGCCAGTTTCTTATCTAACTGTTGTGCTCTGAATTGGATTCTGAAATTAACAAACAAAAATAAATAACAGGCATGAAATATTATAACAGATCTGTAACATTTTCCAAACCTGCATTACAGCATGTTCAAAATCACAGATTGTGAATAATTATATTGTATCCCCACTTAATGTATTTAGGGTTAAATTAGCTTTACAAGTCCTTTGCTATAGGGTTAAATTAGCTTTACAAGTCCTTTGCTATAGGTTAAATTTACAAGTCCTTTGCTATATTTAGTGATGGTGATCAAGAGGAATGGTAGAGCTAAGGTAAACTCAGCTACACAATTTTAAGCATGCAATTTGGTGGTACACAAACTAAGTTTAACTTTTCAAGCTCACATGCCAACAGTCTGAAATTCCAAAATCATATTACATATCATCAATTCAATCACTCACTCCCTCATTTACATCTCATCATGCCACTCACTCACTTCATGCACTCATTTGCTCACTTCACTAACTCACTCACCTGCTTCACTCATTCCGCGTGCTCATGCCACTTATTCACTCACTTCACTCCCACACTTCACTCACTCAACACAACTCCACTCACTCTAATAACTCCATGCCACTCACATCACTCTGCACTTATCCATTTTATTCCAATGTTCACTCAATCCATACTGTTCCACACTCACTCAACAACCTTCCACTCACTCCACATTACTCCGCTCACTCACTGCTTTCAGATACTTCATCTTATTCTTCTCAATCACTTATTCATTATTCACCCATTGACTAAAGTAACTAATTCATCAACTTATTAATTAACTAGAAAATTATATTTCATAATTACACTCATTCACTCTTTCACCAACTTTCAAATTCACTAGAGGACATTGCTAAAACTAAAGCATAAAACTACTGTCAATTTATTTAATTTGTGGATATAATTTATCACGGTTTTGCAGAAAATGATGGGGGGGGGGGTACTTAATTTCAGGGATGGAATGAAAGGTCTTATTTTTATTTTCTCCTTTGTTGTTGGGTCTTTAAATCTGTGGTTTAGCACAGCCACAAAATCCACCAAAACTGGTACCCCATGAATCAATGTGAATTCAGTTTTACCTTAAATTTTCATATTTTGGCATAAATTTTCAAAAATTTTGTGATTTAATCATTTGTGACAAATTCTGCATGATCTGTTCATTTGCAAAATGCATATTTAATAAATTATGTATTAACATGAATACAAGTTCTTAAGAATATAGTTGTCTCACTAAATTCATGAAATTTAATGCTCTTGCAGGGTTAAAAAAAATCCACTTGTCCTGATGATTGATGGGTGCATACATGTGATAACTCCCTGATCATCTGGGAGACTTCCTAGTTCCAACTCTAACATTTGGCCAAAAATATATACATATATATATATATATATATTTTTTAAAGCCCTGTACCTAATTTAGAATTGTGTTATTTTTTGCATATATTTCGGAAAAGTCTCCTGGAACTGAAAAATAAACTCACCTGAAGGCTATTTCTAAAGTATCACATGCATATCACATATGTCACAGGTCACAGTGACCTTGGGTAAATAGGTCATATATATCATAGGTCACAGTGACCTTGGGTAAAGTTGAGCATTGTTTTTTCTAAACAGTAAACAAATATCTCGTCACAATATTGTCTCCTGTCTAGCAGATGGAGTTGCAATTTAAAAAATATTTTGAGCTGTCTTGAAAATATATTGATGAAAAGTACCTCTCTTGATCAAAGACGGCCTGTTCTTTCAACAGTTTCTGAATGGCCATCAGTCTCTGGCGAGCCTCTTCTTCATGCTCCTCTCGCTTCTGATGCCTATCTTCTAGGTACACATCAATCTAATGAGGAAGATATATCATGAAATGCTGATAAAATGCTGGGAAAATGTCCATATTCTTACATTTTTGCAAATATATGATTTTCCAAACAAAATTCAGTGTCTTCAATTTTCATCATTTTTTAATTTTTGTGGCACAAACCTGTAACTTCATACATTTCTTTGATGCTACATTTTGGAGATTTTTTTCTCAGTCAACTATAAAAGTAGTGCAAATAAACATATCAGGGGAGGGCACAGGTCAAACTATTTTTCATTTTTTATCATGTTGGACTGAATTGGGAACTTCATTCAGATAATTTTCTTCTGCAGTATAAATCCTTTAATTAAGAAATTCACTGCAGATTCCCATGTTTGCCCCATTACAACCAAGTTTGCTTTCTACATGCTGAAAAGCTCAAAAAGTCAGGTCATCTGGGTGTAACAGAATCCTATTTGAAGGAACTTTGGCAAATAAGGGCAAAAATAAAGCATAATTTTTTTTATGTTGTGAACAAATTTGTTTTTATTACAGTGGTTCCTCTCTTGAATGACACCCCCTGGCCAATGGCCGCCTGCTTTTTATGGTCTGAATCCCTTGGCACCGATTAGTTTGTGTTGAAAAGTACCTCTCTAGGACTTCCACCACTCAAATGTGGCTGGTATATTATTGCAAAAAATGTCAAATTTATCCCTCACAAGTGGACACATAATGGCATTTACACATGGAAATCTCAAGAAAATTTGTTGATTTCTAAATTCAACACATTGACATTTGTTCCATCATGCTGATAAAGTACCTAACTTTAATCCATACAGAGAGCTAAGATATTCAACTGTCCTTACTGCTGTGTGTTCCTAAGATGTCAGATTTTGTCACTTTGATAATTACTGGCTATTTAATACCACCAATAATTATCAAGATAACAAAAAGTGACAGCTGAGAAGCATAGTATTGTTCAGCTCAGGTCAGTGTGACATCTGATCGCCATAAAGTAAAAATTGTACATTAGCCATCATGGCTTCTCTCTCACAGATTATGAAATGTACATAAAAGGGTACCAGACTAAAAACAGTCAATCATGTGACAGGCTCACATGCTTTGTAAACACAGCATTCTGTGTAATATCTACAAATTAATTCTAGTTTGACGGTGGTATGGTTGCCAGTGAATAAATACGTTGTTGCAAAAAGTGCAAAATGTTGTCAGACATTCTCAGTTTAAAAGGAAAAGTCAAAAGCATATCAACTACCGTATTTGCCGGCCAATAAGTTGATGCGGAGTATACATCGAATTTGCTAATTTCGTCAATTTTCAATCCTTCATCCAGATATAAGTTGATGCGGAGTATAAGACGAAGCCAGATCAACACCTTGGCTTCATCACTTTCGCTAGTAACTTCCGGTTTAATGAATATTAATGGTATCACTATGCTATTCCAGGAGCATTACTGTATTCCATTATCAATTAATATCTCTGAATAAACAGTTCATTCATGTTTTTATATCCATTGTCAGAAAGAACCAAATGGCTTTGCAGTGTTATTTACATTCTAATTAAATATGCCTACAACTTTGGCCAGGTCATTCCAGTTGACACCTGCAGTAGAGGTGATCAAATTAGTGAGGCTACCAATAGGGAAATCAGGCTACCCATAGGGTATTGTAATTGATTCTGTAAAGGATGTTAATGTATATGGTACTACTGTGTAATGACCTGTAATGCCAGGTGCTTGTTCATGTAAGTTTCTCAACCAGTGACATCTTTTGATCTCGCCGACAAAAGCGTTAGAGCTTTGAATTCATGAGCAAGGATAAAACCAAAATGCCGCCAAACTACAGGAAATGTACATGCACTTACTGATAAAGGGTAATTTTATTTCGTGGGAATATAGAGTTCATTGTATTTGCAAAGAAATCAACACAGCATGCTAAATGGTCATCTTAGGATTTAAAGTAAATGGCGTCAATGGATATAAATATTACATGAATATTTAAATATAAATTATATATCTTTGAAACTGAAGGAGTATGGTATGTATTGTTTTAATTTCCATTGACTATTTTATTACTGTTTTCTCTCTTTGACAAAAGCTTCAGCTAAAAGGGGTCAGTAAGGTACATTAAGCAAAATAGCATGAAGAAGGACTAAAATCTCTCTCTCTCTCTCTCATATCGGGGCATATTTTATTTCGATCACAAGATACAATAAGAAAAATGTGCAATGGAATACCCGTGTCCCTGTCATGCTTATCCGTTTTCTAATTTGTCTATTCTAATACACACATATGTAAGCAAATTTAAACATATATTACTAGTGCATGCTGCTTTAGAGCAATTACTACTGATGCACGTGAATTTAATACTGAAAACCACGTAAATATTTCAGAATCCTTCTCAATGTCGGGTCCTATATTTTTTCGCACACGATCTCTTCCCCAAAATGATAATTATTTTTTGACACTTCTTTTCGTACTTTGAAAATACAAAAAATTACATTAACGTACGGTAAAGCAATTTCAATGACATAATCCATCTATAGGTCGATTCGGAGTATAAGACGAAGCCCAAACTTCCAGGTCAAAAAGTATCGACTTGTATACCGGCAAATACGGTCAATGAAAAGACAGAGAGTCTTTTGATCACTGCCAAGAAGTCTGATGTCTAATAAACATTGTCAGTTATACATTCTGCAGTAATGGAAAAATAGAATGAATGGAGAGTGATATTTACATCCAAATGTTTGTACACTGATTTTATTGACAAGGTTTTTAATGGTTTTGCTCCGTGATTGATGGCTATTCATATTTTAAATAACATTAATATAAGTTTTGTCGCATTGATTGCATAACATACATGTGATTTTTAAATAAAAATATTCAATAATTACAAATCAGTTACACCATTCTTACTTTATATGAAATTATTACTCACATGTGTGTTCTCCCTCTAGAAGGGCCACCCCTTTTATAAGGTCACTTTCCTGCTATAGAAGGGGTGGCCTTATAAGAGGGGGACCACTGTATGTGAGATCCATTACATGCATATTTTGGGGTGAATTTATGATCTTTATAATGGATTTAAATGAACACCCCATTGAGCATAATGTACAGTAAAAACCTGTCTTGAGAGACCATTGCTATGAGAGTCCACCTGATTTGAGAGACTGGGTTCTCAATGACTGATTTATTGATAATATAGTCTTGTGACATGTCATGAGAGACCACCTGCTTTGAGAGACCATTATTGTTTGGCAGAAGGAGTGGTCTTTCAAAACGGATTCTACTGTATTTGTATCCACAATGACATATACCTTTTAAATATAGGTAACTCATATCTCATAGTCACAGCTTGGAAAATGTACTCTCTTTTTTTTCATTTTTTAAAATAGCTTTTTATAATTTGCAAATAAGATTCAAGTAAATATGATAACATATAAAAATATATTAAAAGAAGTTTTCAAAGTATTCTATCACATTGTATCATTCTCTTGTTATAGAACTTTGTCATTATCAGTTCACCAAACATTACTTTATCAGCTTAAAACTTCAAAACGTGTAGATCAATCAAAATAAAAAATGTAATATTGACCCCAAAAGATCAATCGATATGTAAGTTTAAGAAACTTATTATTTTGACATGCACACTTGTGTATACATCAGTTGTGACCAAGGGGAAAAAAGGAGACATTACAGGCACAATTTCTAGTTAGATGATACAGTAAAATGTCAATTATCTGGACTCATTAGGGGATACAGATTTCATCCGGATAATCAATAGTCCAGATGATCAAATTGTGGTCAAAAGGTATAACTGTGAATGATGGAATGATAACATAAGTGTGACAGACAGTCATTTTACCTGTGATCTTTTAAACACAAGTGTCAAAGGTGTCAAAGGACTTTGATTAAGGTAACCTCGGCTGACATGGATTCCATTCATACCTGTGCCAGTAGGTGATTAACTTTTATCACCCATTAAGTTACCAGTTAATTATATTGACTTGGACTTCAGAATGCCTTTGATAGGACTGTTATGAGTCTTTAATCATGTTTGACTAGTTTGGAATTTCTTTCTGACAAATTACATATTGTCAAAGCGACACTCACTTAGCGACAAGTGAGTGTAAGAATAAACTGTCTCTCTTTGTATCTCCCTCTCTCCTTCCCTCTTTCCTAATTATATGTATAGTATTTGTACTTTAAAAGGAAAATTTAGTTATTCATAATACCATTGTAATTATAATTGTTTGATGTTACATACGATTATGTTTGTTTCTGATTTTGTTATTCTGTTCTATATTGGCATCATGATCGGCAAATTAGTTTCATTTATAGATACATATTCATTGTAATATGTAAAATAAATTCACTGGACATGGTACTAGTCCGTACAAGCAAATAATCCAGATAACTGGCATCTGAATAATTTATATTTTAATGTAAATAGTGATAAAGATATTTTTTTTATTTATGTGTGCAAAAAATCTAAAATTTTGCATGTGGATATGTATACCGATGACAAATATTAAACTAATCAAGCATATGAAAATACACTGAACTTTACATATAACAAGAGCTGATATAGCAAGAAATCACATACAATGAGTATGTTTTCTTCCCCAGCAAACCACTTATTAAATATTACAAAGAAAACCGCTTATTAAATGTTACAATTTTTCGTCTATTATATAGAACATATCCCATTCAATGAGATTATCTTGTGTAATTAGCACCTTTGTATATCCCCAGTGGCCATTTTGCTATCTTAATTAAGCTTGTATAGCTAGTAGCTTATGTTGATGATATTTTTAGGGTACAGTGAACAAAATCCCTGATAATGGTCTCTGTAAACACTTTTACTTACTTTTAACACACCTTTACTCACTTGATACATGTATCAACACATACATTTAACATGTGGAACATAATCCACAAATGCAATCCAATATAACAAAATTCATAAAAAAAAGTGTAAACTCGAGTGTGTGACTGTTGACAGAAAATGTTAACTGATGTTGCCGGTGTCATTATTCAAATGTACATCACTCTTAAAATTATTTATATCTATAATTGAGTACATGAATATCAGACTGATTTTTTAGTCTTCCTTCTCATATCTTTTATATAACAAGATCTGTATATAATGAGCTCAATTTGCCTGTCCCCTAGTATTTCTTGTATACAAAGTTTACTCTGACTGATGGATTCATTGAAAAAGTGTTCCATAGAACTTTGTGGCTTACTTGCATCTAGGCAATGATGTATGCCCCACCCACCCACCCATCTGACTTGCAAAAACTTTAACACAAAACTTTATGGAGAGACAAAATCTGAAACAAAAGGTCTATGCCCTAATCAAAGAGACTACAAATAAAATATGTGAGAAGGAATGAGAAGACAACCTTCTGTTTTTCCTCTTGTCTTTTTCTCTTCTCTCTTTCCTCAGCAGACTTCATGCGTTCCACCATCTCTTCTCTTCTCTTTTCATCCATCTCTGCCTTAATCAACATCTCCTGGTATTTCTGCTCTCGCCAGTCCTCCACCTTAAACAGTGGTATAAAGGATATTAAACAGTGGTAAAAAGGATGTTAAACTAGTGCTCATTGCATATGAAATTTATTAAACAAGCAGAATGATATTTCATCCACCTCTGACTAGCTTCTGCATTTTCATTCATCAAAGTGTATCAAGTGGAGTCCAAGCATCAGATGATAATCAGTAGGACAAAATACCAGGTCAGTGTGACATGGTTTTTGTAATGAAGTTACTCAGTTACTCAGTATTTCTTGGTCTTGCCTCCATATAAGAATCGTCAGAAAATAATATGAATAGGGGTACTGCATTTTTTCCAATGAAAAGCCCATGCTTGATAATAAGCCTACATTCCAATTGTAACAAAATTCTAGCAAGTATTTACAGAGGATACCTTTGGTTGATAATAAGCCCACCCCTTCTTTTTTGACAAATTTATTAGGCTGGCCACTTGGTTTTATGATGGGAGAAATACTACAATTTAGGTCATCAGTCGGGTAAATTAGTTACTTGTTACAGTATGTTAGTGACCCAGTATGGAATGATACCTCGTCAGTAGAAAACTTAACTGGGCTTGGTGCAAGCGCTTTCCCAGTATGTTTCCTACTGACTCTGTATCATTCTATAATGGGTCATTAAAACACAACATAACTGTATCATTCTATAATGGGTCATTAACACACAACATAACTGTATCATTCTATAATGGGTCATTAACACACAACATAACTGTATCATTCTATAATGGGTCATTAACACACAACATAACTGTATCATTCTATAATGGGTCATTAACACACAACATAACTGTATCATTCTATAATGGGTCATTAACACACAACATAATTGTATCATTCTATAATGGGTCATTAACACACAACATAACTGTATCATTCTATAATGGGTCATTAACACACAACATAACTGTATCATTCTATAATGGGTCAGTAACACACAACATAACTATCATTCTATAATGGGTCATTAACACACAACATAACTGATAATATGTCACAAACTGCTAAAGAACAAATGAAGTTTGAGATTCTGTTTATCACATAACTGCAAAGACTTGCTTTATGATGTTTGACAAAGTACCGTATATACTCGCTTATAAGTCTCGTCCAACTGCAAACAGCGTTCTACTGATTACTCCTAACAAACTGCATAGATCAAGATCTGCTGGTGCATTATGCGATGGCAGATCTAGGTCTGTGCAGTTTGCAGTTGGACTCAACTTATAAGCATGTATAATTTTTTTTCCCTGCTAAGAGATTCCAAATAAAACTGACCAACACTGCAAACAAATCATGATTCACAGAAATGTTAAGACAACTACATGCAAGCTGAGTTGCTGAAATATGTTACTCATGATTCCTTGAAACTTACAACAAGAGTCCCTTGAAGGGACTGATATTCTACTGTCTGAAAGAATTTCCAGGAATTGAAGGATAAGACCATTTCGTCTTTTTAACTGCTGAGTGTTGAATCCATCTCTGATATTCTTCAGCAATAACATTTTCAAATTAGCACTGTGCAGCCATATTGGATTTAAGATCGGCACTATTTTTATTTGGGACAAACTGGACACCATTAGAAGACTTTTGGTGAAAATCCCATGTTGGTATGACCATCCATTCAGGAGAATTGTGACAAGATTTTCAATATGTTCATTGTTGGAGCCATTTGTTCATTTAGGATCAACTAGACGTCATAAGAAGTCCTTTAGTGAAATATCCATGTTGATATGACTATCCATTCAAAAGGAATAGCCATAGCAAGATTTTCAATATGGCCTCTGTGGCAGCCATACTGGATATCAGATCAGCACCATTTTCATTTAGGACCATGTAGACTTCATAAAAAGTCTTTTACTGAAAATCCCATGTTGACCATTCATTTAGAAGGAGCAGTGATAACAACATTTTCAACATGCCCACTGTGGCAGCCATATTGGATGTCCGAGTGTAACCATTTTCATTCAGGACAAACTAGACATCATAAGAAGTCATCTGGTGAAAACCCCATGTAGATATGACTTTCTGTTTATTAGGAGAAGTGAGAACATGATTTTCAAGATAGCTGCTGTGATGGCCATAATGAAAGTCAGATCATCATCATTTTCATTGAGGAAAAACTAAACATAATAAGAAGAAGTCTTTCAGTGAAACCCCCCATGTTGACATGACCATCCATTCAGGAGGAGTAGCGATAACAAGATTGTCAAGACGGCAAGACGGTGCTGTGGCAGCCATATTAGATGTCAAAGCAGAACCATTTTCATTTAGGACCAACTATACATCATAAGAAGACTTCTGGTCAAAAAACAATGTTAATATGACTTTCGATTCTAGAGTAGCGATAACAAGATTTTCAAGATGGCTGGCATGGTGGCCATATTGAAGGGAGACATGGTAGCTCAGTTGGTAGGGTGTTGGACTTGTAATCCAAGGGTAACGGGTTCAATGCCTGTCCAGGCCAACCCAGATCAACTGCCTCGGTATGTCTTGGGAAAGGCACTTAGTTCCCATTTCCTCAGCATGATACAGCCAATAATGTGTTGAAAGTGCTGTTAAACCAACAACAAGAGTCCTTCAAAGAGACTGACAATCATTGATTTACATTTTTCCCATTATGTGACCTTGAGCTTGAGGCAGGGGGTGTGGCTGTGGTATGCAACACACAATCTAGTCATGACATATATGTGGCTAAAACTTACTGAAATATCCTCAGTGGCTAAAACTTATATCCAAACAAGGCCGATGCAAGCTCTTGATTTTCGTTTTCCCTGTTTGTGACCTTGACCTTGAGGCAGGGGGTGAAGATCTGGTGCATGACACACCATTTAGTTATAATAAAGCTTCATCAAAATATCCTCAGCAATTTAAAAGTTACAGCTCAGACAAGGATTCATGAAACTAACATGTTTTTTTCCTTGCCTTGACTTTCACCTTTGACCTGGGGACTTGACTATGGTACACAACACACCATCTATTCATCATATATACCTAGACAAAGTTTCATCGGAATCTCTCCAAAACTTGCGAAGTTATGGGCTGGACAAGAAAATGTTAACAGATGGATGGACGGACAATGCCGTACAATAATATTACTGACTTAAGTAGGGCATATACAAACTGGTATATCAAGAAAAACAGCGAATTAACAGCTATCTTTTTAAAAACTGTACTATTTTAAGGCAACTACCCTACAAGTTCTTCCAACTTATACAATGAGGTTTAAATGACTCAGATGTTGTAATGATGTGGTCTTCCATGGTGGAGGAAACAGGGAAACCCCTACAATGTCACAGACTCTGGATGGGTTACCTTACTCCTTGAACCAGCAGAAGTCCAAAGCAAGTGTATACTCACTGTACCAATGACAATAAAGTTTTGGTCACCCCATTATGATTCAGCCTTAGCATTTTTTAGAAAATCTGGCAAATGCTTGATAAATAGTTATTACCTACCTTGAACAAATGACTTCTTGAATATTTTCAGATATAAACATTTCTTATTTAAAACCGATCTGATAATTTAGTAGAAGAAAATCCAACCTATGAGATGTCACTGTTGTTATTTCTGCTTTGTCATTTTATGCTGACTGGTTCTTCTTCCTTTTCTCAGACTGGTTCCTTCAAAAAGAGTCAGGAACCCACAGATTACAGCTAGAAACCAGTCAACTTACTGATATAATAATAGTGACATCTTGTACGATGGATTTTCATCTGCTAAAACATTCAAATCGGTAATAAATCAGAAATTTTCCTCTGCAAATGCATTCAAAATGTCATCTGTTTAAGGTAGGTAATGCACTATTTTCAATCAGTTCTTACATTTTCTAGAAACTGCTAGAAAGACTGAATCATGGTGGAGTGACAAAATCTTTAGACAATGAAGTAAAGCTACCTTTTGAAATAATGCCTTCCTTAACTCATTGTGTCTCTTGAGATACTCATTTTTAACCTCATCCAGTTCATTAGCGATGCAAGCCTCTGCAAATACAATTTGTGCTTTCTGCATGAGTTCCGTCCTATCCCGCTGCCAGTCCAACATCACAGCTTGACAGCGCTTGTGGAAATAGCGGAAAGAATCCCACCAATCCTCATGTGCCACCTACCAACAAAAAGACTGATGTACATTGATTGGTAGTTTAGATACATTCATTAACATTTGTACCAAAAAGTATGAATCAAGTACGTGTGTAGAGATTATTTCAGAAAGTGGAATGGGCTCATTATTTTGGGGAACAAAATTTTGAGGGGAAAAAAAATTGCAGTATAGTGCATAAAATTGGGATAACTGCATGATTTGTCAATATTTTAAACAAGGACATTCATAATGGAATTGGCACCTATATTTTGCTCCTAAAAGCACCCCCCTCACTTATGGTATTTATCTATCATACAACCCCTCCCCCGTCCTTAATTAGGAAAAGAAAGCAAGTTTCCAATAAAATAATTACCTGGTAAGCCTTAGTAGAGTGTTATAAAATTTCATATATATGATGTGAATAACTGTGGTCTTTTCTGGGTGACCTGTTTTTTAATGTTCACTCGAATGCCAAGAATATGTTCTCAGAAATCTAGTTTGAAATTACCCGAATACTGAGATTTTACCCAAGAAGTCATTATTCTGCTTATTCTGCTGTGATCTTTGTTCTCTTTCACTCGCTCATCAGAGGTAGCGTGAAAGTTGAGCATGAAAACAATGCTCATATGTTATAGGTGTTGTGAGTTGAGCATGAAAACAATGTTCTCTTTCATTCATACATCAGAGGTGGGATGAATTCAGCACAAGAATAATGTTCTCCTTCACTCACATATCAGGAGTAGAGTTCAGCATGAAAACACTATTCTCTTTCACTCACACATTAGAGGTGCAGTTAATTCAGTATGACAACACTATTCTCCTTCACTCACACATCAGAAGTGGGGTGAATTTTAGCATTAGAACAATATTCACAACAATGGTTCTCCTGTTAGGGTTAGGATTTTTACCCAACACCATTATCAAGAATGGTTTCAACCACATATACTCTCTAATGCTAACTTCTTGAAATCATCATCTAGGAGTCAATTATAAATGATGTAAGAGTTATCTCTAAGAAATAACAGTTTACCTTTTCAGTCCAGTCTTATTAGCTTGCTTCAAACCATGAAACCGTTATAATTTACTTAAACCTTCTGTCAGAATATAAGATTTGATCTTTGCTGACCTCAATAAAATCACATGACAATTTATGTCATTGTACCAAAGGAATTGTCAGATAAAAGAGAATCAAGTGGTGAGAACATATGAAGCTATTGCATAATATCAATATCTTAATGATTAACAAAAGGTCATTCATTAATGTAAGCAGGTCACTGTGACTCTAGTCATGGCTATTTATTTCAATGTACTAAAGGGATTGTCTGATAAAAGGAAACTGTTGGTGAGAGCACATGAAGTTATTGCATATGTGAACATTTTAATAAATAACAAAGGGTCATTCATTAATGTAAGTGGGTCACTGTGACCCAAGTCACTGTATTAAAGGAATTGTCAAATAAAAGGATATCATGTTGGTAAGAACATATGAAGCTATTGCATATGTCAACATCTTAATGAATAACAAAGGGTCATTCATTAATGTATGTAGGTCACTGTGACCCAAATCATAACCATTTATATCATTATACTCAAGTAACTGTCAGATAAGAGGAAATTGTGTTGGTGAGAACATATGAAACTATTGCATAAGTCAACATCTTAATAAATAAAAAAGGGCCATTTGTTAATGTAAGCAGGTCACTGTCATCCAAGTCATGACCAGTTATGTTACTGTACTCAAGGGATTGTCAGATAAAAGGAAATCAGACTTTTAAACACATATAAAGCTATTGCATATGTCAATATCTTAATAAATAAAGGTAATTCATGAATTTAAGTAGGTCACTGTGAGCCATTTCATCTGCAATATTTTAGAAAGGAATAAGGAACAAACTAACACAATTGTGTTAAGCTTTTATATCTAAAACTGACAAGATGCCTGCAAATCACTTTGCTGCTAGGAATATCCTGCTAATTCCAATATCTAAATCATCTCTAGTGACTGATAACATGACTGGAAAATATTGTAGATTTGCTCAGTTGTAATACTTAGAGTTTCAGTATTTACACAGAAACCAGATTGGTTTTGTCCAGGTTAAGCACTCTTTAGAACTGGCCCTCAAATGTCCTAAACTTGGTGGAAACTAGTTGCATTTCTATAAAATTACTAAAAGCTTTACAATGGGGCAAATATGCAAAATTATCCAGTCATTATTATCAATTCTATTAGCCCTCCTAGACAGATTGCCCCATCTATTTGTCAATAGCCTTGTCCCAACATCACCAGGGTTATCGCTGATGAGGACTCACAATAATCCCTTGCTTTAACAAATGCGTTGGGGTCCATACGAATCATACATTATAACAAGGCATTCACTATACTGAAGTATGTAAAGGTGCTCTCTGGGATATAATAATGGTGTTTTTGTTATATCAAGGAGCTCGGAATAGTGAGGTTTGTTATAGCAAGGTTTATTATAGTGAGAGTTTACTGTACATTTTTTGATTGAGGGAAGATTTTCAGTCACTTTAATTTCACCTCCAGTGAGAGTGTTGTAGCTGATAGCATGAAAACAAAATACTTAAGGAATCTCAAGAAGAGAAATAGATGCAGCCCAAGTGAACCCAAACAAATGAATATAATGGATACAGCCCAAAATGATGTGCACCAAAATATTTTGAAAGAGGATGCTATCCTTTTAAAAGTAATAGAGGTGTCTTCTGAAAACAAGTTAATTTATTCCTTGGAAGAAATGGCAATTTCTAAGAACATGAGTAAATGGTTGTCTACATAAGACCAACTCTTATGCAAATGTGTGACCTCTTAGACCACTTGTTCATTGGTTTGGGCAAAATTTGGTGAAAGAGGCAAATCACACCCATCACAGCTCTCCTGGCTACATGCAATGTTGCATACATAACATTTTCAGAACACTGTACATGATACAGTAGGACCCCGCAATAACACGCTTCGTTATAGCATGAATTCGGATATAACATGATTGTGGCATGGCTCCTGAAATTTCATCAATTTTTTCGTACATTAATTTTTATTTTTTTATTTCAAAGTACGAAAAATAATGTGTAAAAAATTAATCATCATTTTGGGGAAGAGATCATGTATGAATTAGGATATAATACGATCGTGGCATGGCTACCGAAATTTTACAATAATTTCGCCAATTTCTTGAACTACTGCAAAGTTTTGTGCCAAAATAAACAAGAGTTTCATTTAATAATTTGGCAAGCTATATTGTATTCTTGAAGAAAAAGTGTCTTATGATTGCATCTTTTTTTATATTAATAAAGATGCTGAACATTTCTATTTGTGAATGTTCATTTCAAATGTGTCAGTAGTCAATCACTGCACTTTGATCTTAGTTTATTTTTGAAAGATGTCAGCTCATTTTAAAGCTGATAAGTGTTAATCTTATTATTACTGATACATGAACAATAAAGTCATTAAGTCTTCTTTGTGTTTGTCTTCAATACATTCTGTGTACAATCGTTGCTCAAACAATAGCTGACATATGTTTGCTCATTCAACTGCATACACAGCCAAGCACCAAACAATGCGGTGGTTGATAAAAGATTTGCACCTGAATTTATAAATCAATTAATTTAAGTCATTGACAATCATCAAAGTCAATCTCAAAGCTAAAGGTTGTTCAAACCATGCGGCAATGATTTATAAAACATAAAAAAAAACAAAAGCCACCAACACACACACGTGGCTTGGCGGTGTTGTTAGACAATCGCCACGCAATCAGTTGACCAGTGAATAATATTGTACATTCCCTATAAAAATGACCCCATTGTTGATGTTAACAATTATTCTTACTGTAGTCGTTCAAACAAATAGGTGTCAGAGTTTTAATTAGCAGTTATTTACAATGGATAACAGCACACGGAAACATAAAGCTTTTACTGTTAAAGAGAAGCTTGAAGCCATGGACAGGATTAAGTCCGGTGTTTCCACAAGTCAGATTTAATTCCCAAGTGATATTTCCCAAGTTATCTGCCAGTGCATGTGGGCCGATAAGCCTTTGGCTTGTAATCCTTTAATAGATTTCTGACTTTATGATCAAAGTGTTACTTGCAGAGCCCAAGCTCAGTGCATAAGCACCCGCATACGACAGTAAAGCTGAGGAATCTGAGTCGGATGTGAATTATTATGACTAGACGATGACGATTTACAACGACAAGATGACAATGTAGGATTTCAGAACTTTATCAGACAATGATATTATATTCTGTGTGCATATTTTCGATGGAATTAATATGGACTCACTCTGACGCATGCCATGAGATCGGTTGGTGAGTACACGTATTGATCATTTAACTATTCATGCTATACAATAGACATGTACATATAAATGTACCAATGTATGGTTCTCTGAATAAAGTAAAATATTATATGTGCAATCTCTGTTTTCACTGCATGTGTATTTCTCGTTTAATATGCATTGATTTAAGATGGTAACTGTGCCAATGAAGCACGTTGTTTTGAGCCCACAATTTACCCCCCCCCCCCCCCATTTTTTTGGTGCATGCATCATTTTCTTCAGCTAAATGATGTTGGTCTAGGTTGGTTATAGCACGGTTCGGGACAAGCACGATCTCATTTTGTGGACCCTGACCATCATGTTATAGCGGGGTCCTACTGTAGTTGGAACACTGTACAGGATGGTTGGAAAACTGTACAGGGTGGTTGGAGAACTGTACAGGATGGTTTAGAAAACTGTACAGGATGGATGTAGAATTATACAGGATGGTTGGAAAACTGTACAGGATGGTTGGAGAACTGTACAGGATGGTTGGAAAACTGTACAGGATGGTTGGAAAGCTATACAGGATGGTTGGAGAACTGTACTGAATGGTTGGAAAACTGTACAGGATGATTGGAAAACTGTACAGGACTGTTGGAAAACTGTACAGGATGGTTGGAACCTGCTGCTTCGATACTTAAGCATGCTAAGCAAAAGAAATGAAAAAAAATGAGGATGAAGGATACTAACAATATCTGCTCTTGTCTTGCCTGGAAGATGTCGCTTGAGACGGTCAATAATGAGTGATCTGCGGTTTCTCGTATCATAGGCATACTGGTCAAAAACACTGATAAAGACAATATGTTCCTCTTCAGTCCACCCTCCAAATCTGTCCTTACTGTAATTAAAAATAAAAACAATAAGGGTTCTGTATTAGAATAAGTTTCATCTGCAGACACTAATATCATAAATTATATACTATACAGAGGATCTTAAACAAGTGTTCCCTGATATAAAATTTATCCATGGAGTTGAGTAAAATTAAATGCAATAAGCCGACTTGCTACACGTGGCATATTGTATTACTAAATAAGTTTCATATACAGTATTTCATGTCAAATGAACAAGAGTCTAAGATCCTGTTGATTAAATAATGTTCAGACTTTGATGATTAAAAAAACATGATTTCCAGTAAATCTTAAGAACAAAAACTGAAAAAAAAGAGAGACCTTTCTTGACACTGCAATATATACCCATAGCCTGTAGCCTGTATAACCAGTACACAGTCATGATTTGCATAACTTCACACATAGTGCTCATGTAATACTATCATACCCTGGACAGTTTATATGGTTAAATGTCACAGTGATGATAAAGTGGTAAAGGCTGTCAGAGATAAACAACCACCACTCCATGGATTACTTAACTGTTTTTTTGTTGTTGGTTTTAACAGCACTTTTAACACACCACTGGCTTTATCATGCCAAGGAAATGGGAGCCAAGTGGCTTTCCCAAGGACACACAGGCAGCTGACCCAGGGTGGTCTGGGCTGGTATCGAACCCTCAATCCTTGGACTACAAGTGCGATGCTCCATGAACTGTGCCATGGCGGCTCCTGATTACCTAACTGCCTGATTATAGGTAGGTAATTTTGTGTTTGCTATTCATTTGGGCATGGCTATGGGAAAGCCCATTGAGCTAACTTGCACAGGTAAAGTACATGAAGTGGAACAGCCCAATTCATTGGAAGTTTGCTTAATCACAGATTCATGCTGGAGAAACAAATGTTATTACACTTTGTTTCCTAGAATGAAAATGTTTAAACTATCTTTATTAAAGATTATTGGCTAGTTAGTAATCAGTGGCAATGTTTCTTTGAAGTTGGATTTTACCCCATACATAAAATGCAAAATGTGATTATTTTGGTAGTTGGAACTGTAAAGCTAGCAGTGTGGAAAAGTGATTCCTTTTTGAAGCAAATGTCCAAGTGCAGCTGTAATTCTGTGAAGGATGAGCCAGCTGTAAAGTATAGTAATCAAAACACAACAAAACCAAATTTTAGAACTCCAAGCTGACAGAGTTTGTGAAGCTCAGCAGGAAGGGTGAGCATTGTATACTTTGCACATACTGCAAACACCATTTCACCAACTTTTGTAATCCATTTCAGTCAAATCTCCATTTCTAGAGAACTACTCAAAGGCGCATTTCAAAGGGAACATTTCTGACTGACCAAAAGATTTGGAAAGTTATTACATCATCAACCTGATTAAATTATGCCTGATCAGCTGTTGTCTTTATATTATGTGTTTATAAATAGATTACAATGGCATGCATTGTGTGAAAGTTTGTGGGAATCAGTGCAGACACTTAAATACATCTTTTGAATTTAAGTTAGCAGTGTTTTTCTTGTCAAAAGTAATTACATACTTAAAGGAATATCTGCTAAGCCATACAGTCTGTAAACCTGTAAACGTGAATACCATTATGAAATCGAGGGCTTGGTATTAAACGCAATTTCTTGATTTAGTATACAAACCTTGTCTCTTATTACATATTTATGTGAGGGGCCATGTATTAGAAGAGTTTTAAACCCAGTGGCTTCACTCCGAACATAACATTTTCATGATCTGGACAAATTTTAGTATCACATTTGCATTCGGTACATGTGTAAAAAGTTGACTTCCTTTGCAGTATGTTCTGCACTGATAACAAGTCAAAATAGGCAAAAGTAATAGATAATTGACACATGTTGGCTGCTAAGTACTGTTGAATTTTGGTTCTTGTTGAGGGTAGAATATGCACACAGATTTATTCTGAAGGTGCAAATCTGCATCTACTCGGCCCATGGACGAGTAAGCAGTAAAGTCTTACTCAGCACAGCCAATTTTTACCCGGTCAGGATGAGAGGACGAGTGGTTTTCCTGAGCCTTGTGCATCTACCTGAAACTACTGTTATGTGCTGACCTTGAACTTTGACCTTTTGACCTCCATTAGTTTTTTTTTGCATCAGATATATGCCACTGATGATTGTTTGATTAGTGTTTGAATATACCATTTGACACTAAAGTTATCTGTCAGAAACCATTCTGCTTCACTGAGTCAATGTAAGATTGACTTTAAAACTTTGACCCCAACACCAATACAGTGTATGTGTCTTCTTTAATTAACAGTAGTAGTAATTGTAACCTTGAAACATTACCCAAGGGCATACTGGTGAGATGCCTCTACCTCCTCAAGTCTTTCTAGGTACATTTGGTCAATGTTGATGAACTCCTGTAGGACCGAGACTTTAAGGTCTTCATAGGGGCATTCCAGATCAAAGGCCTCTTCTGGGATCCCTTGATCTATTCGGGGACGCTTCTCCAGGCTGCCCATCCCTATTTCACTGTACTCACCTGGTGGGAGTAGTGCATAAGTGATTATCAGTGAATAACACTGTATCCAATAGGTGAAGGAAGTGAATCTTTGATATCTAACATCAAGTATATGATAATAGTCTTTTCATTATTAATATTACATGTAAATCTCTGAAAATCAAAACTGATTATCAATCAATAGACTTTTGATCATACAGTAAGTGCAAGATGCAAGTCTCTGAGTACTGATTGACTCTGATTACTAATGAATAATACAACGTGAGATGTAAGGAGTGAATATCTAATAGTCAATGCTGATTAAAAATTTATTAGTGAATGACACTTTATCCATATCATGGAAGAAGTGAATGACTAATTTCAACGTAAAACTTTATCCATATCATGGAATCAGTGAATCACTAGTTTCAATGTAAAACTTTATCCATATCATGGAATAAGTGAATGACTAGTATCAATGTAAAACTTTATCCATATCATGGAATAAGTGAATCACTAGTATCAATGTAAAACTTTATCCGTATCATGGAATAAGTGAATCACTAGTTTCAATGTAAAACTTTATCCATATCATGGAATAAGTGAATCACTAGTATCAATGTAAAACTTTATACATATCATGGAATAAGTGAATCACTAGTTTCAATGTAAAACTTTATCCATATCATGGAATAAGTGAATCACTAGTTTCAATGTAAAACTTTATCCATATCATGGAATAAGTGAATCACTAGTTTCAATGTAAAACTTTATCCGTATCATGGAAGAAGTGAATGACTAATTTCACTGTAAAACTTTATCCGTATCATGGAATAAGTGAATCACTAGTTTCAATGTAAAACTTTATCCATATCATGGAATAAGTGAATCACTAGTATCAATGTAAAACTTTATACATATTCACCATAAGTGAATCACTAGTTTCAATGTAAAACTTTATCCATATCATGGAATAAGTGAATCACTAGTATCAATGTAAAACTTTATCCATATCATGGAATAAGTGAATCACTAGTTTCAATGTAAAACTTTATCCATATCATGGAATAAGTGAATCACTAGTTTCAATGTAAAACTTTATCCATATCATGGAATAAGTGAATCACTAGTTTCAATGTAAAACTTTATCCATATCATGGAATAAGCGAATCACTAGTATCAATGTAAAACTTTATCCATATCATGGAATAAGTGAATCACTAGTTTAAATGTAAAACTTTATCCATATCATGGAATAAGTGAATCACTAGTTTCAATGGAAATACCCACCCTTCCATAAGTATACAGAGTAGTGTTGTGTTCTGTACTGTGGTGTGGTGTTGTAGAGTGGTGTGATGTTGTAGAGTGGTGTGGTGTTGTAGAGTGGTGTGATGTTGTTAAGTGGAGTGGTGTGGTGTTGTAGAGTGCAGTGTAGTGTCTACCCTGTTGTGCTTTACAAAGCATTTACCATGCTGGAGTCTCCGAAGCTACCCATTTCTCCTGAGCTTTCTTCTGTACATAGATGAATATACTTTAGCATATATTTGTGTATTTTAAATTCCATATTGGTTCAAGGTGGTGTACTGCAGTACAGGCTCATGTAGGGAAGTGCATTATCTATGTTTCTGAACCTAAGTTAACCTCTAACTGTGGGCAGTCTTGTGGCCTCATTGAACTTTCACTGACTTGTCATTCTGAAGGAGTGTGCTGCAGTGTATGTGCCAATAAAATACTTATGTGGTGAAGTTTGGTGTGGCAGTGTATTGTGGTTCAACACAGTATAATGAAATTCCTATACTTTTATACATATGTTCAACTCTTGTGGTGAAGGATAGTGTAGAAAGGTGTACCATCTATGTTTTTGTACCATGTTCACCTGTTCCTTTGATTATTCTTAAATGGAGGAGTGTAAAGAAGAGTCGGGTTAAAATGCAACTGTGTTGTGGTAAAGGAATTTTTTTTAGTAAATTATGCTTCTCCAAAAACACTTACCTGATCACATTATCATTAGTAAATTACTCTCTGCTACCTCCGTATCCAGCCATCCCTAAAAGAAAAGAAAAAATGTCTTTCTGTCTATATATCATATAGACAAAGGGCAGTAACTCTTACAGATTAACTCTCCTTGTTCTCACTAGGTGGCCATTCATATCTCAGATGTTTACTAGTTTAAGCTTGAGTGAAACCTATAACAGGATGCTCGCATTTGTGTGGAAGGGTGGGAGGGATTGATGGGTAAATAGTTTTGGAGAAACATAATTTACTAAAACATGTCCTTTCTCCACCAAATACATTACTGAATGCGATCCTCATCACAATCAAAGCACCAAACTCCTTTGCATGCAGGGCATCCCTGACAAGTACCAATTGTGAAGGAAGTGTTTCTCCAGACATGGATGAAATACTGGCGACCTTGACTGCTTGAGCGGCATGGGGGTATCTATGATTTTCCTGGATATGCCTGTCACCAGATTTAGCAGATCTTTGATCCAGGACCTGTCCCATTGGAGAAGGGCAATAACAACTAGTATGCAAGCCCTGCCCATAATTTTCTGGATTATCTTTGGTTATCAAAACTGCTGGCAGGAATGCATATGCCCATATTACCTCCCAGCTGACTGAAAGGACATTGACAGCCCATGACTCTGGGTCCAGGAATGGAGAGACGGGCCATCTGCAGACAGCGCATATCAAGGTGGTTGAGGTATAGTAGGTCCACCACTGCACAAAGCAGGCCAAAGAGCTGAAGAAACTCTCTCAATGAAATGAACATCCTAGTGGACGACTTCTCCAATACATGAAAGATATAATATCAATGCATTTGCGAGGAAGACAGACTAGGTTGATATGTATTAGAAACTTGATAAATAGCTGAACAAAATGTTGGGAAGGGATCAAATCCGACTTCTCCACACTGACTATCCACCCTAAACTGTGAATAAGGTACAGAAGGTTGTTCATATAATGAATTAAAACTGAACTTACCGAATGATTTTGCAATATATCATCCAGGTATGCTGCCATCACTGTGGAGGAGGACATCCTAAAGTTGTATATGGCACAGTCCAACATCTTGGTGAAGGCCCATGGTCTGAGGTTGAGACCAAATGAAGGGGCAGAGAATTGGTACACTACCCCACAGTAGCCAAAGTGAAGGTTATTTGCATGATGCCATGTGAATTAGTAAATGGAAATATGCATCCAAGAGATCTATACTGATCGTGTATTTGTCACAGCACACAGAAAAACAGACACACCTTACCACCTCCATCTTGAACTTTGGGGCAGCAATAAACTGACTCAAGTCTATGACAGGTCTCAATTTCCTATTAGCTTCTGCAACCAGAAAAAGTCTGGTCCACTGCCTGCTTTATGAGCAACTGCTCAATCTCCTTCAGTAACACAGCCACTTTTGTGGAATCCCGTGGCATTTCAGTCATGAAGGGGGACAACAAAATTGGAGGGAGCTGGATTAATGAAATCCACAGTTCCTTCAAAATGACTTAAATCACCCAATCATTTGTCCGAAACAGGTTGATCCAAGTCTGGCAGAAAAGAATGGGTCTGGCACCCACAGGGGGGTTGCCAGTGGGCGGGAGGGACAGTAAGTCATTGATGGTTGGCAGGAGGCTTGTGGGAGGAGAAACTCTTGTTTTCTCTCCCCCTCCTGGCTTTTCTGCAAAAATTAGGGGCATATGACCATCTATAACTCACCTGGCCATGAAAAGGTTATTATTGTTGCTGAGTATTCACCTGCAGTCTTTCTGTTGATGATCATCTCTTCTTTGGCACACCTCCTGATGAGGTCGCACAGAGATAGGGGCTTGCATGGAGAACTGAAAGGGCAATTCCTGTTCTGCCTGCTTTCTCACCTCTTCAATTCGCCACATGTTGGGGTTTAAGATAAGAAGATAGCAGGATGGCATCTCTTCTTATGAAGTCCAGGTTACAAGAGGCCATTAGGGCATTTGTCATCGTGTGGTGAGCTGCCCTACTGACAACCTTGGCAATAAGGCATACCAATTCCCAGGCATGGTCACTTCCAGCCTTCTTAGCGAGGCAAAAGATCGCAAGAGATATAAGGTCAAGTAGAGGCGGTTGACATGACATTCCTGACCAACTTGGACATGGCGTTAAACACTTGTCTGTTCACTTTAAAACAGAATGAAGCAGACATGTTGATGGCAGTAATATTTTTGTCTAGACTAGGAACATCCGAATGATAAACATAGGTATGTGATTTGTACCAGTGTGGTGAGAAAGTTGCAGGCAACTGATTCACTGCAAATTACTGGGGTCAGGAATTTTATCTATGAGATGCCCATTAATTTCTGCAATCTTTGACAATTGTGATAAAATCCTGTTCATCAATGTCTACTGAGGCATTGATATTGTACATAATACTGACTGCCAGTTGAGGAGGGCATTCAGACAGAGGCAAAATTCTGTATATCTCTTCGATTATCACCTTAAAACTGAATTCCATCCTTTCCATGATCTGTATGGCAGTGATGATGCAGAGTTATCACCATGCATAAAAATGTTTCTACCTGTCAAATATGCTAGTAGGGCCGGTCGAGTCATCTCCAGCATGGAGCGTGGTCCTGCTGGGGAAAGTCGATCCAGTGAGGTTGGTTGAGCCAAGCTGGACAGCAGAAGGCCCCAATTTTGATGCCAATGCACCATGTACTGGTATCATGGATATGTTAGTCCCACTGGTCATCCAGCCAGGGCGGTCGGCTTGGCATAGGCAGCTGGTATGGTGTACGGCAAATTATTTACGACTTGCAGGCTTGGCCAGCAAGCAAAGTCAGAAGGTAATCACACACGCCCAGCTTAAACATTACTAAGTCAATGTGCATTCCAATATAGCTTGAGTGGAATCTCTTGGTGTAGCTTTGACGGGATCAAAAGAAATCATTGCTGTAGGCACTGGTTTAGGTATCTTCACCCAAGGGTTGGGGGGGGGCATCGTGACGTTCCCCATAAAACTTCACGATTCCAAATTTGGAGGGGTCCCAGGTGGCCGAGTGGTCTAAGGTGCTCACCTTTACAGATCACTGACATCTCACCTCTGTCTGCGTGGGTTCAAGTCTCGGCTTAGCCAATGTGGATATGTGAGAAAGCTTGCCAGTAGCTTCCCGTGGGTCGGTGGTTCTTCCCGGGGTTTTCCCAGTTTCTTCCTCCACCAAATATACTGGCTGCCATGAATAGCCTATCATGTGCTGAAAAATGGCATTAAACCCACAAAACCACAAACAATCCAAATTTGGATGAATGATTAATATTTAACGTTCAGATGACTTCAAGCATGCCTGTTTTTTGTGGCCCTTCAATTGCCTTTTTAAGGTGCTGTACCATACATCTTCTGCCCATAATGCACACATGCTACATGGGTGTGAAGAACATTTCATGCAGGCAAGGAACATACAACAAATATACAAACTGTTCAAGTAGGTGTTACCAAGACGACCAAAGAAGTATGTAATAAACTGAAATTTAACAGCACAATACAAATACACCAGTGAAAATTGGAGTGTTACCAATCGATATCACATAGACAATAACTACTGGAGACAAAAAATGCATAAATACGAAAAAATTGACTGGAAAAAAACACAAATGTTGTATACACAAGGTATATCAACCTTCTGACTTACTATATTACTGAAAAAATATGTTGGATGGTCAAAAATGACTATAAATTGCAATGAATTCTTGGTAGGCACTGTTAACAGTTGCAAGCAAAAGTTTAAACTAGTAAACATCTGGGATATGGGTGGCCACCTAGCTGGAACAAGCAGATTTAATTGGTAAAAACTACTCCACTTTGTCTATATGATTGAAAGACCGAAAAACGTTTTTTTGTCTTTCAGGGAAGGTTGCATTTGGGGGTAGCAGAGAGTAGGTTATTTTTGTTAATGTGACCAGGTAATGTATTTGATGGAGAAATTGTGATGTGCCAATGTGTTGCATAGTGCATTAGTGTAGTCCAGTGTGCATTGTAATGATCTATCTATACTTATATACCAATGTTCAACTCTTGTTCTAAGCAGCGTTCTTCATGTTGAAGTCTCTGAAGCACCTGCTCTTGCTGGGCTTTAACTGATTCTATAGTCTGCCTGATCTCTTTGTGTTTTTCCACTGTCTCAGGAGAACCTAGTTTTAACTCTGACATGTTCTCTTGCAACCAAAACTGGAGATCTTCCCTGGAAAGAAATTCAGATATATGTACAACACAGATCTCCAGTTATCTTATGGTAATACAGTATAAAAAAAAAAACATTTTTTATCATATTTTTTTCACTTTCCATGGGAACCTATTTTTAACTCACACATGGTCTCATGCAAGTTCCTCTTCCCCGGTAAAGAAGTTCAGGTATATTTAAAACATGGTTTTAAGGTCATAGATTAGAAATATCTGTTACTATAAATGTTTGATAATGCTGGGCATGACATCTATGGCATCCTAATGTGTTTATAAATTGTTTTTAGGATTCATTTATTTATTTATTCAATTCTACAGACCCAAAGACGCATTGACAGAAATTATAACCATAAAAATAATATAAAACAACACATTGTAAGGTAGATTTACATCTACATTATGCATCTAATACAAGTACAAATAACAGCAAAAAATAAATAATAATAATAATAATAATAATAATAATAATAAAAATAATAATAATAATACTTTATTTATAGAGGGTGACTCATTGTGTCAATGACTCTTTTCCCTTGAGGCCATCCTAAGAAAAGTATAACAATCGGCATCATACGAAAGATAATAGTAATTACTATTTATTTTAACATTTCATTAGTATTATAGGTGCTAAATTTCTATTATAATCTATTAGTAACACATACATACTCATGATGTCTCTTCTTAAATACTGCAATATTTTCTGCAGATTTTACATGCAGTGGAAGCTTGTTCCACAGAACTGTACCAGAGTATTGGAAGCTTGTCTTAAATTGCTCTGTTCTTGGTTTTGGCAGCTCACCACACGATGATAACCTGTGTATCTGTCCATTCAGGAATCATAAAGTTGTTTTTCCAAACATTTTGCAATACTGTTAGTCATAATATGTATGCCGTTTCTAAAAATGAGTTAAAATTAGTTTATGTTTTATTTAATTGGTTGTGTTTTCTGATGTTCAAATGAATTTCTGTGCAATATATACAAAATAGTTTTGTGTCTAGGATGTCTTCTTGAAACACTGTAGGCTACTTGACATAGTAAAATGAAAATAAGGGCAGTCAAAATGACTGTGTACAGATTTGCTCATAGGAGTTACTGGTAAAATCCAAACCCGATTTAAAATACATGAATTTCAATACTTTTGTTGAAATGTTTTAATTTGTTAGGTCCAAACAGTCTGGTGATGGGACCAAATTTCAAAACAGTATTCAAGCCTATGCCTTACAAAAGATAGATACAAAGTACGCATGACAGATTTATTTAAAGAGTTTTTGCAAGTGCACTTTAAAAAACCCAGTATCAGCATTGCTTTGGATATAACTGCCTTAACATGGACATTAAAACTGAGGGTACTTGTCAGTCATACACCTAAATCTTCCACACAACTCTCACCCTTTAACATTAAACAGATTCAGCAAATAGGTTTTTGTTTCCATAACTGATAAAGCATCACTTTCAAATGCCATTTCAAACACCACTCATATACTCTGTCCACATTCTCTGAAGGAACTTGCAATCGCTTATCTGTCCAAAACTTTCCCTCATCAGCAAAGAAAAGACACTTTGAGTGCTCTAAAACCAAAGGTAATTTATATACAATAAAACTAATTTGGGCCCCAAAACAGACCCCTAAGGCACCCTAGCAAAATGACCTCACACCATACTAAAAACCATGACCATTTAATGCAACTCTTTGATATCTGTCACACAAATATGAGGAAAACAAGTTAAGAATATTGCCAGTCAAAACACAGAATTGTAGTTTATGTAAAAGCAAATTTTGAGACATGGAATCCAATGCTTCGGAAAAATCTGTATAAATTGCATGAACTTGTGAGTTATTATCAATTTTTTTATAGATAAAATCAGTAAAACTTTCTAAATTGGTTACTGAAGAATGCTTTGGTGTAAAACCATGCTGTTCTTCACATATGGTAGGGTTAAAAAAAATAGAAAAATGTTTAATAACAATTTTTTCAAACACTTTGTATAGGATTGGTAACAGTGCACATGTCTAAAATCTGGACTAAATTTCTATCACTTAATTTAAAAACTGTAGTAACATTTTATTTTTTGAACACATCAGGAAAAAAGTACCAGACTTTATAGACATGTTAAAAAGTTTGCATACAGGTACACATAATTCATTGGCAAATGTTTTTAAAAGAATATCAGAGACCTTATCAAAACCACAGGCTTTCTTCCAGTTGAGTTGCAAAATTCTTCTTATTTTTTGTTGCCAATGAGATAAAAATCTCATACAGTACAGCTCATGCGATTTTTCGTTTGTCCACACATCACTGTGAGGGTGGAAAGAGCATAGAGAGGATTAGGAAAAAGTCTCTCCACCATCTCCCTGCACGTCCTGACAATTGCCACAGCTTCATGCAATGAATAGCTCTGCACACCATGCTTTCTTTCAGAGTCGCCTCCAATGATCACCTTGGAGTGGACAAGGTGTTGATAAAGTGGGCGTGATTTACTCTTTATGGTCCCAGCAAGAATGCGCTAAAAGGTTTCACTGAGAGAGAGACAGCATGGTGGGGCACAGAGTTATCTACTAGTATTGTTTTTATTCTTCCAATCAAATTTTATATAACATTGATATAATGCAATGACACATAAACTTTATTTACAACATATATTGAGTGAAGCATCTAATTTTCAGGATTTAAAAAAAATGTCCTATATTATCAGTATTATCAGAACCATTGGCAATTTCTTTATCATGAAATATTTAAGAATAATAAATGCAATTCTCTGACTGTTATAATGTGAAATATTTACAATAAAAGTTGCTAAAATCTTTACATGCAAAAGCTGGTGAAGCTCGAGCTTGTTAGTCATATGAAAAACTTGAGTGCAAAACGACAGAAACCTGATGAAAAAATACCATATATACTCGTGTATAAACTGATACCAACTGCAAATTGCACAGACCCAGATCTGCCATTGCATAATGCACCAGCAGATCTGTGTCTATGCAGTTTGTAAGGACTAATCAGTAAAACAAACAACATAGACCCTGATTTGCCAGTTCATTATGTCGTAGTTGTTTGCATTTGGAACCGTCTTATATGCGAGTATATACGGTAATTAATTTTATAGTAAGTATCTTGGTAATGAATGTATTAAATGCATGTGAAGGTGGGGTGGGGAGGAGGTAGGTTGTGAGCGGCCACTGAAAACTGTTTTTAAAGAGTACAGATCAGGGGATAAATAAGCATCTCTGGGCTGTCTCAACATCAAAAAAAAAAATGGAATATCATGAACTAGTGATTTTGTTATCAGCCAAATCTTACATGAAAATGCAATGTATCAAAATCATCAACTTCTTTTGCAAGAGAGAGAGAAAAAAAGAGTGACAATGTGCTCACAACTGCTGAAGACATGTAAATTCATACTTATAATTTCACGATACATGCATTTCCCTCCTCCCCAAATCTTTATAAACAATACCATATACTGCATGAGGAAGTTTTATATCCAGCTGCTATTTCTTTTTAAAATGCACAATCAAATTGATAACACATGGTTCTCTTCACAAGCATGTCTGTGTGAAGCTGATGCATCCACATTAAAGTCCCATTGTTGGTGAAGACGTTCTTAGCTACATGTATATTAATATATAATGTATATTAATATATATAGATGAATATCTTTTTTTTTTTTTTTTAAATAAACCACTTGCTCAATTCACAACATGGGAGGGAGAGAGAGAGTCGATGGTGAGTGGTCACTGAAAAACATGCTGCAGGACACTGAGTTACATCTTAAAGTGAATGCCATTATTTTAAATTAACCATGTTTAGGAAAAGATGTAAAATTAAACTGAAAGAATAGCAGAAAGGAGAGAACAAAAATGAAAGGATTAAAGTCAGGTGGCTAAAGGAGCTCCCCCCCCCCTACAGAAATTGCTGTTGCTGATAATTTCAGGTGCTGAGGCAATTGGAACAGGTTGGCAGGTTCACCAGGTATAGTGTGTCTCTGCACAAAGTACTTTACATATTTCTTTGAAAGAAACATGAATAAATTAAAATTTGAATATCGACAATGACCCACAGTACAGCAGTGTATATAGCTACACATCTATCCTATAAATAAGCAAACTAAATAAACCAGATATTAACTTTTGATTTTGGATACTGAGATCTGGCAGTCTCAAACATCATGTAATTTATGCCAAAACAAGAAAATGCAAGCAAGCAAACTATAATTGATGGTGCAAGGTGTTTCTCCTTTGTTGGAAAATGAAATATGAAAATCTCTGATTGCAACTTAATTATGAGAGAGAGAGAGAGAGAGAGAGAGAGAGAGAGAGAGAGAGAGAGAGAGAGAGAGAGAGAGAGAGAGAGAGAGATTTGTCTTGGAATTTTCCCACATCAATTATTTATTTCACCTATATATTTAATTCATTTTAATTGCAGACAATTAACAAACTTCTGCTGTTAATTGCTCAGTTATAATTGGGGCTGCTAAATATGGATGGCTTCATGCCGCATACATGACACCTTTCCCAAGCCAAAATTGACATCCTCACTTGATGCTAATTGTTGTCAATATTTTATAACAGTGATGACAATGGGTACTGTTTTGATACCTGTAGCACATCTGCTGAAGTCAAGTCTCTCTTAGGGGCAGGCCATTTTATTTTCTACGGGGGAAGGGATTGGGATTCTTTTTCAAACGCTTTAAAACAATTGTCTTGTTCTGATTAGTTCAAAAAAGACCTTACTCTACTTCTCCTTTCAGTTAAATTTTTTTACCTTTTAATGAAAGAAAGAAAAATATTTCAGTTGGAAAGAACACCCCACCCCACCCCCACCCGATGGAAAATTAAATAGTTGGTCCCTTACAGTACACATCCAACAGACCCTATTGCATCAGAATCAAGCTGGCTCAAAGTTGTGTATATTCAACCTCATGAACACGTGCTGTTTTTGACAGTGTGTATCGCCATTACTGCTTAAAGACTAAGCACATGGTTTGCATTTCAGTGTAAATTCTGTTTTTTCTGCTCTTTTCTTTTTTTTTCTTCAAATACCAGCGGATGTCATTTGGAATTTTAACTATCCATATCTCATAGGATTACTTTTCCTTTGTAACAATAGGATAAATTTATGCTGTTCAAGAGAAGCCAAAAGGTGTGCCTCCCATCAAATCAGTGTGCAAGTTTGTTCAGATTTCTTTGAATAAAGTAAAAACATAAAATTCCAAGAAGTGTCAGTGATCTACTTTCCACTGATCATGATGTACATTTCTTGGGCTACATTGTTTAAACTGAATTGCAAATGTACATGCTTTTTTGAGATCAGTAATAACTGAAAATACAGTGAAACCTCTCAAAACTGAACTCATAATATACTGGAATAGCCTCAAGACCAAAATTTATTTGGAGTCCAGAGTTTTTCCTTCTTTAATATCATCATTTTTTTCCCCAGTAAACCAAAACCCCTCAACTCTGAATACCGAAACACATTTGATCCCAAATTTCAAGTTTACGCTTTAAAACCCTGCCCCCCCCCCCCGAAACTTACTTAAAACTTGGAAATGTATTTTAGCTGCTAAATTCATGACACACACAGGAATAGATTAATTATGGTTAGCAAGTACTGTAGTAGGCTTATCTGTGAGATAAAGACCCCAAAAATATCGCAAGGGCATGTCAGGTTCACACAATAGTTGACCCACATGTTGTCAGAAATTAGGGCTAACAATAGTCTAATGTGAAGTCTCTGCACCATAAAAAGAGACAGCTTTTAAAGTGAATTATTAAAAACTAAATGCTTGCATGTAAGCCATTTAAGAAAGATTGTGTTTGTATTTGTTATTATCTAATTGTGATTTATGCTATTCATTATTATACATAATCAACAGAACATTTTTTTTGCTTAATTTAAAAAAAAAAATTAAATATCAGGGCTTTATTAACCAGGCACGTGGCCTTGCTTTTGAAGCTTTGCCAATGGAAACCGACAAATCGGTATTCTAAAAGTCAGATTCACTCAACAGATTTTCATTGGAGAAAAATCATTAGATCTTAAACAGAGATTAAAAAACTTCGCGATTGCTAAGGATGAGTGTTATTTGGAACAACTGTATTTATTCATGTGAAAGGATGTGATTTTCGGAAGGAACGTATGTTGTTTAGCTAATTTTTCATTAAATATTGATATATATATATATATATATATATATATATATATATATAAAATTCACATATGCAAAACCCTCAGTAAACCGAAAACCTCTCAAAACTGAAATTTTTCTTTGGTCCCAAGGGTTGTCGGTTTTGATGAGTTTCACTGTAGTAGTATGGCATAGAAGCCAATCAAACTTTTCTAAACACGCATGTATTGAACATACAAGACTCGTTTTGAAATGATTTTTTTTATAGTCCTAATATATAATCAACATAAAGACAAATGAATCTTCAAGCAGTTTCTGACTGTAAATCACTCCAACATCTCAGTCTTTCCATGGGTGGTCTTCATGCATTGGCTATTCAAACATCAATCATTAATATCAACCAGCCCCTTCTGCAGTGGAGTTGCACAAAACATGTCTGCCCAGTTGTGATGGTGATTTGCAGGTATTTACTCCTCCACCACAGAGCTTCAGCAAAGAGTGAGGAGGAGATTAACAGCCCCACCATGACGCGTGAAGAAATAAAAAATCATGTGAGCAGTACTGTAGTTCTCTTCTGACTTTTCTTTATGTGCTTTGGTTTGTTGCTTAGTTTGAAGAGTAAAGAAAAAACTCTTTTCAATCCAACCATGCCTCTAATGCGTATTTGCACTGCAAGCATGTACTGTAGAATTTAAGGATTGCAAAAAACTAGAATTTATTTCTCAGGTAATAAGGGATATAAAGACAAATACTTCATGAAATGTACATTCTTTGTCACATGAAATGAATGCAACTAAACTGGCATACTCTTCACAGAAGGTAATCTCCCCATGGTTGGATAACACCACTGCAATAATGCTGTAAATTTGGTGGTAAAATGACACCAAGAGAAAACTGTACTGTTTGAAAACTTTGTGATCCTTAATTTTGATTGTATTTTTGGTGGTTTTTGCTCTTATGTGTCTCAGTGAAAAATCTTAAGATTTTCTATCACATGCCAGAGAGAAAACTCCAAAGATTCTTTACTTTATGTGAATGAACCTGAGGCTGATGATGTTATAAGGTGGCACATGAACAGACGTCATAATATACCAATGATGTCACCATGTAATGTGTCTGACCTGCCACATTTAGTCTGGTTCCTTTATCCTTGTTCTTAATGGAATTTCCAAGCATGCAAAGGGAACAATGGTAGGAATCAGTCAAGTTTTTCTTATACTAATCTGCAGAGACAATGAACTCAGGCTTAGCTGACCTAGGGGTCAAAAAATCATTATGGCAGTGATATATTCTGAAAGGGTACGAGTTGTGATGAGTGTGCTCAACTGGATACTGCTACCAACACAGACTCTGATCTGCCATTGCTTAATGTGCCGGCAGATCAGGGTTTATGTTGTTTGATCTATTGATTACTCCAAAAAACTGCACAGACCCAGATCTGCCGGTGCATTATGCAGTGGTCGATCTGGGTCTATGCAGTTTGCAGTTGGACCAAACTTATAAATGAGTATATATGGTACCATAATTATCCTACCGTATATACTCGCGTATAAGCCCGGTCCAAATGCAAACAACATAGACCCTGATCTGCCGTTGCATAATGCGCCGGCAGATTAGGGTCTATGTTGTTTGTTCTACTAATTAGTCCTTGCAAAATGCATAGACCCAGATCTGCCAGTGCATTATTCAATGGTAGATCTGGGTCTATGCAGTTTGCAGTTGGACCAAACTTATAAATGAGTTTATATGGTTCCATAATTATCCCTCAATAAGCCAATACCACATGTTTACAATTTTTGAAAACTTGACAAGGCCCTGCCCCCCCCCCCCCCCCCGAGCAAACTGTGGAAGAAATATTGTTATACAAATTTAATTCATTCTTCTTTTCTCCTTAGAGGAACAGGTTCAAATATATAAATGGATGGTTAGTCTCATTTTCTGCTATTTCTGGTGACAAAAATTTGACTACTGGTACCTCAAGTTCCACAATGGTTCAGTTGTTGCCTCTTTGAACTTTTCAAAGTCTGATTCCAACATTGCTTTGTGATCTTCAAAGTCCTGATAAATCTGGGCACAAATACTTCCCTCTGCAGCATTTTGTCGAATATGGGCATCCACTTCATTCTGAATCTTCTTCCTCAAGCTATTTAATTTAAGAAATTCCTTTTGCCACATAAGTTTGTGTTGCTTAAGAAGGTGATTTTCTTTACTTTGTTTAGACAATTGTTCAAACTTTTTCACTTTAAGAAGACTCTTGTGAGATGAGAACTTTTTTTCTGTGGCAATGGCTTTCAGCTTTTCATAGTCTACTGGTTTTATTTTGTTGCTCCGCACTCCATTTAAGGCTCTACTGGCAAGACGCTCTGAAAAATTAATTTAAAAATGATTCACTAAGTTGATATATCCTGATGATTTTGATAAATGAGTACATAAGAGGCATTGAATCAGGATTTCCACTAATACTGACAAGAAATAAGTTGGAAGCCTGAACAGCATGCATTATTACAAACAGAATGTGTCCATCTGACACAGATGTCCCTGCCAATATGACGTACAGTATGACTGCCAAGGAAATTTGGATTGAGACGATCCACTTTGTCATTTTTCAATTCCAAACAAGCAAATTGCATTGTAACACTCAGTGTAAATATTGAGGATTACGAGATTTCAAACATGGTGCCACACTGTTTTTTTTGCGAGAAAGGTTACCAAGATATCAGCTGTTTGATCTATGGTACATGTGAAGAATTTATTTCAACCGAGTCCTTCATTAGCCAAGCTGTTCGTACCTTTTATCAAGTGCTGTAGAAATTTTGATTGAAAGATATCTTATAATTTCCACATCAATTGTATTTCTTATTAAAGCTTGTATTCATCAAGGCACCACATCATACTTCAACAGAATATAACTGCTCACACCGACCGTATATACTCGCATATAATCCGGGTCATTGTGCAAACAACATAGACCCTGATCTGCCATCGCAAACTATGCTAACACACTGTATAAGTACATGTAGTAAAAGTATGTAAAAAAATTTTGTACTAGAATCTCAAACAAGATGCCCAAGTGGGCCTAAGATCGCTCACCTAGCTGACATCTGCCTAATAGCCAAATGCATGAACATTTGGCCAAGAAATCTGGATCAGTTGGATGCTTTCTAATGAAATTTCTTCAAATGCTGTTGATTGCATATGTTATGAGGACAACTGTTTGGAAATTTCTCTAGTTTTTCTATCTTCATCCATATCTGATGGCAGATCAGCATTGTTTGTCCAATATTAAAAGACCCATATGCCAGGATGCTTTTTGTATAAGTTTGTCATATTCTGTTCAGCAGTTTTTTTAAGATAAAGTCATGTAAATGTTTTTTTTTTACTTTTTGTGCTAGATTGGCATCATTCTATAAATCTCAAAGCCCTCTACAACAGGACGCTCTCTCTCAACTTTGGTCAAGTTCAGTAGAGCAAGAGCAGTTTTTGAGAAGTTGTTAAAGTGTTTCTTTATTTTTAGTAGCAGTGGCCGTATTTGATGACAGATTAGCATCATTTGAATAATTTGAAAGGTCTTCATGCCAGGATGCTTTCTATCAATATTGGTCAAATTCTATGCAGTGGTTTTGGAGAAGAAATCTTTTAAAAGCTTGTCTATTTTAAGCAATGGCAGCCGTATCTGATAGTGTATCAGTATTATTTGTACAGATTTGAAAGATTTTCATGCCAGGATGCTTTCTGTAAAGTTTGCTCAAATTTTATTCAACAGTTTTGAGAAGCTGTTTCAATGTTCTTCTATTTTTAGTAATGGTGGCCATATTTGATGGTGGATCAGTATCAGTTGTACAAACATGAAAGCCCTCCATGTCACGATGCTTTCTGCCAAATTTGGTCAAAATCTGTTCAGCACTCTTTAAGAAGAAGTCATTTAAATACTTTTCTTTTTTTAGTAATGGTGGCCATATTTGATGGCAGATCAGCATCATTTGTATAAAATTGAAAGGTCTTCATGCCAGAATGCCTTCTGTTAAATATGACCAAATTCTGTTGGGTGGTTTTGGAGAAGTTGTTTCAAGGTTTTTCTATTTGCAGTAATTGCAGCTGTATTTTAATGGCAGATCAACATCAGTTGTACAAACTTGAAAGCCTTCTATACCATGATGCTTTGGAGAAGAAGTCATTTCAAGGTTTTCTATTTTTAGTAATGACAGCCAAATCTGATGGTGCATCGGCATCATTTATAAAAATTTGAAAGGCATTCATGCTAGGAGACTAATGTCAAATATGATTAAATTCTATTCAACAGTTTTGGAGAAGCTGTTTAAGGCTATTTTTGGCAAAGGTGTCCATATTTGATAGCATATCAGCATCAGTTGTGCAACTTGAGAGAAACAATGCTTTCTGTCAAATTCTGTTGAGTGGTTTTTGAGATGTCATTTGAAGGTTTTTCTATTTTTAGTAAAATTGGCCATATGTGATGATGGATTGGCATCTTTTGTATAAATCTTAAAGATCTTCATGCCAGGTTGCTTTTTGTCAAGTTTGGTCAAACTGTATTCAACAGTTTTGGAAAAAAAGTCATTTCAAGGTTTTTCTATTTTTAATAATGATGGCCACATTTGATTGCGGATTGACATAATTTGTAAAAATCTGAAAGGTCTTTAGGTCAGGATGAAATATGATCAAATTCTATTAAGCAGTTAAAGAGAAGAAGTCATGTAAATATTTTTCTATTTTTATTAATTGTGACCATATTTAATGGTGAATCAACATCAGTTATACAAATCTGAAAGCCCTCTGTGCCAGGATGCTTTCTGTCAAATTTGGTCAAATTCTGTTGGGATGTTTTTGAGAAGAAGTTGTTTTTCTATTTTTAAAACATCACCACCAAATCTCATGGTGAATCAGAATCATTTACTGTATATCCTCATGTATAAGCTGGGTCCAACTGCAAACAACATAGACCCTGATCTGTCATCGCATAATGCGACAGCAGATCAGGGTCTATGTTGTTTGTTCTACTGATTAGTCCTTACAAACTACATAGACCCAGATCTGCCTGCACATTATGCAATGGCAGATATGAGTCTATGCAGTTTGCAGTTGGTATCGAATTGTACACGAGTATATACGGTATACAAATTTGAAAGGTTTTCATACCAGGATTGTTTCTATCAAGTGTCTTCAAATACTTTACAACAGTTTTGGAGAAGAAGTCATTTACTGGTTGTGCTATTTTTAGTAACAGTGGCTTTTCTATTTTTAGTAACAGCAGGCCTATTTGAAAGTGGATTGACATCTTTTGTACAGACTTGAAAGGTCTCCTTCCAGGATGCTTTTTCTCAAATTTGATCAAATTCTGTTGAGCCATTTTTTAAAAGTTGTTTAAAGGTATTTCTATTTTTATTAATGGCAGCCATGTTTGATGGAGGATCAGAATCATTTGTACAGACTTGAAAGGTCTTCATTCCAGGATGGTTTCTATCAAGTTTGCTCAAATTCTATTTAGCAACATTGGAGAAGAAGTTCTTTAATGGCTTTTCTATTATTAGTAACAGTGGGCATATCTGAAGGCATATCAGCATCATTTTTACAAATATGAAATGTCTTCCTGCCAAGATGTTTTTTCTAAAATTTGATCAAATTGTGTTCAGTCGTAAATTTTAGAAGAAGTCATTTAAAGGGTTTTTACTATTTTTATTAATGGTGGCCATATTTTACTGGATTGGGATCAAATGTACAAATCTGAAAGCCCTTCATGCCAGGATGCTCTGTGCCAAATTTGGTCAAGTGTTTTTTTAGAAGTTTAAAATAGGAATTTTTCATGGACACATGACACACGATATATGATGGATGCAGGGCCATACCATAAGCAGGCTGTCAAGCCAGTTTTGAGGTCAAAAATATATGAATATAGGTACTGGTATTTTTTGTGAAAAATATAGAATTTTTTTTATTTAGGAAAATATAGAGTTTTTCCCAAGTATAAATAAAGCAATTTTAAGTTAATATTTAGAGGATTGAAAGACTTCTCAGTAATGATAAGTCATTTGAAAACTTCTCAAAGAACAACACTGCCAAAAAAAGTACCATATATACTCGCATGTAAGCCACTACCATACCAACTGCATAGACCCAGATCTGCCAGTGCATTATGTGCCGGCAGATCTGGGTCTATGCAGTTTGTAAGTACTAATCAGTAGAACAAACAACACAGACCCTGATCTGCCATCGCATTATGTGACGGCAGATCAGGGTCTATATTGTTTGCATTTGGACCCGGTTATACACGAGTATATACGGTAAACAGTGAAATGTTTGTGTATACTAGTATAATATATGGCCTCCTTCTCACTCATAGTCATCCTATATGCTTCTTTCATTGTTAAACATTGCACTGAATTTAATGGCAGTATACATCACATGATGCTTTTCATGTAACTTTGAATGATACACAAGAAAATTTACTCTTCAAATCTTAACCAACACTATTTCCAAAGTAACTGAGTTACCAGTAACTTTTGAATTAAGAAATACATATCACTTAATGCTAATTATTTTGAACAATGCATAACTGGCCCTTATCAACAGGAAAAGTACAAGCTCTCTGGTAACTTCTTCATGGGATTAAAACACCCTAAACCTGCTAGGAGTTTGTTTGCAGATGCTTGGGAGATTTGGAAAAGAAAGCTCTAATTGACAAAAACTCCTTCTTCTGCTGTGCTGGTTTTAACTTCTTCCTTAAACAGACATTTTATTTATCAAGTATATGTATGCAGTAAGCAGTACATGAACAGCAAAATCAAGTATATGTATGCAGTATGCAGTACATAAACAGCAAATCAAGTATATGTATGCAGTATGCAGTACATGAACAGCAAAATCAAGTATATCCATGCAGTATGCAGTACATGAACAGAAAAATCAAGTATATGTATGCAGTATGCAATATATACACAGCAAAATCAAGTATATGTATGCAGTATGCAGTACATGAACAGCAAAATCAAGTATATCTATGCAGTATGCAGTACATGAACAGAAAAATCAAGTATATGCATGCAGTATGCAATATATACACAGCAAAATCAAGTATATGTATGCAGTATGCAGTACATGAACAGCAAAATCAAGTATATCTATGCAGTATGCAATATATACACAGCAAAATCAAGTATATGTATGCAGTATGCAGTACATGAATACGTTTTAGAAAAAAGTGAATGTAGTATGTCGTGTTGCTTAAAAATGAAAAAATGGTCATTTGTTTCTTCTTCCAGTGTCTTGGAAACCTGACTCTAAAAAACAACATAAGAAGTCTTCTGGTGCAAACCCAACGTCAATATGACTTTCCATACAGGAGGAGTAGCAATAACAAGATTTTCAAGATGGCCACTGTGGTGGCCATATTAGACATCAGATTGGCACCATATTCATTTCAGACCAACTAGACATCATAGGAAGTCTTCTTGTGAGAAACTTATGTTAATATGTCTTTCTATTCAGGAGGAGTAGGAATAACAAAATTTTCAAGATGGCTGCCATACTGAATATCGGCACCATTTTCATTTCGAAATAACGAGACAGCATAAGAAGTCTTTCAGTGAAAACCCCATATAGGTATGTCCATCCATTCAGAAGCAGCGATAACAATATTTTCAAGATGGCCACTGTGGTGGCCATATTAGACATCAGATCAGCACCATTGTCATTTAGGACCAACTAGACATCATAAGAAGTCTTAAAAACCCTATGTCAATATTACTTCCATTCAGTCAATATTACTTTCCATTCAGGAGGAGTAGCAGTAACAAGATTTTCATTATGGCAAATGTGGCAGTCATATTAGAAGCCATACTGGACATCTGAGTGGCGCTATTTTCATTTAGGACCAACTAGATGATAGGATGAATGTGTGTATTAAATTTCATGGCAATCCTCCAAGTAGTTTAGGAGGATTAGTGATAACAAACTTGTGCTAACAGGCAGATGGATGACAGATGGACAACAGATGAAAAATCATCCCATTAGTTTTTCTGGTCTACAACCAATAGATCTAAAAACATAACCATTTCAAAAGCATCACCATACTACAAAAATAAACACTACTGGTATACTAGTATGCACAAGAAGTAATGAAATAAATTAAGTAAATTTTCTGACAATATGCACATTATAACTGATAATGGAGTTCAAAAGATATAATTTATTAAAATAAATTGGCCATTTTCACATTTGCCATTTTGAAGAAGAAAAAAAACTATAGGAATTTATATGATTTGTTAAAAAATAAATAAGAAATATATAGGAATCCTTAACTTTATAGGAATTCATAGGAATTTGACAGCCTGCATAAGTTACCTTGGCCTAAATTGACCAGGTGAGCAAAAGATGTATGCTTTAAATACATGCAAGTATGAAATAAGAGCAAGATGTGTATCATAATTTTATTTTAATTTATTACTAAATGAAAACGAATATGTCCTGAAATGTGAGAAATCTATGTTGATTATTGGACAATCTTATAATTCGTACATTTTTTAGTTATTATAGAATTTCTTATAATTCGTACATTCTTTAGTTATTATAGCATTTCTTATAATTCATACATTTTTTAGGTATTATAGCATTTCTTATAATTCTTACATTTTTTAGGTATTATAGCATTTCTTATAATTCATACATTTTTTTGTTATTATAGAATTTCTTATAATTCTTGCATTTTTAAGTTATTATAGCATTTCTTATAATTCGTACATTTTTTTGTTATTATAGCATTTCTTATAATTCATACATTTTTTAGTTATTACAGCATTTCTTATAATTCGTACATTTTTTTGTTATTACAGCATTTCTTATAATTCATAATTTTTTTTGTTATTATAGCATTTCTTTGTCAAGACACAACAATGACTGTAAATGCTAATCCTCTCCTCAAAACTCAATGATCTGTTATTAAAGTTTCTCTCAACATAGAGTTGACACCATGGTACATGAAATACGGAAGCAACAAAACTGAATGATCTGCCGTAAAAGTTTCTCTCAACATCGAGTTGACACCATGGTACATGAAATATGGAAGCAACAAAACTCAATGATCTCCAAAAAAAATATATGACTTTCTCTACACATCGAGTTGACACCATGGTACATGAAATATGGAAGCAACAAAACGGAATTATCTGCTACAAAAGTACATGACTTTCTCTGAACATTGAGTTGATACCATGGTACATGAAATATGGAGGAACAAAATGGAATGATCTGCTACAAAAGTTTCTCTCAACATCAAGTTGACACGGTGGTACATGAAATATGGAAGCAACAAAACTGAATGATCTCCTCCAAAAGTGCAGGACTTTCTCTGAACATTGTGTTGACACCATGGTACATGAAATATGGAAGCAACAAAATGGAATGATCTCCAAAAGTACAGGACTTTCTCTGAACATTGAGTTGACACTCTGGTACATAAAATATGGAACAACAAAACTGAATGATTACCTCCAAAAGTACATGACTTTCTCTGAATGATCTCCTCCAAAAGTACATGACTTTCTCTGAACATCGAGTCGACACCATGGTACATGAAATAGGGAAACAACAAAACTGAATGATTTCCTCCAAAAGTACAGGACTTTCTCTGAACATTGAGTTGACACCGTGGTACATAAAATATGGAAACAATGTTTAAAATTATTCCTTTTCTTGTTAGGCATGGTAATTACAAATTCAATATAAAAGGATTTTCCATGGGAGATAATCTTTTCCTCCACGATCCTTAATACACTGTGTACTGTGTCCCATCGTAGTTCCAAAGCAACTGTACTGTAATTGAAGGGCCAATGTTCTAACTCAAACAGGGTAACAAGAGTCTACACCAAGGGACAATTCAGGAGAAACAGTTGACCCAGTGCATGTCATTTTGCCAAAATACAAATTGAAAGTGAAGTTTTTCTTCACTTCTTAATGCAAAGCCTAATACCAAATTTGGTTTCAATCCATGAAGTCCTTCAGAGGTTACTGAGCAGAAACAAAGTTAGCAATAGATGGAAAAGATGGGACATGACAGGATGGACAAGGATAACACTATCTGCCTCCTTCCATAGATATGGTGGGGGCAACAAATATTATTTCCTATGCATTTACAACTGTGCAATTAATAGATTTCTGAAGCCTCTGTCATTGCAATTGGCATAGTATTTAAAAATGGTTGAATTACACATAACTTGAGTCATATACATATAGCAGTAATACAGTAGAACCTGTCTTTGGAGACCACTCCTTCTGCCAACAAAAAGTGGTCTCTCAATGCAGGTATTCTCTCATTACAGGTTAGAACATAGAATCTCAACACTGATGGTGCTGAACATTGCTTTTACCACCAGAAAAAAATGATGCATTCAGAGGCAAGACAAAAAAAATCATTTTCTTTCTTTCTTCACACAGGAATAATGTACCAGTAGATATGATGTAAAACTTTTCCCACACCTATTTCATCTGACACATAATGTGTCACAAATGGCTTGTGTGCTTCAGGTTGACTCATGCTGTATGAATGGCTTGTGTGCTTCACACTGACTGGTGCTATATGAATGGCTTGTGTGCTTCACATTGACTCGTGCTGTATGAATGGCTTGTGTGCTTCACAGTGACTTGTGCTGTATGAATGGCTTGTGTGCTTCTGGTTGACTCAATGGTTTGTATACTTCTAGTTGGCTCATGCTGTATCAGTGGATTCTAGTATTAAATCCTGCAAGGACAGTCACAAAAAAATACATAAATGTACTGAACATTTTTGGATTCCAGTATTAAATCCTGCAAGGAGAGTCACAAAAAACTACATAAATGTACTGAACATTTTTTTTAATGTTCAGGAGAAACACATTTTTTCTCCCATGATACTGCAGTTCCAGTAAGCAGCCTTGTAAATTATTTCAAAAAGTAGGGCTGGATTTATCACAGAAAAGGCTTTCTTAGAGAAACATTTGCCCAAATCTTTTGAGAGTTGGGCATCGGACCATCATCAAACTCTAGATTAAGTTCAATAGCATACAATTCTCTCAATACAATAGGCTTCAGGCCCAAATCAAAAGGTCTTGGAAAATTTATGAAAATAATTTGAGCTACGATACCCAATATCAAGAGACCTGAGTTGCCACAGCTTCTAAATAAATGCCATTTTTAGTAGTATTTTAAACTTAAGGATAAGTAATAGATACATCCATATTTTTCTTAGATGTATAAAGAAATAATTGTACAGGTTTACTGCTGTACTGTGGTATTGGATGAGCCCTGATGGGGCAAGTCTAATATCAAATTACAGCAGCAATACTACAGAAGTTTTTCTTTCTACTATTAGAAAGTATGGGCATATCTGATTTAATCCACAGCACATTTATTAAAAAATGTACAAGTGCATTTTTGGTGATGCTAGAAGAACATTAACATTTTTGATTTTTTTACATATCATACTCCCCTGAAAGACAATGGACCATTCCAATGGACCATTTATTGTACTCCCTCATTATCATTGACATCATTGCTGCATGTGTACCAGCTGACACAATAACATGACTGAGTACACATGCCAAAGGGGCCTAAAGTTCAAGTAAAGTTGCAGAAATTATTTGACTGCCCTTCCCAGTGGACACAACTTCATGTTCTCCATGCTAACATGGAAATATTAACAATAATGGATATAAATGACCAAGATTAATCAATCTTGTGAAATGTCTGGAAATCTCTTTTAGGACCTGCTTGGTGATCCTACATAGGATCATGGATGGAGAGAAAAATGGACTGATAAAGAAGAAAAAGCTGATGCTCGAAAGATTTAATTAAAATTATAGTGATGTTGGAAGCTTTCTGTTCTCCACATAATAATAGAAATGAAACAATAACCAGCCACTCAAAAGACTTGCCCTTCTACCCCCACTCTGTGCCCCTCTGTTCCTTTCAGTGCACCCCTCTGTCCTCTTGAACTGCAAATTTAACATCTTTATAAACACCGTGTCATTTTCCATGTGCCTTGTTAGTTAAATTCGTTGTTTTTCAAACTTGAATCACTTGCTTACATGAATGGAAATCACATTCTACTCAGATTAAACACCAAATGGCAGGTGTATATCCTTGTCTGAGTTCACTTTTAAGATCAAAGGGCATTAACGCAAGAGTTTATCTCTTTAAATTTCATTAACCCCAAAGATAGCTTTGCTTGTTCTGTCTGCCACATTAAATAATAAGTACCGAAGCCTAATTATTCCAAGCATAAGCCAAATATTTTTTTCATAACAAAAACCAAAGCAACTATAAAGCATACCGTTTCACAATGGTTGCTTGAGGGCTTTATACCTACATGTATGGTACAACAATGCCAAATGAAAAACCTTGACTTTCCCAGCTTGAAAATCAGGAAGGAAAAGTTGCAAAGCACATCACAACCATAGGGGTCATTGAGACGCATTGGTTAGTAATTTCCAGAGTCAACACTACTAGAGCCTACATAGAGGACTATTATTGTGCGTTTCATTGTACTCTTATTTCCCCTCCATTTACAAAAAGTAAACCATGGTTGCTGAGATTTTCCTTGATTTTGATAATTCAGAGTCAAGGACTCCTGGCACCAAAAATGTGGAACCCCAATGAAAATCCTTGGAGTCCCCAACCAAATAACAGAGTCCCAGTCCCAGTGTATGAATTAAATATGTAAATCAGTAAAATTGCCTTTTTCTCGCGATCAATTCTCCCTGCCACAGCATGTACATGATGCAGGTTCTTCTTGTGTTAGGTAAATGCAGAAAACTGCAAATTAGTACTTCCATTAATGAAGGAATTCACCTTTCCACACTCTGCACAAATGGAACAAACAGCACTTATATCTCCAACATTGTACTCTTTCTTTCTTACCCAAAGGAACTTTTCTACCCAATCTGACCACCATTGTCTTTTTTTTTTACCTCTAACCATCATTTACCTCATCAGCCTTGTTCTGAAGTTGCATTTAAGACTTCTCTCACATCTCAGGTGAGCTAGTTGCTGGACATTTTCAAAAAAAAACATTTGCAAAGAAAGCTGACTCATGACCACTTTGGATACTCAAAAGATAATTGAAAGTAATCCTCATCTAAATAATTGGGAATATATACCACTAAGTGAACTCAATTGATGATGACTGGTTGATTAATAGCACTGAATTCACTTAAGCCTAATGCCAACAAGTTTTATTCATACAACTGAAACAAAACTCACTGGACATTATTAAATTTAACAATTTAAAAATTAAAAAATTTAAATTTAAAGACTTAAATAAAGATAGTGGTAAAAGCAAAAACTTCAATAAAGATACCAGTAAATCTTTTATTTGATCTATGGGAAGCCATATAACTTCCAACAGTCCTTTATAATCCCCTGCCACACAACAACCATATATACTCGAGTATAATCTGATTCTAACTACAAACGGCATAGACTCAGATCTGCCGTCGCATAATGCGTTGCAGATCTGGGTCTATGAAGTTTGTATGGACTAATCAGTAGAACAAACAACATAGACCCTGATCTGCTGACGCATTATGTGATGGCAGATCAGGGTCTATGTTGTTTGCATTTGGACCTGGATTATACCCAACTATATACTGTAGGCATGCTGTGGAATTTGATAATGCGATTAGGGTCTGTTTAGACACACGTTTCAACGTCTGCACATATACTAACTGGGGGCAATTAACCAATATTTGCTTGAAAAGGTTTCAATGAGCAGACAAAGCCTTTTATGTAGTATATTTTTTATTAGATACTCGAAAAAGCACAAGGAACTCTATCAAAATATGCTGCATCTCTGGGACATGAGGGGGTCAAAACATGTGTCCAGGCAGCTGATTGCTGCAGCCCTCTGGTCAAAGGAAATCCCTAGGTTGCATGAACTAATTTTATTCCTTTGAGAAAAGACTTTGTCAGTATTACTCAACAACACGATGTTATATGATAGTTATATATGCAGTCTCTATATAATTACTTGATAATTTGTGTCTGTCTCATATATTTTGCTGTAAATTTGAAGCTAACCGCGATTAGTGGACAGGGTGTAAAGGTAACCATTACAGAATCATGATTTCTAGTCTATGTGCAGTAGGCATTGACAAATATTTGGGGAAATATTACATCTTAGTGAGCATGAGTTCTAATATTGTTGCCTACAAATGAAACTAAATCCAGACTAGACACAACATTTGAGAAAATCTGGAATTTTTTGCTCTTTCCTACATTCTTTTGTTATCGTTAGAACAATTTCACGGGTCTGCAGGCAGAATATAGTCTTGGTCGGGAAACCACAAACAAAGCTATTTTTATTTTTGGCCAGAGATTTCACTTTCAGGAAAGAGATTATTGTATTCTGCTTCATTTTATCACTCCTTTTGATAAAACTTATATTAGGTTGAATTAAATGTAAAAACAGAAATGTATTTTTGCAGATTAGTTGTGTATCACTTTTATTGCTATCTCTCTCTTTCTCTCTCTCTGGCTGTTGTGCCAGCTCAGCATCTAAAAACAGAACAGTACAATTATCCAAAAACAGGTCTATAACAACTATAAATGTTCATTGTAACGATAAAATTATCAAGAAATAAAATTACTAAACTTCACAGGGAAAACTAGGTGACCATGGATTAAAAATCTACTATCAACTTACTTTCATCTGTGGAGTACCATAATGTACTTGCTTATAAGTCGGATCCAACCGCAAACAACATAGACCCTTGTCTGCCATTGCATAATGCACTAGCAAATCAGGGTCTATGTTATTTGTTCTACTGATTACTCCTAACAAACTGCATAGACACAGATCTACCAGCACATTATGCAACAGCAGATCTGGGTCTATGCAGTTTGCAGTTGAATCCAACTTATAACTGACTATATGGTGATAATTTTCATGGATAATTTTCATGGATTTTGTGGTTGCTTCAAACCACCAATTTCAAGATCCAATGAACAATTATATGTCTGTAAAGAGGCATAATTGCCAATTTAAGTACCAATGAAAAGGTCATCTTTAGCAAAACCATAAGAGTGATACCCACTAAATTACATTACATGGCCGAATGGCCGCACATGAGTATAATCCAAATTAAGTAAGTAATTAATTCAGTGTATATCTACTGACATCTGTGACTTGAAGGCACCATTTTTCCATTTCATGTACCATATATACTCGCGTATAAGCCTATACCAACTGAAATCTGCCTAGACCTAGATCTGCCATTGCATAATGTGCCGGCAGATCTGGGTCTATGCAGTTTTTAAGGACTAATCAGTAGTACAAACAACATAGACCCTGATCTGCTGGTGCATTATGCGATGGCAGATCAGGGTCTATGTTGTTTGCATTTAGATACAGCTTATACGCAAGTATATATGGTAGTTGTGTAGTTTCTAGTTTTGTAAGCATAAATGGCAGCATGCAAGCATATTTAAGCACTGTTCACCTGACAAAATTTGACAATATTTTGGTTCCCCACTTTGTGTAGGTGTAATCAAGAAAATCATAGTGTATATGTCTGATGGAAGCCATTTCTTTTATTTAAAAAAAAAGTAAAATGTAATGTAACTGGGGTCTAGATAAGAATTTAATAAATTGGGTATTTTACTCCATGGTTTGGAAGTAATTGTGTATTTTGACATTTGATGAGGTATTTTATGCAAACTGCCAAACACCAACTTACACTACCAGCCTGAGTTTTAATCTTCAAGACATTAATCATGTCTTTTTGAATTCATCACACGATTTAGTGACCAAGTGTGTTCAATGATACGGCTCTATTTTAAGTGCGTGTTCTCACAAGGATCAAATACTGTCATTTCAAATGATCATGGAGCATTTGGAACATGAAATGATAGCAGAGTTCATATTGATCAAACGTGTCATCATTCAACATGGATTGTACTTAAAGCTGGAAAAATATATTACCAACTCCTGGACTAAATGCTTAAAATAATTTTTGAGGGTGAAATTTTAATGCACTTAATACTAGATGTGTTTTAAGTCTATTTGCCAGCATAAAATTTCAAATACGTTGCTTACTAATAGAGCTCCTGAATACAATGTGTGCAACAGTAATGGATCACTTGTGGTATAAATGGTGTTACCATGTTTATTAATGAAAATTTTCTTGGTACACCAAACATTATTTGAATGAAAATGATTCCCTCCTACCTTTTGATGTAAAACTGTGTGCTAAATAAAATTATTAAGAGAGCAATATTGATTCAAACTGCAGTGGTGTTTTTATGACATTATGAGATCGTACTTGACAGTACTGGATCACACGAGTACAGGTTAAGGTGCACAATTGGAGGTTGTCTCAAAACAGCTCATTGTAGCTAAAATACTGACACATTCTCTTCCTTTTTACCATAGTTATAATTTTTTTTACAGGTTTTCAACAGAAAAATACCTTGACATTTCCCCGCATTCACCAGCTGCTGAAACAAGACTGATCCATTATTGTCATACATTTGCGTATTCATATTTCAATTTCTAGAATATTATTGCAGCTTATTATATAAACAATGATGACTATCATTCCCAAAAATATGGTTTTTAAAATAATACCTGATTTATATGTTTTACCTGGGCAATTGTTTAGCTAATGTTAAAGTACGTGGACAATCTGGGACAAGGTCAACCTAAAGGTGTGATGCAGTACAAACTGGAATTTTCCATTTTTAACAGGATATATGAAGTTTGTGTTAATTCTGCCCCAATATATCCTGTTAAAAATGAAAAAAATCCTGTTTTGTACTGGATCACACCTTTAGGTTGACCTCGTCCCAACTTGTCCAAGTACTTTAACATTAGTTAACTTTTACCGCATGCATTTCTCAGGGCGTGTAAATAATTACCTTCCGGACGTATGAGGATTCAAATAAAGTGACTAATCGCCATTTAAAGGTATGTGTAATCAAATTCTAAAAATTACACCCATTACTGATATAGTCGGTACCGAACGCCTATATCTCCTGTATGACAGTATACTATACCCAGTTTTGAGTACTCCGTGAGCTCCAATAATATGTTTGGCTACGCTTCATCCAACATCCCTAACATTGAATTATACAGTAGACATTTGATTATTAAAAAATATTATGAACCCACTATACGATTAATCATTACCACTTTAAGAGGAACAAATGTAAAATGAGTGTTACTATACACTGTATATATTTGTTTATGTCGGACGACAACTTGGAATAACGCCACAATTTGGAATCCTGAGTTGTTGCGCTCTTTCTCGAGAAACTGCAAGACCTGTTACTCGGAATTATGTGACCAGTGTATTTACAAGACTATCATTATGAAATTTATATAATTATTGTTAAGAGCATATGCAATATATTAAATGAATAATGACATGAAAATGGCAGTAGTATAATGGGGTTCTCTAGGGACAAGATGGTAAATACTATGTTTAAACTGATTTTTCCATAGGTTTTATGTTATGTAATGTTTTGTTTTTGTTTTTTGTTTTTTGTTTTTTTTTGGGGGGGGGCGGAGGGGAGCGATTTGGGGACAAGATGGGAAATCCTATGTTAAAAATGTCCATAGGATTAACATGATGGAGCGATCTGGGGACAAGATGGGAAGCTTCATCTTAAAAAATGTCCATAAGATTAACATTGTTCGGTGATCTGGGGACAAGATGGGAAATCTCATGTGTTGGTCTTTATAGGGACAATGGAAAATTAACAAGAGCCAGACGTAGCTCTGTGGCGACAATGGGAATTTAACATCAGTCCATAGATTTAACATGTGTGGGTGGATATGGCGACTAACGGGAATTTAACATTGTACCTTTAGTCCATAGGTTTAACATGTGTGGGTCGATATGGCAACTAATGTGAATATAACATTCCGCCGTTAGCACATAGGTTTAACATTGTGGGTCTCTATGGCGACAAGGGGAAACGTAATGTTAAAAACGTCCATAGGTTTAACATGATGGGTCTATATGGCGACAAGGAAAAATAATGTTACAAATGTCAGTAGGTTTAACGCGATGGATCTTTGTAGGGACAAGATTGGAAATGACTACTATCCAACACCTAGTTATCTACTATCCAATACGCCATTGTAGTGACCAATGCCCAGTGATCTACTATCAATACCCAGTCATGTACTATCCAATACCCTCACATTTAATATGCAGCACCCCACATTTACGATCCAACACGCCGTTGTCAGTGACCAACACCCAGTGATGTACTATCCATTATCCCCACATTTACTATCCAACACCCAACTTTTACTATCCAACATACTGCTTGGAGTGAACAGCACCCACTCATCTACTACTCAACGGGTTGGAGTGCTCACACATAGACAAACTTACTTATATACGGTTTTGGTTTTTGCCACCCTAGATTTAGTACACTGACTGGCGTTACCCAATGTCAGTTCATTTCGTTACAGATGTGTTTGTCGCTTTAGATTTAATAAGATGAGTGAGAGGTGACCAATGAAAATAGGCAAGAGTTAAATTTGCAACATTGTCAAACTAAGTGAGAATTTGTCGTGAAGCTAAGGTCCCTTGTAAGGTTGTGACATCTATGTTATATAATACATATTAAACAGGATAGAGAGAAGAACTAACACACTTAGGGACAGGCTTTGGCTTATTTTTACAATCCAAAGTTGGGATTTATCCCGAAAAGTGGAAAATTCCGATTTTGCGCGCGTGTGTATAATGGAAATGGACATTTTTTTTCTTCGTAATTATTATGAGCAAGATAGACGATGATTCCTAGGAACCCTAGTTTTCCTTAAGTGTACTAATTTATGTGGATGACTTCGTCATCTAAAACAAACAAACAAACAAACAAACAAACAAACAAACAAACAAATAAACAAACAAAAAAAAATAACAGTCGATAGGAAGCTGAGGATATTGGAGTTCGTCATTTATCCTACCACTCCTTGAAATGCTTCTTACGGCAGAACAATAAACTTTATCCTTTTACAAACATTGTAAAACGAAAATAAACAAGGACTACGAGAAAAAAAATATGGAAGGCATTCAATTCGTATGAAAAGAATGATAGCAGAGAAAAGAGAAGAAAAAACAAGTGCTTACAATGCCGATGAAAGAATTTATAAACCAGAGCAGACCGGGGAGAGTAAATGTGTTATAATTCATGATTTAGTTGATGAATGACAATTTATGACAATTAATTAATAGATTTCCGAGTTAAGAATTATCATTGTTCTTTAACTCAGTTTAATACTCCAGTTAACAGAGACATCATACAAATATGTAAAGAGATGAAAATCTATTATACCTTAACTTCATTAGGTTCAAACCGTTCAACATATTTGCTGACTACTTTCTAAATATTTGACAGCGACGACTCTAAGTAGTGAATACATGCATATATTTTCGCAGTTTAATTTTTTTACACCAACCAACTCGTACAGAGATAAGTGAAATAATAATTTTAAAAAAAAATGCCAATATTTCTAGTGCTGTAGTGAAATAGACAACAATATTTAAAGAGGGATACGACATCACTAAAATAAAAAATAAATATTCACTGGCGCATTAGTACTAGGTAACAAAAATCAATATTCACTATGGTGGTTACAGACCCTTGAGCGAAAGCGAACACGAAATAACAGTTTGAATGTATCTTACATGGAGTGTTTGTAGTTGTTAAGAAAAGATTTTTTACTGTATGTCTGTAAAAATGCAGAGTAAATCTAGTGCTATGGAAAGAAATGATACGGAAGGTTTTTTATAACAGTAGTTGTGACTGACCTTTTTTTTTACCTTTACATCAAACTTTAAATTTTTTTTTTTTTTTTTTTGTGCCAAATTAAATATGAGTCAAGTGGTAAACTTTGACGTATCAAAAGAAACCTTAAGGTCAGGTCAAGATCGAGACTTTCGTGTCAGAACGACGAGTCCACATACAATTGTGCGTTTGTCAGATCATCAAGTTGTCAGTCGACGCTTGGGAAAGGTTCATCAGATTGTGTACTAGAAACGAGTGCGACTTCCCGATCACAACACGTTACCTAACGGGCACACCGATCTCCAGTATAAAAACGGAGAGAGTTCCAAGACAGAAACAGTCACACATAGCCAAATGGTCGCACACGACTTAAATCCAACATCATCATTTAGACAGATATATCATTGTGAGTACAGACGCTGGCAGAGAATGATGAATCGACACAGAAACAGTGTAATGGACCCACTAACTCCAAGTTCAATGAAGTCGAGTGCGATGCTGTACACTGCTACCACTGTGATGCTGTGATGCTATACCCTGCGACAATAGCAATGCAGGACGACGATCTTGCTGCACTGAATCATACTCTGAATATCATCATTGTGTTTTTCATTTATGTGGCAATGAACCACGTCCACCTCTAGAGATTTAACCTTACTATTGTTATTGTGACAGGCAATTGGCTCTGTTCAAAAGAAGATGGTCCAAATAACTGGTATGCTCCAGTCCCAAATCTTTAGCGAGAGAAGGATTTGTCTACTTTGGAGAAGGAGACCAAGTACAGTGTTTCAGTTGTTGCGTGAATCTCAACGAATGGAAACACAGTAATTCGGCTTACCGTACACGTAGCGTATGGTCTTAGCACTGTGATTGCGTTCGTATGAATGGGAAAGTCTGGGTTCTTAGAGACAACACGTAACTCACCAGTAGTTGGTCCAGATGACAGTACCTAAGGACTCTCATCATGGATACTTTAGAAGAGAGGATTTGTAGTTTACCTTGGAAGTGTCTATTCGCATGGTCGCCGTGTACCAACTTTTGGAAAGACTATTCGCACAGCCGCCGTCTGCCCAAAATAGAAAAGACTATCCGCACGGCGACCGGTCAATGCATTAGGGACAAGTCCAAAATATTCCGAATGATGTAAACTCAGCTAAACATAACATATGGAGTCAGGTCACAATTATTACCTCTGGACAGTGGTGTACTGGCCATTGGGCATACCGGGACAAATCCCGGTGGGCCGCCGCAAAAAAATCCGTTTTTACCGGTGTTTTACTGGTGTGAGCAAAACCCCGGGCCTGTCCCGGCAGATAAGTCCAGGGCCGAGTTGCTTACCCAGTACACCCCTGCCTCTGGATCAGTACCCACGAATATAGTCCCATTCTATTTTTAGAACATTTCTTCCTATCTCTTTTTGGTGATGATACATGAGTTAGATTTAGGCATTCTTGGTATGGATTTAAAGAAAATTGTTTATTCTTTAGAATATGAGCAGTATGGTGTGGTTGTCTGTGTGTATTTTGGCGACAGTGCACTGTGAGTAATGAGTCATTGGTGCTGGTCTTGAAGTGAAATATGTGACCCACTGCACGTTGTTTTGTTTAAAGCCCAGCCTCTCAAAAAAATGCCGGTTAACATGTGACAAGAAATTCACCGTGAATTAATCTTTGAAGATGTTTTGATTAGCATATGATTTATTATGATTTGGACACACCGGAAAGTTCAGTACTGACAAACAAAGATAGGTATTATAAAGGAAAACTAATTGTGATCTGAGTTCATATACCAATCAATGCCATTACAGGTTTGGCAGCGGCTTTATCGGACTACAAAACACCATAAAAAAAGGAAATTATTCCATAGTGTCAATTTAGTATAGCGGCCGTGAACTAAATTTTACAAAGATTATTTGCACGGCTGCCGTTCACAAACAATATTCGCATTGCGACCGGTGTCTGTCTCACAGTTTGGATTATTATAATTATGATGTGTGTAAACAATTAGAGGCTTGCAAGTGAATTAGTCGTTTTACCAAGAGAAAGAATTTTGATTATTCAATTTTACTTGAACAGTCCAGACATTTGTTTTCAATAGATAGCCATAACATACGCAAAGAAATATCATCTTCCACTGTATTAATCATTGTAGTCGTGTGGATATATGTCGACCTATCAAGGAAAGGATCCAGGATCGAATCTCACTATATCATTTTTTAATTTTTAGTTTTAATATATGCTTTGTAATCTTGAATAAGGAAAGAATTATGTTACTCGGATTTACTGAGCGAATGTACGCAAAACGCTGCAGAACATAAACGGTAAACAGCTGACACTACCTAAGAAATCTACTTTCAAACTCTTCCCATATATCATCTACATGGATTTCGAATGCTTGAATGTTTCCATGGAAAGCTCTGCTTCGCCAACCAAGGTTTAGTCGAAGACAACACAAGCTGCTGAACAAGTCCCATGCGGGTTTTGTTTCGTTGTCATCAGATGCAACAGAACGACTGAACCATTAATGTCGTATCGTGACCAGGACTCGGTTAAGGTGTTTATTAAAACGCTCGAGCTTGCAGCAAAAAGGATCCAACAACAGCTCTAATCGACCGCGGACATGATTATGACCAATAATGACAGTCGCGAGTTTTCTGCGGTCACTCATTGCTGGATCTGTGAAGGAGCTTTCAGCGGGACGGTTTTGTTGAAAAACAATCAAAAAGTTCACGATCAGTGCCACATTACTGGTGCGTACAGAGGAGCCACACACAGCGCATGCAATCTACAGTTACGAATTTACCCTAACAAAATAAGAATCCCTGTTGTGCTGCGTGTTAATGATTGTCACCTAATTATGCAAGGACTCGCAACAGCATCGAATGCAGCAATAAGCGTAATCCCCAACAACATGGAAAAAATACATGACTTTTCGACTGGGCCAGCTGCAGTTTATTGACTTGTTGAAGTTTCTCAATTCCCCCCTGGACAAACTCGTCAGCAATCTTGCAGCGAATGGTGTCGACCGCTTTAAAATCACTCGTCGATACAGTGAGTGTGAACCTGAAATGTTCACGTTACTCACCCGCAAAAGAATCTATCTCTACGAGTGAATGATCGACTGGAACAAGTTTGCTGAAACTCATTTGCCACCGATTGAGGCCTTCCATTCGTCGTTGTCTCGCGAAGGTATTTCCGCCAACGACTATGCAAATGCAAACATTGTCTGGTCCGTGTTTGGTTGTCAAAATCTCGGTGACTATCACGACCTGTATCTGCTTACGGATGTGTCCGAGACTTTCAGAGACACAGCCATGCGCGTTCATAAACTAGATCGCGCGCATTACTTTTCATCACAGGGATAGACTGGGACGCATTGTTGTGTAAAACCAATGTCGAGTTAGAATTGCTCACCGACATAGACCAACATCAACATCTGTTTGCTGATAGAGGAATCCGTGGCGGTATATCAATGTCGAGTCACTGCTATGCCAGAGCGAACAATCCACTTGTCGACGGATACGACCCAGCTCAATCAAATAGCTACATAATGTCTTTAATTCTAAAAATCTCTATGAATGGGCAATGATGCAGCCCATGCCGGTAGGTTATTTTTTTACATGGATCGATCCAACAACTGTGGATATACAAACACATATATAACAGCGAATGTGATACTTTTATGAAGTTGATCTAGAATACCTAGACGAGCTTCACCGCGGCCATAATGATTATCCACTGTCCCCAGAGCGTTGGTGGTGCCCGAGGGTGGTTGTCCCCGTATCAGTGTGGGATTGTGGACGAATCCGGATGCAAGTTTACAGAATGCGTCAAGCTTGTCCCGAATCTTCGGACTTGGAGCAACTATGTAGTTCACGTACGAAACCTGCAGTTGTATATGCGGTTGGGAATAAGTGTGTGTAAAGTTTATCGGGTGCTACAGTTTCGTCAGAGTGCTTGGATGGCACCGTATATACAAATGAATAAAGATCTGCGCACAGACGTCACAAATGAGTTTGAAAAAGACTTCTTTAAACTCATGAACAACGCTGTGTTTGGAAAAACAGTGGAGAATCTCCGTAAACGAATCCGCGTTGACTTTGTTCGGGACAGCGAGCAAGATAAACTTCGTAGACTTGTTACTGACCCCGCGTTCGAGTGACGCAAGCTATTTGACGTCCACAGTAAAAAAAAAAATCAAAACTGAAGTTAACAAAGCCAATCTATGTTGGCGTGTCCGTGCTGGACTTGTCAAAGCTTCTTATTTATGAGTTCTTTTATAGCAAAATAAAACCGTTTCAAGAGGATCTTGTCAAGATTCTTTATACAGACACCGATTTTCTGCTGATGCATATAAGTACCGACAATGTTTATTCGGATATGGCATCAGACACACTAGCGAACGAATTTGACACAAGTAAGTACCCTAAAGACCACCCACTGCAAAGTAATGCAAACAAAAATGTGGTCGGTAAATTCAAAGACGAGTGAGCGGTCAAGTCCATCGAGGAATGTACTCGATTGTGGTAGGAACTTCCATTTCTATCGGTGCATCGGGAGAAACCAGCAAAAACATTAAAAAGGCGAAAGGAGTCCCACGCGTGATTGTGCAAAAGTATCGCCGACACGATATGTGTGTGGAGTGTTTACGGGAGCGACGCGAATTCGCACACACAGCCAATCTTATCCAGTCAAACAAACATCGCATGGGTGTATATCGATACAGCAAGGTAAGTTTGTCCCCGCTTGACACCAAGCGATGGATATTTCCAGACGGCATCACCACTTACGCGTACGGGCATCACGCGATTATGAATCAACTTACGATTTCAGAATAGACCTTGGAGGAAGTTCCGTATTCCCGGGAACGACTTGCAATATCTTGGAATATCAATCCGGTCCGAGATCGTAAATATATCAACGGACCATACCGGGTCAGTAGCGCGACGTTGCCCACCTTCTAACTCCCCCGGTGCATACAGATACCTAACCAAATTGTTTCCGAGTGGGGCTAACATGGGTAGTTGTTAAACTGTTTTGTGGGTAACGGTGACAGTCTTCTGCCGAATCGCCTCAGCGGCTTTTAACCCAATTGCGTGTGTGATTTCATAATTCAACGCTGATATGACCGAGCGAAGTCGTGTCGCCCAGATCGTTCTTTACGATTCATTAACAATTCCTGCGTGTACTGATGTCCGAATAATCATTCCACAATTGTACGGTTAAATCGTTCCACGATGGTTTGATCACGATGTATACCGACATGTCAAAGACGAACCAACACCTTATGTTTTGCCAACAATCCGGTAACGGCTCAGAGAAATTCTTTACCAGGATCGACCTGCAACAGCCGTGGCCATGTTAGCGTAAATATATTTAAGCGCGTCAGCGACACTCGCTGAATCTCTGGATGTCAACGGCTTGGCTTCTTTATATCTCATGGCAACATCTATGACGGTTAACGCGTACTTGTATGTCCGTCCACGTACACGATCATCGGGGAGCAACAAAAGATAAGCCTAAAAAAGATGAACTACGTTGGGTGTTATCACATCAAACCATCCACGGGAACTTTGTCTTAATGCTTATTTAGCAAGTCACTATCGAGCGATCCCGTGGGTAACTTTTGCTGCGCTTGCTAACTTTTCTACAGCAGCTTCATCCTTCAAATAGCCTCGGAGACTGTAGTATATCGTGGATAAAGTCCGCTCGGAAGCGGTGATATGTTTCCAAACTCAGTTCGCGCGTTGATTATTGACCTGGCTTGATCGGGGAAAACTCAGCTATAGTTGAATCGGATCATGAGATGGTTAACGTGGAATCTTTTGTATGTGATTGCGCCGTCAGTGGACGATCAAGCGTGTTATGATGTACTCAAGGATTTCACAGAAGCGCTTCAGTCGTCAAAGACATCGTCGACGTCCACCATTCAGTTCGTTTCCATGATTGATGAAGACCCTGCCACTGATGACCTTGCCCGGGAAAAGAATAATCTTGTTGTGTACGAGAGAGGTAATGCTTGAACACCAAGACAACCCGTGAGAATATTTTTCCTAGGCTGACACAAAAACACAGACGTGATGTGTGTGACTCAACGATACGCTCACGTGCGTAAATTAATCCGGGACAACTGAAACATTCTGATGATATTTCGTGGCATCGGTGCGTATGGTTCCGCAAAGATTCATTGGACTTGGTGTGCCACCTACTACTCGTGGAATGAGTTTCGGAATATGTTTACGGAGGTTACAAGAGACCTATATAGTTTCATCACGATTGACTTGACTAGAGGCTCTGCCTCCCGAATAAAGTATCGCGCGAGTCTGGACACGAATGTGTCTCACGCAAGCGTCTGACTACGCAATTTAACAGCCACGATCAATATACAATGACGAAATCCGCCAGCGATGCCATAGTAGAGGCTGATGGCCTACGCCGCAAAGCTGCGCGCGTTCAACTAGAACTTTTCCGGAAGTACATAGGTGCCCGCAAGCGTGTCAAAGATATGTTACAGTCGCAGACTGTACGGAAAGACCTGACAGAGGGTTTTGAACAAACATTTGAACCGCTGATGAAACCAATAAAAGAGATTGTAGTCAAGACAGCGGAAAGGGCGGAACAAGCAAAGAGAATCGCGAGTACCACTGACTCGATGATGCAACAGAACGACAACCTGGTTCTATCAGGCGTGCGCCAAAACAATTAGCAGAAATTGTACCAAGGTTAGAGGGCCTAGAAAAAAATTGGAGAGACACTCGCGCGTGTTCCACAAGAACACCCACATGAGTACATATCACAGCTAAACACAGATGTTCAAAACTTTAATAAAAAAGCACATCAGATGATCTTTAACGATCCCTTAGGGTTTGCTGCTAATATACCCAATGACAAAGAATTAAAAAAAAATATATGTTGGAGTCTCCACTACCCAAAAACATGCAACCGAGTTATATCCGTGATCAATGGTCCATATGGATATTGAGAGAGTGGACTGGAGTTACAAAAATAACAAAGGATAATGTTATGTGGCCTGAGATTTATAATAATGTTTACAACTATCAGATCCTAGGTAAAGAAAGGATCAAACCAGACTGGAAGATTTTTTAACATACATTCAAACACATTTTTGAAAAACGTTACGGTTCTCGTAATCCGGAGCCTCTGGTGGATGTGCCTCCCGAGGAAGAAAAATACCTCTCCCCATCGGAGGATCTCACCCAGGAACTAGCCAAAAGTGAAGAAGTCTTCAGTGGTCGTGGACGTAAACAAATCACATCCAAAGGTTCTATAACAACCAAAGGGTCCAAATACATGTCTATGGACCAACAACAGATCAAAAAGAACTCATGGATCAACTGAAAACACTCATGTGGTCAGTTCGCGCCGGCAACAGTGCAACAGAAGTTATCAATAAGGCCGCATCGATTTGTCAGCGGTTGCTCACCAACGACATCATGGACCGGGGGACTATTTGCTTGTTAATATATGAACTCACTTAAGACATCGATGATGTATATAACGACACCGATGATGAGTTCTGAAGCGCTTTCCATTGATACACTTCGTGTTTTACAAGAAATCTATATCAGTGAAACAATCCAAACCACAGGTAATAGGGTTATACCAGGCTGGAATGACTGTGTTAAAGAATTGCACGACTATGCACGAAATGCTTACCTTATGTGTCGAGATAACGGTTAACCTCGTCATGGACTTCTCAATAACCAAATGCGCCAGACCAGAGCTCAATTTAAGTATGCTCTAAGACTATGTAAGAAGGAAGAATTAAAAACATAATGCAGACACGCTTGCAAATAAATTTGCAAATTTAGACCAACGTCAATTCTTGAATCAGGTTAAACAAAATACTACTACAGCTTCTAATAGGCTATCAATTTGCATTGATGGAAACCATGGCCAAAATAACATATGCAACATGTGGAAAAATCATTTTGAAGCCTTACTCAATAGTGTTAAAAACGATTCGAATAAGGAGGATGTTCTTTCAGCATGCAAGGCCCCTTCTAGTCTTATTGAACTGATCTCAGTGTCGGAGATCCAACGTGCCATAGCTAAACAAAAGGGGGGTAAATGTCCAGGATCAGATTTTTTATATGTAGAACATTTTAAATTTTCAGATTATAGACTCCATGTTCTTTTAATGATTCTATTTAATTACATGTTTGTACATAACTTTGTTCCTGATGATTTCACAAAAGTTACAATTATCCCGCTACTGAAAAGCAAAATTGGTAATCTGGCAGATAAAAATAATTATAGACCTATAGCTCTCACGACAATTATTTCGAAAATATTTGAATGTATTGTACTACAACGATGTGAAGTAACAATTTCTGATAATCAATTTGGTTTTAAAAAACAACATTCAACAGACTTATGCCTCTTTGCATTTAGGGAAATTGTCAGCTATTATTTAGAATATGGTAGCCCTGTGTTTGCATGTTTTTTAGACGCTAGTAAGGCATTTGATAGGGTTAATCATTGGACACTGTTTAAAAAGTTGCTCGACAATCAAATACCCGTTTACATTGTTCATACTCTAGTTAAATGGTATGGCAAACAATTTTACTATGTGCGTTGGGGAAGTGCAGTATCCAATTCATTTCATGTAACCAATGGAGTGAGGCAGGGAGGTGTTATTTCGCCTTTGTTATTGAATATATACATAGACGATTTAAATCGTAAGCTGGGACAGTGTCACGTGGGGATACTTTTGACACTAAACGCGTCATTTCTTAACAATTTTAGTTTTGCTGATGATATGTCATTGATAAGTCCTTCTATCGTAGGTTTAAGGAAATTATTAAAGAAATGTGAACATTACGCATTGGAGAATGATATCATATATAATACACAAAAATCGGTCTGCATGGTTTTCAGTCAACTTCTTTCAAATTACCATCTCCTCCCTCTGTACTTCTTAACGGCCATGCTCTTGCATATGTCAACAGTTATACGTATTTGGGTCATATTCTAAAATCCAACCGGTCAGATGATGAAGATATGATGAGACATTACAGATTTATGTGTACTAGAACAAACATGCTTTACGTAAATTTAGAAATTGTTCTGTGAATATCGAGATTAGATTATTCAAATCTTATTGTTGCACAATGTACTGTGCTCCTCTGTGGGCAAACTTTCGTGAATGTATGAAAAGAAAACTAGTCATTGGCTATAATAATAGTCTTCGTTTACTACTAAGCCTTCCAAGATGGAATAGTGGCTCTACCATGTTTGTAAACTATAATGTATTTAGTTTTGAAGAACTAATGAGAAAGTATCTAATAGTAAGAATTGTATCGTGAAATCTTTGTGGAACTATGATATTCATTTAAGTTCTCAGATTATAGACAGATGGAACAAATTACTATTTAAATGCCTTACATAATTTTATTCCTAACAATGACAGACAAATTCTGTAGTTGTAGATGGGTCTGTATATTTGTACATAAGACACCTATGAACTTTTATGTCTCAAAATACTTCTATATTTTATATTTCATATTTTAATTTAGATGTATGGACCATGCAGTCTGAAATAAAGAATTCTTATCTTATCTTATATCGTGATGAAGCGTGTTGTTGTAAATACAACTCTGAGCATTACCTCGATGATTACAATCTCATCAACGACACCGGAATATTATGTGACTTTTTCTACACCAATCACCGCCAATCCCGCACATCTGAGATCGCACTAATGTCACTGCGCGTGTATTACAGTTGGCCTAATATCCGATCGCGGCCGTTTGGGGGCCTTCTTGTGAATAACTCGTTTGTGTTTTCGGAGCATGATGGCGCAAATTGGGACGTTTCTGAACTTTCCACTGGCGCGTAGGACCTTGAATCGATCAATGAAGAGATTCGACGGATAATTTTATTGGTGTCTGGCAAAGACTCTACAATTTTCATACGCGAACACGAGCCCACACTCAGCTCTGCCATCTCAATTAAATCTGCTGCGTACGCGGTTGACATCACACGGTCGTCGCTAAGACCTATTCGTGGTTGGCCTGAACATATTAATGAGATTTCTCCAAATCAACAAATTCTGCGTGCAGTACCTGGATGGTCTGGATACCAGACATTGTCAGGATTACCTCAACGATTCAGATCAATTTAACCCGTGACGCCATCTCAAGGTTATATATTATTTGGGTTTTACCCAACCGCGGAACCGGGTGATCTGATCTTGAATACTCCCGCAGCGCCTGTGGATCTTCCATGCCACAATTCCACTGTTGACGCAGCTTCGTTTTACTATTGTAGACCAGGACGGGCACATGGTAAATCTCCGCGGGGAGACTTTGACAATACTACTGTACATTAGAGATCGACTTTAATTATAAGGACCGTCGTACGTGGACATGTGATACCCGTGCGTGTTGCCAAAGCGAGAAAACCCGTTTACGTGACATATTACGGAAATAGTCTGTGCGATATTGTCCGGGGATTGTTTACAGGAGCGCCAAAGGTACTCGCGGCCTTGTCTTCTTGCGCTCCATCGATCGCTAAACAAGTTGCAATGCGAATCGTTGATAGCATCAAAAGCGTTGCTGCGGATCGGTTAAAAATCTGGGCTTGCGAACGGTTCAATCATTTCGAGATCGACTACAACGATTAATAACTCTAGCACCATCAAAGTCGCTTCCACAAGCAGTTACACGTCTATCGACAGCAACAATGCCCGCGCCAGAAAGTGAAATCATCAATGAAGCTGCTCACAACGTCTAACCGATTCGATAATTGCAAATGCGGCAATGGAAAGTGAATTACAGTTGTGGACGATGTCTGGACGTAAGTGGTAAAGCCACAAAAAGGTATTAGACAAAACCGATAATGTATAAATAATGCCAAATTTGAAGACGTATCAGATCCCGAATTTGAAATGAATGCGCCGCTTGAATATAGATCGAAGCAAACAAGATTTTCAGTATTATTTGTACCCGGCGAAAGATTCTGATCAAATTGATCGAATAAAATTACAAGTACACGATACGTCTCCGTATTTTCTTCCGTGCAAGGCCTTCTTGGAAATCAATGGAAAACTTGTACATAATGACGACGCCGGTACCAAGTACTTCATCGGTACCAAGATTGGGTTGTCAGCAACGGTATCATAGCGTTGTTCAGCAGCGCACGATATTTCATTGACGGAAAGGAAATCGAAGCATGTTTGAGCAAAGTTGACACTGCCACTACGATTATTGGACTTGCCAGATACAGCGACGATTACACGAGGTCTGCTGGGTCCTCTATGATGTTTCACAATGACGCAAACCACCATGCTGAGCATATACAATTTACAACACGACGAGCTGTGGACCGTGCAAATTCTTTTGTCAATGTAAATATAAAAGATTTAACGTTTTATGATCTCAATTACAACATTGGATTTGCACAGCGTCGATGACAAATTCTTGAACCCTCATTATCGTTTTCGTGCGCGATCCTCTCAGTCATAGATTTGGGTTTTGCAGAGATGTTCGCAAGGCTATTTTCGGAGCCAAACACACAGTCACGTTATACCGAAAGCCTAACAGCGATGATGTAATTTGGAGTGCTGCTGGTGTTGCTGATATCAAAGTTATGTTGTCAAAATTGGTATTGTGGACGCCTGTAATAATCACTTCGGTGGCTACAGAGTTCTGGAAGCACATCACCACTGTCATTTCTCACGCTCACCAAAGAATCGTATGAAGGCAACGTTCACCAGTTATCATGGCAAATAACTACGCAACCAAACAATTATTCATAGCGTTTCGAATTATAACTCGGGCGCGCGGTGGACAGCATATTAATCAAATGATATTTGACCATTTAGGAGTGTCTGAAGTTTTTTTGCTATTAAACGGTCATCAGGAACCCTAGGAAGAAATTTTGCTTGATTTCACCAACAATCATGTCGCACGTGGATATCATAAGCTGTGGTCATTCATGGGCCAGAATCAAAACGTTGGCACTGGTCTGTAGATTTCCCATAAAGACTTCACCACTACCTTTCATTGGAACACCTAGATCTGTACAGACAGTCTGTGGTCGGCATGAACTTTCATGCAAGTGTAACTCAGGTTCGCACAGGTGGTTACAGGTGTATTACTGTGATTCTCTCCGACAAGACTCTGTTGTTGGAGGGCGTAGGTGGCCGGATAAGGGTCATTGACGCGCCTGTGGAAAACCCGTAATTGTTGTTGTTGTTGTTGTTATAATTGAACAGCGTGATTAAAAATAATGTCATATTACGAACTCAATGTTGGACTTAGCCCAAAGCAGCTTGCGAAAATTAAGAGCCCAGTAAGAAACGATTGCGGTGTCACATTGCAACTTACTGCGGAATTGTTCCCGTGTGGCTAACCCAGACACAGCTTCATCAGCTTAATGCAGCCAAACAAAAGAACACCTCAGTGGCATTAAAGTTATCCAAGTCAGAGATGACACAAATTCAAATGACCGGTGGAATATTTCCATTCCTCGCGACCATTCCAGCGGTGTTGGCCGTCGGAACTGCATCCGGGATGGCTCTGAAAAAGCCGGTTGTTATTCAAGAATTACAAAAACAATCTTTGTGGGTGTGGTGTGGAGAACGTGTGCCTAAAAATCAAATCGTCTTTTTCTGCCAAATCTTTGTAGTGTATTGTGTCATCGGAGCAGCGATTGCCAATCTGAGTTTGCAACAAGGAGACAAACAATTGTGGACTTTACTCAGCAGTTGTATTGGTTATCTTCTGCCCAGCCCTTCCTTGAAATAAAGTACGGACAGTAACAACAACAACAAATACAACAACGGTAGCCTTAGCAACCAACGCCAGTCCTCATTCTTCCAGTCACAACAACAGCAACAGCCCTCTTTTGGAACATTTAGAACATCATTCTCCTTTGACCTCGACTGACTCATCGGACACTAGAACCCTCGAAATATGAATAACCAATTTTATTTAACCTTACCTGTGTTTCCCAACAGTACCTTATGTTTTTTCACAGCCAAATTACCTCATGCCATACAGTTGGATCACGAAGCTCATTGGGAAGTGGCTTTGGTATAAATCATACATCCTACGTAAGCCCTCAATATCAACGAAGGTCAAAACACTTTCATCGTGGATATCCTGAGCGAAGAAGTGCAAGAACAGTTGGACAAAAATGATCCTGGCATTTACGAATCCAAAAAATCATCACACACCAATCCTCCTTCATTGACTAGCTATACCATGAGAATTCCTTCAGCCACGAAATACGCACCGTCTTGGAAACGAAAAGTAACTGCAAAATAACAAACGATTTCCAAAGCGCCTGAAAAGATGTGCGTGACTGGAAAAGTCTTGGGTTTGATGCTTGGGCACAAGAAGTTGCTGATTATGCAAAAGACATTGTGTGTGACTGATGAAAGAAAAGAAAAACATGATCTTTGTGTTTTTGAAATGTGGAATATTTTTGTTGTTGCTGTTACCTTATGACAACAAAATTAAATGTATAAAATGTCTTGTGTCATTGATGAAATGTCAGAGTTCGAAGCACCCCTCGAGAGTTATGGCTACATCCTCCGTTCTCAGAGTGTTTGAAGAAAGGTCCGCTCGTCAAAGTTATGCTTCCCTCTATCTTAACCATCTCTTACTATGTTGATTGTTGGACCTAGTGGATCAGGCAAAACCTAATTTGTCAAACGTTTGATCGAACACAAATCTCTTGTTCGATTGATGATGGAGTAAATCCTGTGGAGGCCGTGGGTATTGTCTCAGGATCCCTCGTGTCTTCTTTAAAATCGCTAACGTGAATTTGGACTAAATACTTTTCTTATCGTATGAGGCGGTATAGAACCTCTTTCTGCAAAGAAATTCAAAGCAAAATACGCAGAAGAAATAGCATAATAATCCTTGCCGGTGAAGAAATAAAAAAAAAAAGGACAGTAAAAGAAGAAAAAATGGACTTTTGTTCTATGTTTTTATTTTTAAAAAACTTCATTGTAATTTCATTCAAAGGGAGTACATACCATAAAAAGTAAGTTTATCTGTGTTTTGTTCTTAAAAGAAGAAAACAGTTACTCTCTCTCTCTCTCTCTCTCTCTCTCTCTCTCTCTCTCTCTCTCTCTCTCTCTCTCTCTCTCTCTCTCTCTCTCTCTCAAAAGACTCGTCACCAGACTAGAGTACCGTCCCTTCGAGCGCCACTCGATACAGTAGCGATTTCATACTTTGCGTATGTCAAAATGCCTTGCTATACCGTCCGTCTTCCGACAGAGTAGCATTTTCACACTTTGTGTGTCAAAATATCTAAGTGAAAAGTATTGACTTGAACCGATAAAATGCTACAATTCCTCTGTCACAAAGTGACAAACAATTCTATCCGATGTTTGCCGTTTTCCAGTACAGTTTATAGTACATAACCTCTTTAGCGTGATTAAAAAAATTCCTTACTACGAATGCACTGCAATCGTAAAAACCTGTTTATAAGTTCTGAATTGCATATCGTCTCAATAGCTTGAACAAAACACTTCATCACTCATAATAAGTAATTTAATTGGTTAGCAAACACTTTTTACCATGTTAGCTTCGAATCGGCTTCAGTTGCTATTCACACCGTGATTAAGTTAGATGTATTTTTCTGCGTCTGGCCATTAGTCGTTTTACAAAAAACTAATGCACGACCTATCATACAATTTGTAACGAATGTCCCCTTATGCGAAAAAAAAAAAAAAAACACCACGGAGTATTTGAATGTGATTTTATAACCTTCCTTTGGTCCATCCAAAATATGATCCTCATGTCGGACACTTTAGACGTGGAGAGGATTCGTAGTTGACCTTTGGAGCTGCGAGAACACATTTACAGAGAGTTTGTACATATTAAAATGAAACACAAAGAACAAATTGCATCCTGAATGCTATAAGAATACTGATTAGTTTAAAAGTGTTCAAATGGTCAGACTTTGATCAAGCCTTTGGATGCCGCGACATCTAGCTACAAGGGTGTTGTGCTACAGAGAATTCTATGAGACGAAGTCCAGGAAAAAGTTCATGACTTACAGGAATACAAAAAAAACTTTGAAAAGAAGTATCGCCTCAAGAAAAGACTTCTCCATCACGTGTGATGTGTGATGAGTTAGTGACTGAATTGCAACGATATGATTATTCCGTTTGTCAAGCGTATCACTATTTCGTAAAAAGAGAGACATTCCTGTAAATGGACTGTTTAAGAGCCCCATTCAGAATATACCCTTGGAACTGCATGAGCGCATTTACCACTACTTTGTACAGATTAAAGTGAAATGTAAAGAACCATTTCATTATTTAGTCTTGGGCATAATTATAAAAGAAAAATGGAATTTTGTAGGATGAATGAAAAAACATTACCCGTAGTCGCCCAACTGGCAGTAAAGTACCAGATTTTGGGATATCCTTACATCTACGCTTGGATTGTATTAAATCTTATGAGCTTGTACCATAAAAATATGGATTTCTCCTATATATGTGAATTGTTTTGGATGTAATCGTAATATTTCATAAGGAAAATTTACCATAAAAAGTAAGTTTATCTGTGTCTTTGATTTCTTGTTTCAAGTTGAATAAATAGATATTCTCTCTCACACACTCTCTCTCTCCCTCTCCTCCCCCCCCCCTCTCTCTCTCTCTCTCTCTCACACACACACACACACAGCCGCCTGTTTGTTCGATTGTTCCGCTTTAATATACTGTCGGACTTTCGATTACCCACGTATCTCTCGCATATCATGAATAATAATAATAATAATAATAATAATAGTGACTCTCTCTCTCTCTCTCTCTCCCTCTCTCAATCTCTCTGACACCCACCCATGTCGCTAATCAGATCGTTCACTCCCCTTGCACACACCATGAAAAAATTAATAATAATAATAATAATAATAATAATAATAATAATAATAATAATAATACGCCACCCTCTCTCTCTCTCTCTCTCTCTCTCTCTCTCTCTCTCTCTCTCTCTCTCTCTCTCTCTCTCTCTCTCTCTCATAAATCATAACTCCTCGTACAATGAAAAAAAGTACACTACCGTTGGTTGACAGAATGTAGGATATGCTTTGTAATACTGACCGACAAACAGACATACACCCTTGATCTTCCTATAGAATGGTTTAGATTTAAATAATGATTTACCTGTTCCTGTTTTAAAATACCTCTCTAAAATTTTACCTTAGTCAAACTGATTACGTGAAATAGAAGGTTCTGTGACTTTAGTTTTGTACTTTTTCAAAAACTTGCACCTCAAAAAATTGTAGAACCGTTTTTATTCATAGGGTAAATTTTATTTATTTTATAAAATCTAGAGCTTAGTTTGCTTTTTTTTTTTTTGTATGTCAGATATCTTAGTTTTGTGCCGGAGTAGTCCTACTTTGACAGTGAAATGTGTCAAGAGACAATTTTCATCATTGGATCTACCATTTTTCAAAAAAAAAACCCAAAAAAAAAAAAAAAAAAAAAAAAACCCAGCTTTACAGTCCAAGAATAACTTAAATATGTACCATCGTATTCTGTACTCTCAAATATTTTGAGCCAAAACAATCGTTTAGGAAAAATGTAACATTGTATGCCTTGTTTTCAATCAGAAGATATCATGCTACCAATAGAACAAGACGTGAAAAGTGTCTACCAGCGCGCTTTGCGTAAAACCAAAATACATTGTTGGGTGTTGACAGCCTACCTTCTCTGTAATCTCAATACATGAGCTAGAATTTGACCAATCTTAGATTCGTAGCATCCCTGCAAATGTTACTGCGTTCATTCACAATAAATATAGATCTAAGTCCGTTTTTTTTTTTTTTCTCTCCCAAAAATTGATGAATGACAAAATATGGCAATAAACATTTCTAACCTAGGATTTACCCTGTTTTGTGTCTTTTTTCAAAAATTCGTTAACTCTCTCTCTCTCTCTTTCAATCTGTTTCACAAAAACACAAGCACCTATTGACACAGACAGACAGACAGACAGACAGACAGACAGACACACTTGATCTTCCTATTCAACGATTTAGATATAAATCATAATTTTATCTGTTCCCTGTTTTGAGATGCTTATCAATGATAATATTTGTCAATTAACGTTTTCAACTTAGAATCTACCCTTGTTTTTAGAAACTCATACAAATTGGGTAACCTAATGTTAATTTTTCGTTGTCCTATAGTACGGCAAAAATGGTGTCCTACTTGTATTTCTTATTACACTCAATAATAATAATAATAATAATAATAATAATAATAATAATAATAACAATAATGTATGACCTTAATAATAGTAATAATAATAATAATTTTATGATATGTTGAGTAAGACCCTTGATAAGGATAGCAGATAACTGGACTTTAACTATCTCTCTCTCTTTCTCTGTGTTTCACACACACACACACACACACACACACACACACACACACACACACACACGATCCCCTCTTCTTTTAAGGGTTGCTAGTTTTATTTAGAAGGGGTTTATATGGTCTGTATCATGTTGAGTAAGGTTTACTCTATAGGGTTGTAGTGGAGATACTGAAGGAGGGTAGTGTAGGTATATTATAAAGGGAGGTAACTAAGGGTCTATGGAAGGAGCCAGATATTGTTTTTTATTTCATTTAATTTATAAGAGGGGTCATAGAACGCTATGTGGGGGTTAGTGACTTTAGTTTTATTTAGAAGGTATAGATAAATGGGTGGTGGATAGTAGATCCTTCTTTGGTGGATAGTTGGTCGCTGGTTGTTGGATACTAGGTCCATGTTTGTTGGATAGTAGATTCTTGGTTGGTGGATAGTGGATCCTTGGTTTTCGGATATTAGATAACTGGTTGTTGGAAGTAGATATCTGGTTGTTGGATAGTAGATCCCTGGTTGGTGGATAGTAATTAACTGGCTGGTGAGTATTAGATAACTGTTCTTTGATAGTAAATAACTGAGAGTGGGTGTATATTTTAAATTTTCCAATTCTTAAATGGATTTAAATAAAGCTAAAACATATTTATTTGACAATGTGATACAATATATGTAAAAATGTGCTTAGTTTTTGAATTCGGGAGCTTAATTCATTACTGCTCATAAACGTTCCCATATGTTGTGCCGTCCACTGCGTTAGCACTGTGACGTCGTGTAGGTCAATCATGAAAGCAAAACATTGATAGACGCATAACGAACATTTCCTGAATATGTTATACTTTTATCCCATTTACCAGGATAATTTTTTCTGTTTTTACATATTGTTGTACAAAATAAATAACTTCAGAGCCCAAGTCAGTTCCCAACTTTGGCATAATTACGTCTGTTCAACTGCGTCATGTTGGTTACTTCTTGTATGTGCGGAAAATAAATAGAAAACAAAGAGGCTCGCTTAAAATGAGTAAGCTATATAGAATGTAGCTCAAAATGTCAGAAACATGTCTCTTGTAGGATTCATTATACAATGCTTGCGAGAAATGAATACTGTCAAATTATTATTATTTTTGAAATACCAAGAAAGCACGTAACATAAAGAAACTAATTTTTTTTTTTTTTTTTTTTTTTTTTTTGAACACACTGTGGACTTCCCTTTGGGAGCCTTCGTGTTCAGTCGGGGAAACCTGTTTACACATAAAGTTGCATTGGCTTATAAAAGTAGTTCAGCTAATCCTATTATTCGTATCTGACAAATAGGATAGAAAGGCATTATATTCTTTTCAAATTGATAAAAACACAACCTGATTTATTTTACCATTTTCGATGGTAAAAAATTGGCTTTAAAGCTGTCACAAAATCTTGATACGAAGTTCACAAGGAAAAAAAGTTCCCAAAACATTTATGAAATGACGTCATTCTTGATTTGGAGCCAATGAAATGTCATAGAATACGGTGAAGTTGGCGGAATAATATTTTACCTAAGCAATGTGATGCGGTCTTGTTTATAGAAGCTGTGACGCTGATGGTTGTAGTTTGACGTGGCGACTACGTATACTGCAAGTTTATCCACTATAATTGCGGCAAAGTTGGTGACGAAAAGTGCGTAATTGGTAGGTACTCAATTCTTAGGGAGTGACACCGAACCTTGTTGACCTTTATAAATAAACTGAAATGATTTTTGTTTCGAAACCCTATGGAAACATTGGTTAAAATGCTGATATTAACGACAATCTCGTGTCGACAACCATTGAATGTATGCGCTGTCACTTCCATGTTTCAGTGGTATATTCCCGGATTTGTACGGTGGAATTCCCCTTTGGTTGATGGTTACCCTCTTGCGTAATCACCCGCGGGTATTTCCGGCCAAAAACTTTATACCAAAGCCGGCTTTTTAGTTTTATTTGGAGCACTTATGGATTAGTTTCAAGTTGAGTTTTAGTTCGCAGGAATTTTAGTTCATATTGAGATCAAGGCCATAGAACGAAATCGGAGTCGAGAAAGGTTGTTGAAGCGAAATACATATTTTACATGTAAACAATTCGCAGCAATTCCAGCCGGCTGAAGGAAAATGGCAAGGTATATATACTATAGCTTATGATCTGTATTTTGTAAAGGTGCGACATCTGTAGACATTTATTATAAGTCTCTGATTCTAGTCAGTGACATAGAAGCCCGTCTTTGGATGCATACTTTTTTTTCTTTCACAAGTGACCCTATACATTTCGATGGTTATAAGTTTGGTTTGCAGTATTAAAAAATGAAAAAAATAATAAGGGTGGTGGAAAAGTCCAATGTCTGGCAACTTGAGACAAGTTTAAATTTTGTTGGGGCATTAGTAAATTTTCCTATCATTTGCCCATGATTTTATATAGAATATGAAAGTAAAATCCGAATTTTGGTTAAGTTCCATACAAATTGACATTCTTGACAAGTGGAATTGTTCCATCTCTAGAGGGGCAGAGCTTACAGCATATCTCGTTTTGCAAGATCCATGAACTTGCAGTGCAGTTGCCTAAACTGCAATTTCTATTTTAAAAGGCCATTTAAATTATTTTAAGAATTTGAAGAAGAAAAAAACCCCACCTTGTTTTTAAATGACATAAATTTCAGAAGATTTCTGCAAAATATATTTACAGACTCTCATCTAAAAACTAAAAATGATGATGGAATATACAAGTTGCTAATAGAATATTTTATGCAAGATCAGGCAAAATATTTCATCCTTGTGTGTATGTGTTTTTTTTTTAAAGAGCTCTATTGCACCCATGTTAATTAAGAAAAAAAATTAATTTATCAGGTTTTGAAAAACACTAATTTTTGCTATTTTGACAAACTGCATTTGCCACTAAAATTTACATCTTTCCTGTGAAAGTGGATGTGTACCAGCTTCTGGGAAAATACCTTTCTTGAGTGCAAAAGGGATGGGGCTTTAGCACTTTGACCATTTTAAATACAAGGCATAGTAATTCAGTACGTATACCTTTCATATTTTCTGAGACAAAAAAATGCTTCACACTGTAATTAAGATTAATAGTTACTTTATGAATATGGGAACTTTTTTATTTTTATCAGGTAAAGAAATTCCAGTTAAGATTAAGACGTATACTTTGTAGCTGTCAACACTAACATAAAACAAAATAAAGTATGCTCCAAGCCATTTTTATTAAATAATTATCTGCAAAGAATCATGGGTACGCTTTTATATATTTGCACTAACTTCAAAAATCAATCAAGAGGTTTTTAAATAAGTAGTGTGACCAGTTATACCCACAATACTTGGAGAGAAAAAAAGACGCAGTCCTTTTTAAAACATTATGCTGATCATTTGGTTTACCATTTCAGTGATCTCCCCAGAAATTTTCAATAGCATCGGGGTAAGCACGTTAGAGTCATGAAATGTTTTCAAAAGTGCGCTTTAACATCATAAAAATGAAACAAATTAATATAGATGAAATAAAAAAGAAGTGCATATATTTACATAGTATTCTTTATTTACCTAGGTTATAACAAGACCTAATGTCTATATCATTTGTTTATTAATTTAAATAAATGATATACGTCTTTTCTTCTTTTCGCCATAAATACTTACTGCCACATCAAAATTAAAGTCTTTTAAGGATTGTCCTTCAGTACTGATTGTCATCAGGTAGTTCAGTACCCTCTGTGTCAACCTGTTCCTTAAAACACACTTAATTCTATTCATTGAGGAGAATGAGCTTTCACAATCTGAAAAAAAAAAAAAACGGAACGTAAAATTTATTAATGGATGTACAAAACTACCTGAATCCTAATTAAGTGAATTACCTAGGACAAATTCTTCAAGAGTCAAGACAGTGATGTGTTTTCAAATAATCATCACAGAATAAGATAATACATATTCCTTTCCATTAAGAACAATATATCAAAGTGTTTGTTATTGTTTAATTTCTTCACTGAATCAATGTCTGAGAGCTTAAATATTGTTCAAAAGTTTAAATTAAATTAAAAATGACTTTACTGAATAATTAGTAAGCATATGGATGAAACTATTTAAGTTATATTAATGAAGGAATACTTTGTATTTATATCTTTTCAAAAGAGGTAAAACTGGAAGATAAAGATTGTTCCGTTTATTACTTGGATAGACTGAAAAGAGAAATGAGAAATTAATAAGGGCAGCACCCACTGAAGTTAAGGTTTACTGACCAAACTATATTTCTCTTGCTCAGAGTAAACTATGTAAACATAATAACAACGCGCGAATAAAATGCTTCCATTCTTTCATTTCTCATCACAACTTAATAAGAACGACAACAATTGCAACTACAACTACTGGATACTACCTCAAAAAAAATTATATTACAACCACCCACCCACCCCACCCCCAAGTAGATCTGAACCAAAATTTAGCAATATGGAAAACTTACCATCCGATCCAGCAATTTCCACCCAAGGGTATAACGTCTTCCATTCATTGTTAAATCCCATTCTTCGTTTCTTGATTTCTTTCTTTGTGAAAATCATGCTGACGCTATCGGAATTGGAATTACTGCCACTATTCGTGATGCCAATTTCTGCCAATTTCTGATTTTCTTAATGAGGCCAACATGGGGCTAGCCGAGCGCTGGGTAATTTTACATTTCTTGGAAGGTGGTGTGAAAATGAAATATATATAATGCACTAGTAGTCGCTGGCCAATCACGTGACTATGTCTGTGCAGACGAAACCCGCACCAAAGGTTGCTCACCGGCAGTCGCGCAAGCCAGGTACAAAAGATAATGGTTAAGTGTGTGAGCAATTATCCTGGATTACCTTAATAAAACACCTAAGAAGAGGTCAGAACAGGTGTCATTTGAGTAATAAGGCTTTGAATTAGGTGACTGGATGTTTGTTTAACAGATTCATTTTATAAGGGTAGTGGGAAACATTAATGCATAGCGGCACAAGAGCATATCGTAGCGGAAGGTTCTAAAGCATCAGGGGTTATCGGGGTTGGAAACGATAGCTTAGTGGGCCCGCTACGGTAAAAGACCCTAGGGAGAACACTGTCATTTTATGATAGCTTTGTCTTCTTTGAAATACATTGTATTGGAGAGCAACCTTTTTGTATCAATGGTCAACTAAGCTTGATAGCAGTAGGAAAGGCTATGTTATCAGGAAGTATATCGGTATTTGTGAATCATGGACACGGTTGGAGAGATCAGAATAATAACAAAGAAAAGCAGAAGAATTATTTACCAAATGCAGAAGAATTATTTACCAAATGCAGTTTTGTCCACAGATGTAAAATAATTGTTAGTATCATTTTAACTCTAGTAATTTTCTTTGAAATTGTCATACCAAAAAAAAGGATAAAAAAAATACCATTTGTTTACCTTACACTTCTTAATGAAAAAAGAATATGCTCTCACAATAAACTTATAATACCAATCAGTTACAACATGAGAGTACATGTAATAATTTTGTTGCAAGTAACAATTTTCAGTAGATAGTACATACATCAGCAGGGGTCAAGCTAGACTTAAATTTTAAAGAGAAGTGACTTCTCCATTTGGACAGAATAGATAGAAGTGAGAGCAGAACAGGGAGAAGTGGCAGCATAGCAAGAAATGCAATATATATATATATGTGTGTGTGTGCTTTGGTTTTCTTATTTGAATTTTGTCCTGTATTTCTCATTATGCATATTTGCATTTAACATTATCTTCAAGTAGAAAATTCTCTTATGTTGTATGTATCATATAAACACATTCTGTAAGTGTATGAATGTATCATACTCATATGCAGTGTATTCATACTTGAAAGTGTGCATGTTTAGATGGAGAGAAATATGCAATGTATTTTGGCCATATGACTTCAAAAAAGCATAGCAGAAACTATACATTGTAATTAATGTTAACTTACAGGAGTACCTAGATTACAGTATTGTAATTACAAATAGGTAAAAATACTTAAGCAACTGTCACCTAGAGAACAAATTTTATTTTTTGTTAGTTTCTTCACTATAAAATGGCAGTCGAAAACATTTCTAAACTGATTTGAAACAACCCCTATATTATGCTATAACACGCACAGGAGAGCACATGTACATGTGTCTTCAAAGTCGTAGTGTTCATCCATTCAAACCAGTGGTCTCTGGTGAGTAATCTCAACTTTACAACTGCATTTTGAGGGACTTCATTCTAAATTAAACGTGAATCTTTTGACTCATTATTTGGTGACGTTTTTAAAAGTAGATACATCTGTTTTTAGAATCAGGCATTTTCTTCATATGACCTCTCACTTTCTAGCTTCGTTACAACAATCCCTAGATAGGATTGAAAAATTATGGTTGTAATATTTGTCTACATACTCATAATAACGTCATGTATTGCAGGGGGTCAAGCTAGACTTGAATTTTAGGGAGAAGTGACTTCTCCTTTTGGACAGAATAGGGAAAAGTGAGAGTAGGACAGGGAGAAGTGGCAGCAGAGCAAGAAACGCAATATATATATATATATATATATATGTGTGTGTGTGGAGTCTGGTTCTCTTATTTGAACCGTTTCTTGTATACCTCATTATGCATATTTGGATTTAACACTGGTTTTAAGCAATACCTTGTCTTCAATTAGAAAATTCTCTATGTTCTATGCATATTATGAATGCATTTTGTAAGTGCAGGGTTGAGCAAATCCCATAGCCCGACGTCCCGGACTATTCATTTTTTAAGTCGGGCAAGTAAATTTTTTTAAAAAAGTCGGGCAAGTCCTTATTTTCGTGCTTTAATCACTATATCTACCTTTATTTGGCCAATCGGGCATACTGAATACTTGATTCTACCCCTCTTCATGTATACATTTACATTCTGTATAACACATAAATGTGGTCAGTGATAATTGTCGCATATGCGCACATTCTGTTACCGCTTGACTGCACATTGAGCTAAGCGACCAAATTATCGGCAAATCAAAACATGTAAAACAAAAGAAAGCCAGTATGATCAATTAGCAGTGTTTTAAGCAACTTTGTTGCATTGTGTTTACTCAAGCCAGATCCTCACGAGTGGCTCACTATGATTTTAATACAGCAAGTCAGTGTAATTAAATTAATGAAAGGTACTTTACCGACATCAGTGTTGGTTTCCTTTATGAACTGATTAAATGACAGTAGTGATTCTTTCATTTTTAATTGATTATACAGATGATTAACTTGCACGTGCAATATTGCGTTTGGAGTGAAACAATTACACTAATTATTGAGTTGTCTCTGTTCGTATTTAACAGAGAAAATGTATGTTATGATCACTTTAGAAGTAGTTGTCAAGCATGCTGATAGTTACTCTGTGGATAAAATGAATTTGCTAAATTATTTTCGCAAGGAAGGTAATAAGAGCGATTCGGAGAAGGAAATTTTTAGTGAAAGTGGAGGGATAAAACGTAAGACTGCTACTGAATGTGCGGTAGCTATTTCTCCAAAGAGTCATAAGCAGAACCTTTGAGATGCTTTAGAGCAATTGACTACAGGCACTTTCCTCATGAGAGGGCAGCTCTGTTGAAATAAGGGAGGGAAGGCTTGCAGGTTCTTCTTAATCATCTTCAGGGCTGAGCAAATCCCATAGCCCGACGTCCCGGACTATTCATTTTTGAAGTTGAGCAAGTACAATTTTCTAAGTCGCTAGTCCGGGACTAGTGGATGAAAAAAAAATTTGCTCAGCCCTATGTTTCAGCCATATGACTCCAAAAATGCATAGCATAAACTATACATTGTAATTAATGTTAACTTACAGGAGTACCTAGATTACAGTATTGTAATTACAAATAGGTAAAAATACTTAAGCAACAAATTTAATTTTTTGTTAGTTTCTTCGCTAGAAAATGGCCATCGACAACATTTCTAAACTAGTTTGAAACAACCCCTATAACATGTATATGAGAGCAGATGCACATGGTGTCTTCAATATCATAAGTGTTCATCCATTCAAACCACAGTGGTCAACTTTACAACTGCATGTTGAGGGAGTTGATTCTAAATTAAATGTGAATCTTTTGACTCATTTTTTGGTGAAGTTTTTAAAAGTAATAAAATTAAATTGTTTGTTCCAGTGCCAGTTGATTAACTATTTATACCTATTTATAATTACAATGATGTAATCTAGTTGAAACACTACTTTAGCTATTCATCGATGATGAACTGAAGCACTGAAGTAACTCAATCGCGGCACACAGCCAAGTACAATATCAAAATATGGCACGACGCATGCCATGTAGATGCATCTATTTTTAGAAACATGGCTTTTCTTTATATGACCACTCACTTCTAGCTTCGTTACAATAATCCCTTGATAGGATTGAAAATGTATGGTTTTAATATATGTCTACATACTCGTAATAATGTCGTGTATTGGTTGGATATTTTTTTATTTGCTACTTTTTCTCGTATTTTCACAAAAATGAGTGATGTAAAAAAAGCAACCTTGACCTTAAGTTACAGCGCTTATCGATTCCACAAGCATTGTCCCATACGTTTCCGACCAACACATTGTTTTTTTTAGGCTAAATCTTTTATTACATAATAGTTACACTTTGCTTTCTACAAATTGTGTAATTTGCTTAATTTATGTGCCCAATGAATTTTGAAACAGACAGTCTAATGAAGACGTACTTCCAAGACCCAGCGATGTCCACCATTACCCTTTGGCAGGTTCACTTACGGTTTCAAACTGATTTTATGAAGAAAATAATGCAATCACTGATTTTATTCTTAAAACAAATTGTTATTTACATATAGATGATTTGGTTTCGAAACGCAAGTTTTCATCATCAAATGATAACTTGCGGAAATCGGGGAACGATATCTTGCGGGGGAGAGTTTATGGTCAATCAGCGATTAAAACTCATGCCTGTGAATGTGCAAGAGTTTGTTTTGTTGGCGTAATTGATATAAACACCTACTAAGGCAACATGCAATCCATTTCGCTCGGGACTTAACACTAACTACTTTGCTGAGTTGAGGGAGCATCTAAAAAGCCATAAACTACTGTCACTGAGTGTAGATCTGAACAAAGTGACAGGGCGAAGTCGTTTTCACTTTCCTAATAGAGAAAGGCGAAGTTCACATTTTTTCGGCGACTTAGTCGCCCACTTCGCCTGGTAGCGTGACCCCCTGGTATTGGTTGGATATTTTTTTCTTTGCTACTTTTTCTCGTATTTTCACAAAAATGAGAAATGTAAGAAAACAACCTTGACCTTAAGTTACAGTGCTGATCGATTCCACAAGCATTGTCCCATACGTTTCTGACCAACACGTTTTTATTTTTAGGCTAAATCTTTTATCACATAATAGTTAAACTTTGCTTTGTACAAATTGTATAATTTCCTTCAATGTGTGTGTCCAGTGAATTACGACAATTGACAGTCTAATGAAGACATACTTCCAAGACCCAGCGATATCTGCCATTATTACCCCTTAGCAGGTTCACTGACGGTTTCAGCTGATTTTATGAAGAAGATAATGCAAGCAGGGTAGTTTAAAAATTCAAAATATACATTTAGAAAGTGCTTTCACTAATTCTATTCTTAAAACACAAATTGTTATTTACATATAAATGATTTAGTTTCAAAACACAAGTTAAGTTTTCATCATCATAAAGATAACTTGCGGAAATCGGGCAGTGATATCTTGCGGGGAGAAAGAGTTAATTGGTCAATCAGCTATTAAAACACTTGCCTGTGAATATGCAAGAGTTTGTTTTGTTAACGTAATTGATATAAACACCTGCCAAAGCAACATGCAATCCATTTCACCTGGGGCTTAATACTAACTACTTGGCTGGGTTGAGGGAGCATCTCAAAAGCCATAAACTACTGTCACTCAGTGTAGATCTAAAAAAAATGACAGGGTGAAGTCATTTTCGCTTTCTTAAAAGAAGAAGGCGAAGTTGACATTTTTTTCGGCAACTTAGTAGCCCACTTCACCTGGTGGCGTGACCCCTGCTTGATCAAGATGCATTCTAAAACTTAAAATGTGGGGGTGGGTTCCCTCCCCCTCCCCCCCCCATTTGAAAACAGGGGGAAATATTCTGAATATAGGAGGTATTTAATCAAGAAATAAAAGTAGGGCTTGAAAATGTGAAGTGCAATTTATGCTATTCTGTTGATTTTTTGGCGATATTATTTAGACAGCATGATTGGTCATGAGTATCTTTATGTGTCAGTCCATTCACTTGAAGCTGCATTATGCAGCACAGAAAAGAGTGAAAAGAAATGCATTAGTTATATAATTTCTTAAAATTTACTCTGGAAAATCTTGTTTTTTCTTCAGTAGTACATTTAAATATTTTAAAATTTTCAGCTGCACCCGCCATGTCAGGGGGAAACACTCCCACTGAATTAGAGAGCAGCAGTGGGCAAAGTGTATCTGTGGTTCAAGTTTCAATACCCAACCAGCCAGTTGAAGTGCAGTCTGTTATACAGTCACATGTTCAACCGTCAGTTATACATGCAACAGGGCAAAATGTTCCCACCATACAAGTTGTGAGAGTAAGTCTCATCAGGCCCATGCAACTGTGGAGAGAGGGTTATTTGAATATCAGTTCTATATTTCCATGCTGTTAATGCTCCATCTTTGCTTTTTCTGACATTTTGTTTTCAAGAGAGATGTCTGCAGAAGCAGTGGAAATTTGTAACAAATATAGCTGTTTTATTTCTGCCAATTATTTTTTAGTTATCCACATGCTTTCCCCAAAAAGGTGGGAATCATTTTATATTGCCTGTCCATACATGTGTGCTTGAGAAGTGTCATGCAACTGCTCTTACATCGTTTAAGATAGAGAGTTCAAACTTTGGGATAAGATTGTGGGTGATCTGTAGATGTGCTCTTGGATTTTTTAAGTTTGATCCATCCCCTTGAGGTGAAGCATGTGGAGTGAGAGGCACTTATCAGAGCTCTCTATAGAGAGAGACTCTGCTTGTAGGACCTGGACGCTCAGTTTTAAAAATCTCATCTACTGTTTTCTATATGCTGGACCCTTTGATTTGTAGGAAAGAGGAAAATGTGCTTCTGGACTTCAGCTTTTCAAATCCTACAGAGAGCTCTGACATAAGCATGTATGGGGAGGGGGCAGTCATGACCCGGAAAAGTGTGGTGATGATACTGCTTTTTTGCAGTTGATTTTTGTATCTGAAACATTGACTTTGGAAACTGTAATTTCCATCCATGCATCCGTGCATTGGTCTGTCAGTCAGTTCTCTTTGTTACCTGATCTCCTGTAGTGTACACTAATTGGGGTGGGAGTGATAATATTTGGTTTGATGTTTCTCTGTCCAATACATTACCCATGACATTTACATTAGGATTTTAATTACATTTACATTAGGATTGTAACTCCTGTTACCCCCAGAATCCAGCCCTTTGTAAAAGATGAACATTTGCATCTTCAGTGTGTCTACCATAATGACTTTAAGAATACTATCCAAGGGAAGGAACTCTTCCAAGATACCATTACGATTACCTCCCCTGTTTCTGCTAGCATTGATCTCCCTTGAAACTTTTGGTAGGATAGTGGGTGTACCGTGAATTCATTGGCGTTTACACATATCCGTTGATATTGTGCACTTGTAGTAAAATGTAACCATTATGCAATTAAAATTTTGAAAAACAGTGAAACCTAATAGTTAAGGGCACCATTGGCACTTGACCAGAGTGTCCTTGATTTTGCAGGTTGTCCGTTAATTACCTGGGACAACTCTAACATCTCCCTTTTACTCCTCAGGGTGTATTCAACTATAGATACAGGTAATAATGCTGATAATATGGTGCACCTGAACTCGTGTCATTGTTAACCCTTTACTGTGTCAGTTTGCCAGTTTAACTGCTTTATTTGCACAGAATGTATCCATTAAGTCAGTTATTTGGCATCCCTTATGAGTTTACTTCTTATAAAATAAAACTTTTTTTTTTTTATAGTGGGAAATTTGTTGTAAACACTTGAGTTTTGGTTTTACTTTATTTGATTGCCATGGCAACCACTTTATTTGATGGATATGACAACCAAATCCTGCCTAGAAGTTGTAAAATATCTTGACAGAATTACATATTTTAAAATATTCTTGTACTTTGAGTTTTCTTCTTTTTGCCATATCAGCCATGCTTTACATTTTCTCAATTTATGATTGAGAAAATCTAGGATTTCTAATTTTTTGACTTAGATTGTTCAAATTCCACCTAATATGAGAAAAACAAGTTTTATATTTGAGTGAATCATCAAGATGAAGCATTTGAAATCAATACACTTATTTTTGCTATTATATTCTGTGTTTGTAATTTTCTTTAACATACTCATGGTCTTAAACATTTACACAAAAATGAGTAATTTTGGTGTCATTAAATTTGTTGAAATTTCTAGCAAAAGGATTGGCTACTGTGGTTAAAAAAAAATGTAGAGATAATATTAATGGAATGTGGTTATATAACATATCTCCCTATTATTTCTGTTGTATTCATATGCATATCTATATTCAAATTGAAAAGAAGTTGAAAGAAAGTTGAAGAATGATAGAAAATTCATAAACAGCTTAAAGAGAAAAGAATTATAATCAGTCATATGGATATACTTTAAGTACTGGGTTATTCTGATCCAGAGAAGTAGAATATGCCATGATAATCACCAATGATGAACCAAACTCTTATACCATAAGATTAGAGTTGTATCTACAGGAACTGAAAAGGTCAGTGTTAAAATGTGTAAGTAGCTGTTCCTGTTGATCCAAACTTGAAATAAGTGGAATTATTGTATGCAATTGTTGATTTATTGTTTCGTGCCACAGACCGATGGAAGCAAATATATTTTATAGTGGATGCCTGAAGTTTACCACCAAAAGCAAATTGAAATTCATTCTGCAATCATCAAAATCCAATGTGCTCCTTTCAGATCTGTTGTTCGTGCTTAAAAAATGATGACATGATTTACCTCAAACCATCAGAGCTATAAATGAAATGTGATTACTGCACCCAACACACTTTAAATATGCCATGTCACCAGATCTTTCTGTTTGCAGTATTTTAAAAGGTTGCAGTCTTGTAACTAATCAACCATGTAAATGCACATGTACAAACATTTTCAGAAAGCAGTACAACATCTCAAGTTCTAAAATCCAGTCATCAATACTAGTAATGAACAGAGCATATATGTGTATCAGTTGACAAATGTCAAGTCATCTGAATAATAGCTTGAATTTTTTTTTATTTCACATGAACTAACTTGGGTGAAATATACACTACTTTATGGCAACAAGTCTGAACTGTGAATTTGTATTATCATTCTAGCAGGTATGAAGAATATCACAGAACATGTATTTATCTAGTTCAGTAGCACATGATTTTAATATTTACTTATCGGATAACATATTCAGCAAATAACTGATCATTTACTCATTAGACTTTTGGATTTGAAAAAAAATCAGTTGTCAAAAGAATGAAAGAACTTGACTTGCATTAGTTTGTTTCAATAAAAAATTTGCCAGTAGGTATATCATAACATGGACACTGAAAAGCATATCCTTTTAGGTTTCATTGAGAAAATAAGTGATTTTATTTCAAATTGGACATATTATATAGAAATTAAACGGGTTATATAGAAATGAAATTTCAGGTTGATGTCTTAAAAATTGTGAAGTGCCAGTGCTCCAGCTATATATATATTTTACAGAGGGCGTGCAAAAGTGGTACCTTTTATGATAGAGGCATGTTTTGGGGTGAAGGGGCACTTGTTCAAATAAAAAAAAGAGCACACCAGTACAGGCATTTTTCAACTCAAGGACATTCTTTTGGTTACAAAATATATGATGTCATGATTTAGGAAATAAAGAACAAATTTACTTACATTCATACCTGTATTCTTTATTAAATAAACATAAAAATTTATGAAATTAATAGAACATACCAGTTTTAAGTAGGTATTTTAGTGATCTGGACAATGGGATAGGGAGGGTCACTAGAAAGGGCAGAGGGGAGTGTATTAGGGTCAAAGGTGGTTGAAGCACCCCCATTATTTCTATCTAGCTGAGTACTGAGTGCAAAAAAGACAGATCTTGTAATAATTATTTAAAAAATATGAACAGCTGAGTACTGAGTGCTAAAGATGACATCTTGTAATAATTATTAAAAAAATATGAACAGCCGAGTGCTGGGTGCCAAAGATGACAGATCTTGTAATAATTATTAAAAAAATATGAACAGCCGAGTGCTGGGTGCCAAAGATGACAGATCTTGTAATAATTATTAAAACAAATATGAACAGCTGAGTACTGAGTGCCAAAGATGACAGATCTTGTAATAATTATTAAAAAATATGAACAGCCGAGTGCTGGGTGCCAAAGATGACAGATCTTGTAATAATTATTAAAAAAATATGAACAGCCGAGTGCTGGGTGCCAAAGATGACAGATCTTGTAATAATTATTAAAAAATATGAACAGCCGAGTGCTGGGTGCCAAAGATGACAGATCTTGTAATAATTATTAAAAAAATATGAACAGCCGAGTGCTGGGTGCCAAAGATGACAGATCTTGTAATAATTATTAAAAAAATATGAACAGCCGAGTGCTGGGTGCCAAAGATGACAGATCTTGTAATAATTATTAAAAAATATGAACAGCTGAGTACTGAGTGCTAAAGATGACATCTTGTAATAATTATTAAAAAAATATGAACAGCCGAGTGCTGGGTGCCAAAGATGACAGATCTTGTAATAATTATTAAAACAAATATGAACAGCTGAGTACTGAGTGCCAAAGATGACAGATCTTATAATAATTATTAAAACAAATATGATGAACAACTGTCGAAAGATTTAATTTAACAAAATGTTTTCTTAAGCCATGAAATGGTCACAAAGGTCAGTGTCTGAATCACACACTACTCAGAAATACTGAACAGAACAAAGGAAGTACATTTATCTTTCAGTTCACATTGCCATTTTGGGGATTGTGGAAAAAAATTAAGAACTGCAATGATCATCTGATTAATCTGGCATTAAAAATCTTTTGATAATTGGGAGTCATTAAACAATATTTTAATATGAGAAAATAATGATTATCAAGAATATCATCATTGCTAATACATGGAATAAAACTCTTTAAAGAATTTTCGATCAAGATGAATATGAAGAGGAAGATAGTCAGTGGTACAGGGAATGTACAACTCGGAAATCGTGACATCCTAAAAATTTGTGGAACATAATTGACTGAGAAGAGACATATGAAATGCATTTAATTTGTAATTGTATTGCCATTTTTGTTAACTTATCCCATCATTGAAAAGAATGAAAAGAGAAGCACGTAGTTAGATATGTCTTTTAAACAAGTATTTAGTTTTTGAGAAAAAAAATAATTATATAAAAAGATTTGATTTCAAAGTCAACAGACTTGCATGAGTAAAAATGCTTGCAAAATCTGTGAAGCAAAGTTAGGGTTAAGAAGATATAATAATGCTATCTTGAAATAGTCACCAGCAATAACTTTTAAAATGAAGCCAAATAATGAGTTGAAAACTTTGCTTTATTTATCTCAAACTTTTTAAATGGTTACATTGTTAGCATGAGCCATTTAGCACTTGTGACAAAGAGAAAAAATTTACATTATTTTTTTTCCTTCCCCTTCCCCAATGTTTTAGATTCACAGACCAAATAAGATTATTAGATACCTGTTGTACAAATGATATCTCTCAATTGCACAGACAACGCTATTACTTTCTTTTTTCTTAAGCTTCCCAAATTGAATTGTTTGAAATAATTCGTACATATTATATTCTGTTAAGCAAAATCATGAAACTGAAACTTAAATGATAAGTGCCTATTATCTTTTTATCACTATTAAGTAAATAAAAGACCAGTATCAAGTTAATTTATCTCTTATATATACCTGTATTACCTGAAAAAGACATTTTTAGCTCACTTTTATTCTTTTCGGAATTCTCTGTACCAAGAAAGGTTGTCATATTTTCAAAATCTTTTAACCTGCTAACCCTATAATGTATCAAAGCAGAATCCAACTTGAAATGTGTTCTTAGCAGTAATTTAACAATGTTACTGATTACGAAATATGTTTTAGCAGATCGTTGAAAAGCTGGGATAGAAGAAACCTGAAAGAGCATGAAACAAACTTTGCAATGTACATGTAATGATTTTCATGGTTTTCAAACTGCAGTGCTTGATTGAGGTACTCTAATCTATTGTGCATTCAACTGTCTTGTGAAATTCAACAAATTTTATAAATTATTTTGATTTCAAAAAATGATATGTGACATTAAATAAAAATTTAAAAGTATTGAAACACATTTCTTGAAAGTTAGATTCTTATTCATCGATAACCATTCACTAAAATACATCAGAAGTTGAGCAGAATTTGCTGTAACATGTGACTAATGGTTTTTCCTTGTTTTTAAAATGGAAGAATATTCAAACCAGTGTTGCACCTTGAGTTTTGATTGTCTGGTTCAAGGACAATGACAACTCACCTTTTACAGGCTTTGATATTGCAATTGGCTTACTTTTTTGCTGGCTAATTTAGGAGAAAAAATTGTCCCCAATCACCGTAACATGCTATCAATCTGTGATATTTTAGTAGATTACATTTCTTTTTGTTTTCCAAATGAAACCTCTCATAGGTTGCAACTTTGCTAAGTTTTTCACAAGTTCGAACCCTTGTCCTATTCTGCAAGACATGCTTCTTCATCATCTTGGCTTGGGTTAGCGTGCTCCACGTTCTTTTTCTGGATCCAAACTGCCTTCATTTTTGTGCAGATGGTTTGGTTGCTTTATGACAAAAGCAGGCTTTGATACGAAAAATCGGTTGCTGTCAACAGGCAATCAACCCCTTTCCTTGCAAGACCCTTCCAGGGAGGCTTGATTTGAAGGATTCAGTTCAGTCCTTATGCAAACTGAATATATTCACTGTGGCTGTCAGCTGGTCAGAGACTGTTTCTTTCCTTGAATGGGGGCAAACAGGATATCACCTCACAAGCATTGGTTTCTTGTCATAAGTGGGTCATTTGCTCTGAGTAATCAGACCTCTCTCAGGATCCAGTATGTCTGCTAAACATAAAGTCTTATGAGACGAGCAATCCTAACTAGCCTGGCTTTGAATGCAACTGTTCAGTCTGGGACATTATAAAGGTGGTTGGCTGGCATTTGCAGTCTACGATATCCAGCTTCTACCTTCAATACCTTGCATCCCAGAGAAGGGAGTTAAATTTGGTGGGTCCAGTGGCAGTGGAACAGATGACCACCAAACCACATTAACATCAGCACAACCGCATTCATTAGCCCAATTTATAGCTTTTGCGGAATTTGCAAAGGAATTTTTTTGTGTCAGAATCCTTCTTTAATCTTAGTTTAGAAGCATCATGTCAAATATGTGTTCCCTGTGCTTATTAATGATAACCCTTTGTTGTGCCACCATTTTTGTTAGGAGAGTGGTTATATTTAACATACGAGGAGCGATCTCTCTCCTTAGGTGGGTTACCAAAGTAGAGGCATGATGCCCGCATTCCCTCCTCTTCTTTCTTATTATCCTAACATAAATGTGATTCGGTTGTGTATTCTATGGAGAAAGGAATTTTTTCCTGTAAATTAAGTCTCTCTCAATAAATTTTTGATAACATTTCAGATAAGCCCTCCCTCACCACACCATGATCCTCATTCACATGCCGCTCAAACTTAAGCTGTTAAACATTCAGAATATGAAAACCCATGAAAGTGATTATAATGGTATCTTGGAATCTATACTATTCCTAATGACTATATGGTATAGAGATAGGTAGGACTTAGATTTTCATCTTTTAGGGTGGACTGGATTCAGGTGTTGCAATCATAAATGTGATCAGGTAAGTATATTTAAAGAAACTTGATATAGATGAAGTTGATGACAACCAAGTTTTGGATACTGTTTATAGCATAGGGGTAATTGGGGGTAGGGATCAAAGTTGCCTTTTTCTTAGATACGAGGGACTCTTGCTTGTAATGTGAACTCGTCAACATTGATTGGAAGAGAGTGGTCTTGGTTGGATGTTTCACAAGGGTTAGTAGATTACAAAGGTTTCAGATTCTAGTTGTAGTCAGTGGGAGGTAGGTTGGACATGGAGGGTATGGTTGGAGTCAAAAGGTAAAAAAGCGTTGATATTTGTGATAGATGTTTTTTAAACTTTGGTTTGTATATTTCAAGACATTTGTGTCTTTGTTGGGGGTTGTGAATTCATTTATTGACACAGTTAATTAGTTAATTTGTGTGAAGGGTTTTTGAAGGTCATATGAGAAATGAAAGCACTGCTGACAGGGGAGGAATCCTTGCCTATTATTTCATACCAATAAATATTATCTTAGGTCGCACCTGTTGAAGATGACCTGTCAGATGACTCAGATGGAAAGAAAAGAAGAGAAATTTTATCCAGGAGGCCATCATACAGGTATCTACATTCTGCCATTGAATGATTGAAATAATATACTGAATCTTAGACTGGTCAGGTGGTTTGCATGGTGGACTCCTGGAAAGCAGATCATAGGTTTCTAGTCCAGGTCTAGTTATTGCTATGTGTTCTTGAGTAAGCATTTAAACTCAGTATCCAAGCAAATTGATTTAAACTAATTTTATAAACTTCATTTGAGATAAGTACAAGTGTAATGTTCTATTTAACAAATGATGACAGTCATTGATTTTATAGGTTGGATTACAAAGCATTTTTGGTGTATGAATTGATTATGTCCCTCCATCCGGTGTCAACACTTAGGGTTTGCATTTGCACTCGGACACTATACCCTGCAGTATCATGTAACTTGGTATAAGAATATGTCATGAGGAGTACAACAAACCTTTCATTCCAAAACTAGAACACTGTGATCTTAATTTCATGATTCAGCGATCTACATTAACCTTGGTGTTTACTTTCTTAGACACTATTGTTTGCAGAGTTATATAACTTGGTATGTAGATGTGTCATGAGCAGAAATACAACATAAAGATGAGCAGTTGTAGGATTCACGCTGATTTATTGTCAGTCATGTCAAAATATGAGAACAGTGTGAACAATAGCACATAACTTGCAAATCCAAACTTTATTTCCTTTATTTATTTCCTTTGCGAGATTGATATTTCTAGACTAAGCCATGTTTGCACATTTGAGGAAGCATAAAAACCCACTCTTTGTTTAGGGCTTGTGAACCGGCAATTGTTTCAGTTACCCGTGGATAAATATATGCTATGTTCAATACCATACTGGCACACAGGCTATTGACTGATAACTAGATTCATCTAAGGTAATTATACATAGACCAGTCATTACTGTTGCACATATGGTGAGTAGTGTCACCAAGACCTATTCATCAGGACTGGGAAAGCTGCACAAAAAAAGGACAAATTTTTAACTGCCCTGCCTGTAATGTCAAGAGAACTTATGGTATGGTCCTTTGTCTGTCATGTGTCATTCACCATGGTCCTTTGTCTGTCATGTGTCATTCACCATGGTCCTTTGTCTGTCATATGTCATTCACCATGGTCCTTCGTCTGTCATGTGTCATTCACTGTGTTCCTTCATCTGTTTTGTCATTCACCATGGTCCTTCATCTGTCATGTGTCATTTACCATGGTCCTTCGTCTGTCATGTGTCATTCAATTTGCATTGTCTGTTTACAGTTGTTATTTATAACATCTCAGGAAATGCTTGACAAGTTTGCACATGATTTTACAGGGAGTATTCTGGCATCAAGGCCTTTCAGATTTGTTCAGTTGATGCAGATCTGTTATCCAATATGGCTACCATTACCAAAAATAGAGAAACATTTAAACAACTACTTCTCAAATACCCCTTGACAGAATTTGACCAAATTATACAGAAAGAATGCTGGCTTTAAGGTCTTTCCGATTCGTCAAATGATGCAAGTAGAGAAACCTTTAGGTAGCACTAAACAGCTTCATATTTTGGGCATTGAGTAAATTTGTTATTGAAGAGATGTCCATTGTTATTTACTGGGGTGTTAAGAATGTATGATTTCATGTTGTATGCACAATGGGATTGTTCTGGTTGGGTTTGAGATTTTTACGGCCAACAATGTGCATGAGCAGTTGCCCATTTTCTAATAGCTCTCTTTTATACATTTACCAAAATTTTCATAGTGATTTTGTGGGAAATCAGTCTGTTCTTGGTCCACTTTCCTCTTCATTACAGTAATATCTGGGACATGATTGCCACTGCCTTATTTATGAAATTTTTCCAATTTTGTTTTATATAGGTTCTTTATGGTTAAAAATCACAAGATTTAGCGATTTCATGCATTGGGGGGGGGGGGGGGTTGGTGTGGCTATAAAGGAGGTAATCTTAGGATAATCAGCTTTGCCATGTCAATCTCTTTACTATTTTGGTTTACTGTTATGGAGCTTCATTTTGATAGAGAATGGCATCCACGGTGATGGTGCATTTTAAACTGTGGTTGTGACTGAGAACTGTTTAGTTCTACCTTAAGCATTTTCTTCTAAAAAAAAACCCCACAGAAATGGTCCTGATTTGACCAAAAGAATCCTGGCATTAGAGGAAAACGAACCAGTTTTATTCAGTGTAAAATGTGTCGAAAAATTGCAATTACACCTCTTAGCAGTATCTCAGTGTATCTTGTTTAAAATTTTGAGTTTATCTAACAAATCATGTATAATTATCTTGCCATAGTAAAAAGTAGTTGATTCTCAGAGTAAGGTGCACTAAAGCGGACAGCTTTTAAACCCACTCCTCATGTGTCTCCAGAATTTGAATTCATCTTCATTGTTTACTATATAGTTTAATGTCATTGTTCTGTATAATTTTTGGCCATAAGACCAAGTGAGCTTATAGTATGGCCCTGCATCTATCATCTCTCATGCATCCATCCAGCAACAATTGCTTGTTACCACTCTGGAGTCCATATTTTGATCTGATTTCAATCAAACTTGGAATATGGTGCTCTTGCATCTGATTGGCTGAGCTTGTTAGCACTATGGAGGCCGCATTTCTGATCTGATTTTTATCTAACTTGAATATATGTTTATATCATTAAGATCTCAGATGAGTTCAATAATGAGCGAGATCAACACATACTTATTACGTGATCTTGCATCTGATTGACTGAGCATGTTACCACTTTGGAAGCTATATTTCTGATTTGATTTTGATCAAACTTGAAATGTGAGTTTATATCATGAAGATCTTGGATGGGTTCAATTAAGAGCAAAATCCATGCATAATAATGGGTTTGTCTTACATCCGATTGGCTGATCTTGCTGCCACTGTTGAGGTCAAAATAGCCGTTTGCATATTAAAGCAAGGGAAGTAACCTATGATCATGCCTGTTGAGAATCGCAGGTTTTGTGTTGTGAAGAGGCTTCTCCCCCTTGGAAAACATTTGAAAACGTAACAAAACTAACTTTAGAATACAGGACACATGAATTTCAATAAAACATGTTTTATAAATTAGCAAATTAATACACTTTAGGAATTAAATTGAATGATCTGTAATATGAAACTGAGTAAAATATATAAAATAAAAAATCTGATGTACAAATAAAGAAAGAAAAGTCTTGAGTACAGTAATATTTTATATATAATGTTGGGAATTAATTTGCTGTGTTGAACTTAAAAACCAGGTAGGTATTGTTTGTGGGTTTCTGATGTACACCAGTAACTTTAGTGCTCAACAAAACTTAAGCCACTAACACCTTAAAATAGTATTACTATATATTAAAATGCCTAAAATATTTGTTTTTATCTTATCACAGGTATATTCATCGTTTTATGGCATTTCATATATTAAATCGTATTAGTCAAAATAATATTAGATTTATATTTGGTATTTTTTGGCCTTTTAAAAAAATAAAAAAATAAAATAACCCAATATACTTTTTTCTTGAAACATTTCCAAATTTAATTACCATCATTAATCCAAATATATAGATCCTCCATTTTTCTGGTCACTGACCTTTGAAACTTTATGACTGAAACAGAATTGAAAAAAAAAAAATAACAAACATATTCTGGAATTTCTGAATGTTGTGACCAGACTACATTTCATTTTGTTCTTAGGTAACAGTATGAGGGAAACATTTACAATTTCTCCTAAAAAAAATGTTAATCCCTGCTAGACATAGACTAAAAAGCATGATTTAATAATGGTTACCTTTGCATGCTGTATGCTAATCGTGGTCGGTTAAAAGTTACAGCAAGGTACATCAGAGAAATGTAAGATATTTCAGTAATTACAGAGAGGGTGTATATTTATCATAAAACATCATGTTGTTGAGTAATACTCGCAAAGTATTTCCTCAAAGGAATAAAATTGGGTCATGAAACCGTGGTTCATTTCTGGTAAATGGAGGGGGTAAACGAGTTTTAAAACCTCTTATTAGGACCGACCAATCCAATTTTGTTTTAGCATGAAACCAAAAGTACTCATATTTTGTTAGGCCTTATAAACTTAACAGTTCCAGACTGAACTTTATATCGACAGTGAATCAGTAGACCAATATATTGCCAATATACCAGCTGCAACTTAGTGACATGACAACTACCGTATGTACTCACGTATAGGCTCATACCAACTGCAAACTGCATAGACCCAGATCTGCCGGCGCATAATGCGCCGGCAGATCTGGGTCTAAGCAGTTTGTAAGGACTAATCAATAGGACAAACAACATAGACCCTGATCTGCCAACGCATTATGTGATGGCAGATCAGGGTGTATGTTGTTTGCATTTGGACCTGGCTTATACGAGAGTATATATGGTATAATCATCATGGTGACTTTTGTAGCCCAGACTATCAATATGAATCAATTGAAATTTATTTTGCCATATCTAACTGCTTAGTAGATTTGAATAAAATTTGGGGATATATTTTCATTCTCTTGTTACGTTCAGTTGTTATATTCATTCAAGGCATGTATGAAAACAAGAGTTTGAGTCCCTTTAAAAGCTAGCAAATAAGTACAAATGGTGCTAATGAATATGGTCACTGTTGCTTAAAATTGAAAAACTTTCAAACAAATTCTTTTTAAAAACCGCTCAACAGCATCTTACCAAATTTGATATAAAACATTTTGGCATAGAATGATCGAGGCTTTTAAACTTTATGCAAATTATGCCAATCCACCATCAATTATGGCAACCATTAATAAAATTGGGGGGAAAAAAACTTTCAATGACCATTCAAAAACTGCTTAAAAGAATTTTATCAAATTTGACATAAAGCATTATGGCATAGAGGGCTTTCAGGTTTCTACAAATGATGCCAATCTGCTATCAAATATGACTGCTGTTATTAAAAATTGAAAATCCTTTAAATGGCTCGTTCACAAAAATAACTGGACAGAATTTTACTAGATTTGACAGAAAGCATCCTAGCTTGAAGGCCTTTCAAATGTATATAAATGATGCCAATGCACTATAAAATATGGCTGCCATTACTAAAAACAGAAAAACTTCTACACAACTTTATCTCATAAAACTGGTCAACAGAATGGGTCCATTTTGGACAGCATCCTGGCAAGGGTCATTTCAGTACTGGAGAAATTATGGTGATGTTACATCAAAATTAATATGGATGATGATACAACAACTAGGGAAACATTGAAACGATTGTTTTCATAATAAAATGCAATCAACACCATTGGAAAAAATTGCCACACAAACAGGGTCCACACTAGCAGTGATTCAAGCAAGATAGTCGCTCAGTTGCCTGTCATTTTGCCCAAAGATAGCAAACTTGGCTTCGCCTATTCTTGAGTTTGAGTTTGCGTTTTTACCGATCCTTTTTTGCCATACAATGCTTTCGTATCCTGTGTACAATATTGACTCTTGTGTCCTTTTGTCTGTTCAGAGGGCAATGTAAAGATTCATTGCAGTATTTTCATGCTTCTGATTAACTGTGTTGATTTAATGATTATTTGTGTCTGCAATTATTTTCAATTTACGAGATTTCTGTCGAACATTCACGCATGAAGCTTGAAGATTTGTAGCCTAACCAAGAGCAAATTAATTACTCTGTGGAAGTTTATAGGCTGATTTCTAGTAAAGGTTATCAAGTTTACTTCATATTTCAGCCTGTAAAAGTAATAAAAGAGGACTTGTACCTCGATATCAGCCACCCATTTTCAATAGTAACCTATTTTCGAGGTTACTGTCTTTTGCAAAAACAAAAGTCATGTTACATATCGGCTGATTTAAACTAAGGAAAATGTTATTATTTTCTTTTGTCCTTGTACTATTTGACTCAAACTTTTAATAAGATGGTTGTTTTAAGCAACTGTTTTAGATGTTCTAAATTTTGACCACTCTACGCTTCGCTCTATTTTCCCTATACTTCACCCTATTCTGGCACCCAAAAATTTTAGTCCAGTGTATGCCCTACAGAAAGTATCCTATCTGGTACTGACCCAGATTTCTTGACCAACTGCTCTTGCATTTTACTATTAGGCAGATGTCATCCAGGTGACCAATCTTGGGCACTTGGGCCTCTTGTTTGTTAAGTTGATCCTTGTTGCAAGGATGGATCCTATGGCAATACTTGTATGGGTTTACACCCATGAATTTGATAAAGGCATCATAAGGAGTACTACACCATTCAGACCAAACAAAGCTTAGCAATCTGGCCATACTACCAATGCTGGTTTTCTTTTTGGTTAAGAAAAAATGCACCGTAGTATACAAAAATTAGTATTCATCATTTTGAAATTTAATCTGTAACAACTTAAAACCTGGAGGCCATACTTGTTTGCTGTTGTTGACACACCCTTTGGAAGGGTATATATAGGCAATTATTACTTTGATTATTTTTTATTTTATTCAAGGCTTCAAGAAGGTATCTGTCACAAAAAATGTACTCTGGCTTAAATTTACTTAGTGTGTTTTGTGTTTATTTCATACAGGATTCCCCTTTTTCTTGCTATACTAGCCAATAACCACTTTGCACAGCAAGTGAAATCTTTGCATGTTTTTCATTGTCATGTTGTACTAAAAAGCATATGCACCCTTTGATACTGTATCAACCTCTATTGTATGCTCTGTGGCTTTGTAATATGTCAGCATGTTGAGCTGTGTGATAAAATAAGTATGGATCATTAATCAGATTCTACCAGTGAAGTATCATGTAACCTGAGGGTTCCAGCCAGTGCGATAAAAAAAAATATGAAGTTTAAAAAAAAAAGGCATTGATATGAACTAAGATTTGATTTTGATAGTCTTGAAATGAAAGAGTCTAATGGAACAAAAAGATTGTAATAAAAACTACAAATTAAAACAAAACAAATATTTCCCATGGATCACATGCTCAATGACTTGTCTGGTATTTAAATAACTACTTCAACATCTTCAATCTAATTCTAATCTCAGATATTTTTATCCAGTTATATTGTTTAAATTCAGTCATTTTCTTTCTTTTAACCATTTCACCAATCATAGTTGTTACAGTAGAGAAAATGTCAGTCTTTATGTATCGAACAAAAATATGTGTAAAATACACCAACATGCATGCTATCTGGCACTCTGGGGTGGGGTGGGGGGTGATGTTCCACGTTTCGTATTGTTTCATATTCCACAATATGAACAGGCTTTATGTGATAACTTATCATTTACAAATTTTTTTTCCCACAGAAAAATCCTGAACGAGCTTTCTTCACCAGTCTCCATCTCAAAAATTGAGGAAGAGTCCAACAGTAGCCAAAGTCAAGATGGTGATTCACAAGATGCTGCTACGAATTTGACAACAAATTCTGTCCATTATCAACAGACACCAGGTAGCAGCTGTATAAGTTTTACTGGGAAATAAATTAATTTTATTTCTTGTTCATGTAATGATGTTACCATATGCCTGGCACTAATGTCAGTGAGTAGAATACTATGTTTGGGGAATGTTTTGATTGTGATTGTCTCGACTATAGCTGTATTGCTGTTCTTAATTGCTTTAAAGTACGGCCGCTGTGGAACTATGATAGGACATGATCCACAGTGTCGCTTTTAATTCAAAACACACAGATTGGGTCATAAAAATTCTGTGTATATATCAAGGATTATGAATTTCAGACATGGTGTCACAATGTGTTTTTTTGTGAGAAAGATTAACAAGAATTCAGCCTTATAATCCATGTTTCAAGGAGTTTCGTGTAAAGATTTAACTTCCATTGAGTAAGTTGTGATGTTCATACCTCTTTTCAAATGATGTCGAAATTTTGATTGTTGCACAATGTTTTAATTCCAACATCATTCATATTTCATATTTAAAGCATTTATTTATTAAGACACTATATCATGGTTTGACAGGATTCGATTGTTCTCATCTAGCAAAAGTTAACTCCCCTCGTACATGTCATGATGTTTTAATTTTCATGAAGTAATAATAAAATAAAATAATATACTGAGACAAATCATGTTTATATTTCATGCTTACATGCATATAACGCATAATTTGTTTGAGTATCAAGTGTGAAGCTATGGCACATGTACATTTACTACATGTACATTTACTACATGTACTTGTATGTTAGCATAGTTTTGCATTACATTCTCTATCTGATGTTCATGTGATGTTTTATTATTATTATTAACATTGTCTTTATGTAATCAATAAAGTACATGTATAAACTATAAATAAGCTACAAATTTGTTACAACGTTTAAAGTGACTGTGAGTGAAAGTTGGTGAGAAGGAAGGAGAGAGGTTAATGCATTAATGCATTCAGGTTGAAATCAGTAAAAACCACACACAAATTCAAAAAAATTATGTAGGTAGGCGATGGAAGAGGCTGTTGTGATTTAATATGTGCTCACCAAAAATTGCCAGTTTAAATAATTAAGTGCTGTCATGAACTTGTAATATATTGAGTCCTTGACATCTGTTCAGCTCTGTTTGAATAGCAAAGTTTATTTCTGTATAGTTCACAAAATCATATCATGAAAAAAAAATCACCCTCATTTTACAAATCTTTTTGTCATTGTCTGGTCACTTTGGCATAGTCAGAGTAAATAAGATAATGAACATAGATTGTGATGAATTATAACGGGAAATATTGATTGATACAAATTGATGAAAAAACAGCTTTTATACATGTACATGTGTTTTTTTTACAGGTTCACAGAAACGTTATCATTGCTGATGAAATTGCACACCATTCTCTTATCTAGTAACTTCCAATCAGGCTTTATTAGTCAAATACTTTTTATGGGCATGATCTTCCAGGGTCAACTTCTACTTATGTACAGTTGCCACCAAGACAGAAAGAATAAATTCTGCTGTGATTTTTTTAATTGTGACAATGTATGAGAAATTATCATTTCAGCAAGTGCTCAACTTGATATTATTTCTATAGGTGACATTTTTATTATTTACAGACTTTTTCCACTCAGATTTGAAACCTTAAAACTTAGATATACTTAAGTAGTAGCAGTTGGTTCTGTACTTAAGTATTAATAAAAGAATAAGTATTAATAAAAGAATGTCTGTTCTTGTAATCCTGATAAATACATTTGTCTGTCATCCTCCGCTATATTTTTCATTTGAGAGAGAGAGCAGATTTTAACTCTGCATATCAAAGAATATAACTAGAAAATATTTTGATTGATTAATTACTGCTCTGAATTAAGCAGTCATATTATCATCCAGCATAGTTCAGTGATGTACTGCATCTGATGCACATCCATATCGACTGTATGTACTCGCATATAAGCCGGGTCCAAATGCAAACAACATAGTCCCTGATCTGCCATCGCATAATGTGCCGGCAGATCAGGGTCTATGTTGTTTGTTCTACTGATTAGTCCTTACAAACTGCATAGACCCAGATCTGCCAGCGCATTATGCGATGGCAGATCCGGGTCTATGCAGTTTGCAGTTGGTATAGAATTATACGCGAGTATATATGGTACATACTGTAGGTGATTCACAACAGTTCATGGGAAGATAAGTGGAGAAAAAGACCAGAATAGCATAGGTGGCTTCAAACACAGTCGAGATGAAAGTAAAGGCTATAAAGACCTAATACTTTATGTTAAAGTCTCAGTCAATCACTGCCCTCCAGGAAAAACATAATGAGCTTCACCAATCTTGATATTTATATTGAATATAAATAATAATAATAATAATAGTAGTCATAAAGTTCCTATTATTTTTTTTATTTATTTAAAAATGAACACAACTTGGCTGTCACTCAGTTTTCAACGGTGCTAGAACAGTTGTGTTGTACTGAGAACAAGAATGCATATATACTAAAAGAATAGATAAATATTTTTTTCTGTTCTTTCTTTTCTTCATATTTTCTTTTGTTTTATTTGCAGAGATTACATGTAAAGACTTGGCAAAAATGTAATAGTGCTGTTAAAACTTTCTATGCAGGCACATGAAGATTTACAAATATAGATAAAGATTTCTGAGTTTTACTAGGTATACTTTGTCATAAAGATACATATCTATAAATATTTGATACAAAAGAAGTTCTATTTAACTTTGTACGTATCCTCTCTCTCGTTTAGGTACTGTATACCATTATTATGCTGTCTTTGTGTCTTGGGGCTTTATGTGCAAGTTGATCCGTGCACATCTGGTGTATTATACCCATCTCTTTCTCTCTCACTTTCTCTCTGTGTGTCTCTCTCTCACTTGATCATTTAACTAACTGAATTATTTAATGTCATGATTTGTGGCAAATGCAGATTAAATTGAAATAGCCTCTTCCACCATCTACCTACATCAGTTATGTGTGTGGTACGCATTTGTGTGTGAGGTTTTTATCGATTTCATGCAGCACACATTAATCTCTCTCTTTCGTAATCATTTGAATCGATTATTTAATTTCCGGATTGTTTATGGGTGCACTTTAAATAGAAACATCCTCATCCATGATCTACCTTCAGCATTTGTGTGTGTGGTTTTTATTGATTTTCACCCAGCATGCACAACTCTCACCCTCTCTCTTTCTCTCTAGCTTTCATTCATGGACAGTTACTTCAGAAAGGTACTGCAAAATGGTAGTGTATTTGTTGTTTATATATTTTTAATTTTATCAAGACATTGTGAAAAAAGCAGATCACATGAACATCAAATTGTGAGTGTAATGCAAAACTACACTAACATACTGCACAAGTACATATAAAAAAGGTATGTGTGCCAAAGTTGTGCACTAGATTCTCTAAAAATGTACTCTTTATATGTAAGTATGAAATGAGAATAAGATCTGAATCAATATTTTATTTTACTATTGCTCCATGAAAATGAAAATGTTGGGAATGTGAGAAATCTATGTTGATTATCGGTTGTTCTTATGTTATAAATTTTTCTCATTATTACAGTATTTTTTCATCAAGACACTACAACGACTAGAATATTAATTCCCTTTTCAAAACTTGTTGATCTCCTCTGAAAATTCACAAATTTCTCTCAACACTGAGCTGATACCATGGTACAGTGGTCCACCTCTTATAAGGCCACCCCTTCTGCAGCAGGAAAGTGGCCTTATAAGAGGGGTGGCCTTTGTATAGGGGGATCATACAGATGTGAGTAATGACTACACATAGAGTATGAAAGTTGTAACTCATTTTTAAATATTTAATATTTTCATTTAAAAATCACAGGAATGGTATGAGGTTATGGACTTAATATGATATAACTAATATCAACGTTATTGTTTTAAAAAATATGAATAATTATAAGTCAGGGTGCAAAACCACCTTGTCAGTAAAATTTGGGCACAAACATCTGGCTGTAACTATGCCTGTACATCCATCTATTCTGTTTTCCCACTAACTGCAGTTGAATGTATATTGTCAATGTTTATTTAAATCTTTCTGACATAAAATTTCTCATCAGTGATCAAAGGACTTGTCCTCTTTTCGTTTAGTCGAAATGCTTTCACTTTTCGTTTTAAACTGATAATGTCTGATGACATTTTTTGCACTTTTGCAACAACTTATACCTTCACTGACAATTTGTAGTTATCACATGAGATGCTCATTGTTTACAAAGGAAGTGAGCTTGTCACATGATCAACTTTTTTTTCTTTTCAGTCTTTAGTGATGATTTTTTTATCTTTTAAATTGGAATTCCCCTTTTCTCCTGGCCTGAATCCGATTTTCCTTGATATGGTCCTCTTTTTTTTTTCTATCGTCTCTAAGCCAGTTTTTAAATAAGGGTCTGTCCAACTCCATTCTGCAATAATTTAACTGTACAAAGACGATCATTGTAATAGTATTTGTTCGTATGTTATTTAACAGACAATTGTTGTAAAGAGCGTTCTGATTGGTCAAAAGTTTCTACTTGTCCAATGAATCTTCACATAATGGAAATTGATGGAAATAAGCATGCTTGACACACATGGTGTCTCGAATTACTGAATGAGACATGGACACAAAAGGTTTGGATAAAGGTTTGAAAAATGTGTGGAAATGGGAATGCTTGAACGCAAAGTCGATGGGAACATAGTTGGTCAGTTTGTAAGAAAACTGAACACCAGAGGACTAGCAGTTTGCAATCTTTGCCAGAAAGATTTGAACTACTATTGTCAACTCTACAGTACAGTAGCATCTAATGTGTTAAATGAGAAGGAATTGGACCAGTATGATTTGGAAGTTAGAAGATTCCAAACTGATTCCCTTCCAGAATTTAAGGAGAGACAACGTATAGGTCACTGGTGGGGAAGTGATGATATTATTGCCAGATACCCTTGTCTGTCAAAGATGGTTTTGTCTTTACTGAGTTGTTTTCATCGCCCTCAAGAAGGGTCATCCTTGAACGTCCTGGATGATATTATTGATTCCAAATCAGGGAGAATAAATGTAGAAACTTACAGCTTGGTACAGAACATCAAATACGGTCTGAAGGTATCAGGAAAAGTGTGATACAGTGTTGTAAGAAAGATTTCTTACATGAGAGGGCAGATGCAACCCTGTATCAGAATATGTGAACTACATGTAGACAATACAAGGAGGAGCTTAAAAGGGAAAAAAAAAAAAAACACTCTTGTTGAGACTGAAAAGAAAAAATTGAACATTAGGGGTGAAACGATTCATTGATATATTGATGCATCGATACTTTTGCCATATTGATACAAGAGGTGAAGAATCGATACAAAACGATACTTACCATATACAAGAAACTTTAATCTTCAGTAGTCATGAATAGTTATTAGTCGTTTGGATTATTTTTTCTTTCTCTAAATTGGGAATTCATATGAGACGGCCGTCGCTGGCACAGGCACTCATTTTTGTCAGTAAAAAAGAAAAAACTGTTGACAACACCCACTCGCCTTCTACAAATTAACACAAGGTGAGGTGGTTTGAAATCAACCCCCCCCCCCCCCACCGATTCAATGCTAATTATTTTATCCCATCAGCATGTTCAGCATAAAGGATACATTCCTTATTTGATCCCCATGTATGATGAAGTACTTTACTCATCATTTAATAACCACTTTTACGCGAAGTTTTTCTGTTGCTTTGTATCTTGTCTACATCAATCAAACTTGAATACTACTCTTCCGGTGTGTCACACAGTGAAATATGTTGCATTCAGTTCTGATTGGTGGTTATATTTTGTTCCAGTCCAGGGTAAAAAATAACCACCAATCAGAACTTAATGTAGCTTATTCTCTGTGTGACACAGTAGAAGTATTGGCATCCAAACTTGATCCAAGTAGATACTAAGCAACAGAGAAACTGCGCAAAAGTGGTTATTAAATGATCTGTTAAGTACTTAAATCGTACATGAGGAACAAGTTTGGAATGTCTCTTTTTATGTTGATATATGTAATCAGTGACTGAACGTGCCGACGGTATAAATAAAATTAGCACAGAATCGGTGGGGGAGTAGATTTCAAACCACACGATTTTGTCACCTTGTGTAAATTTGTCAATTTTGTTTATAGAAGGGGTGTGCCTGTGGCCGTGACAGTTGTTTTGCATCTGGAGGAAGTACTATGTGATAGATTTGGTTGTTAGTCATCTCCGCCACCACCCAAGGACTTGTTCTTGATGACATTTTCCTTAAACGAGAAAATTGCACTATTCTGTTTTAAAGATAACACTGTAGTGTCTTTAAAGTTTAAGTGAAGACACAAAATTGGTAATAAGATGTTTTTAAAGCATTCATTCAGTGCAAAACAAAAGGCATATTGGCCAAGATGAGCCCTACATCCATTCAAGTGGAGCAGCCTGAAATGGCATAAAAGGTTGAATTAAAATCACTGACAACTGACAGGTAGTCTGTTTGGAAGTATTTTTGTTATCTTGTCATGGATGAGAAGGACATATGAGCAGATGCTAAGTCTCAGTCTGTCTGTAATCTGCATACAGGATATATAACCAATATGTCAACATACATACAAGGGCACCACCCTACCATTGACGAACCTACTACAGATGAAAAGACCATCAAGTTGATATGTGTATCGATAATGTATCGTATCGTAGGCTGTGTATCGTGAATCGTATCGATATGCGGCACATGTGTATCGTTTCACCCCTATTGAACATTGAACCCACAAGATCAATGGTTACCAAAAAGAAAGCAAAAGAAATCATTGCCTAGGCTGCAAAAAAAGCAAGACTAGCACATCAGTATCAACAGGTTGTGTCCCTTGGGGAAAAAGACAAGTGAATTTATGTGAATATTTTTATATAGTTGATGTAAATATGTAAAAAGAACTTTTACCATGAAAGAAAGAAAAAAAAAACAGATTTGTTATGAAAAGAGAAAAGTGTGATATACATGTAATATGTGCTGCAAAAATTAACAAATTATTGTGGCTGAATTATTGTGTGAACACTGACCTGCACATGTAATAGCTTCAGCACTAATATTATTGGAGAAAAAGTTGATGTGATGATGAACATTGTGAAATTCTTGAAGTGTTGTTTAAAGTTGGTTAAGTTTGTTATTTTAAAAAAAAAAAATTTTTGTTGGAATGAATTAACAACTTTGCGAAATATTATGATAATAAGGGCCACCAGGATCAGTTTTGTATGCTCTCAGAGTCTAAAATGCATTTTTTGCACCACCCCTTGAGACCCCTCTGGGGGAGAAACACTAGACCCCCCCCCCCCTTCACATTATCAGTATATTTGTTATAAAGTACCAAACAAAATCATCTCTACAGTCTTATATCTGGTTATGTACATTTTGTAATCAATGAGACGGAAGCCACAAAGGCAAACATACCATTTTACTATCTGGTTATGTACATTTTGTAATCAATGAGACGGAAGCCACAAAGGCAAACATACCATTGTACTATCTGGTTATGTACATTTTGTAATCAATGAGACGGAAGCCACAAAGGCAAACATACCATTTTACTATCTGGTTATGTACATTTTGTAATCAATGAGACAGAAGCCACAAATGCAAATATACCATTTTACTATCTGGTTATGTACATTTTGTAATCAATGAGACGGAAGCCACAAATGCAAACATACCATTTTACTATCTGGTTATGTACATTTTGTAATCAATGAAATGGAAGCCACAAATGCAAACATACCATTTTACTATCTGGTTATGTACATATTGTAATCAATGAGACGGAAGCCACAAATGCAAACATACCATTTTACTATCTGGTTATGTACATTTTGTAATCAATGAGACGGAAGCCACAAAGGCTAACATACCATTATACTATCTGGTTATGTACATTTTGTAATCAATGAGACGGAAGCCACAAAGGCTAACATACCATTTTACTATCTGGTGACCAGATGTCACAATGACTTGAGCCAAACAATACTGTGATTCTCAGTGGTTAACTTTTGTCATCTTGATAATTATCAGTGGTAATAGTAGTCAGTAATTATCAAAGTGACACAACCTAACATCGAAGAAACACACAGCAGTAAGTAAATTGGGATTATTTACCTCTTTGTATGGATTAAAGTTATTTTATCGGCATGTTGGAACAAGTGTCAATGTGTTGGATTTAGTATTAACAAATATTAGTGAGATTTCTATCTGTAAACAACCATTATGTGGCCACTTGCAAGGGGTAAATTTGAGTTTTTGCACTAATATGCCGGCCACTGGCCACATTAGAGGGGTGGCAGTCATTGAGGGGTACTTTTGAACACAAACTCGTCGGTGCTGTGGGATTCTGGCCATATAAAGCGGGTGGTCGCTGGTCAAGGGGTGAGTGGGGCTTGTGTATATGAAATATGCAAACTATGTTTAAACTTAATCCTTTCCTTCCTAGATAATGGTAATTACGACTTAAAGATATGGGGATTTTCCATGGGAGAAAATCTTCCAGAACCCTTGATACACAGAGCACCATGTCCCATCATAGTTCCACAACAGTTATACTTTAGCAATAATTTGGATGTATGTGTGCATGCCCATCCAAAAGTCAATCCATGCCCTAGATTAACCTCAGCTTTAAAACTTTTTACTTGTTTTTTTTTTTTTTTTTTTTTTCAATACCATTTTAGCCCCACTCTTTAGATTGGAATATAGTTTCAATATGTACAAGTCTTTATCTAGCTAAATAGATGCTCTCATTGTTGGAGCTCAAGGGCAGGTTTGACATGCATGCCATGGCCAGCTTCTTGTTTATATTGTTGTGGAGATATTTTTGATAATGTATTTGTTTTAGGTTGCATAAAGCATCACAATATTAAAATCAAATTTAAGTTTCAGACAGTTTAGTCTGCATTTTGCTGCCACAAAGTTAAAAGTTCAACCAATTACAGGTTGCCTTCAATTTGTAGATGTGTTAGAAATCTGTTTTATTTGTTGCAGGCACAATTCAGATAAGTGCTGACGGTTCAGTTGCTCAAGGACTTCAAATGTTGACCATGACAAATGCCAGTCCAAACTCTACAGCTGGGGCCACAATAGTGCAGTATGCCACAGGACCTGATGGTCAACAGTTCTATATTCCAGGTAAGGCTTGGCAAATTATGTAGAGAACCTTTTTCTTATGAAATAAACATATGTTACATTTTTGTATATCTCCCCCCCCCTCCTCCCCCCCCCCCCACTACTTGCAGAAGGGCATTTTTATTTAATCCTATCCATCTATCTGTCTGCATTTCAATCCATCTGTCAATATGTCCTGAGAAGCTCATTATTAGCACAATTGCATAAAAACAAAAAAACAAAACCCATAGATAAATCAAAGTTGGCAGGCGTATTTGAATGCATATTTACATGACCTGATTAGATGTATAGGCCATTACTGCAATTTTCAACACATTTTCACATTTTGGGACTTGGACTTGGTTGCAGTGGCAGCATGTATACAAACTTAAGTATAAATCTGTCAGTGTATACATAAACTTGTTAAGGGTGTTAAGATTTTTGGGCTAAAAGTTTTTGAACTCGTGTAATGTACATCATAATGCTCTTGGAAGGTGAGACATTATTTTGCAAAACTTTGTTTTTAGAAAAAAAAAATAGATATGCAACAAAAGATAAATGGTTTGTTTGCTTACATATTTGAGATATTTCTTGCATAACATTTTATACACTGGTACAGTTTTCATGTCTGTCTTTAATTTCTTTTCCTTTTTTAAATAAAAGATACCTCACTGTTGATGTTTATATCTGGTTTTTTTTCAAGTGGGAAGCACAGGAACAGTGCAAGCCTACCAAATAGCCACATCAGGTGGTCTCCCCCAGGGTGTTGTAATGGCCACAACAGGTGGGGGTATTGGAAGCCCACAGCAGCTGGGAGAAGAAGCTGCCAGAAAAAGAGAGCTAAGGCTCCTCAAAAACAGGTCAGGCTCTCGTACAGAAATAAAAGAACTGATTCATTTATACATTGAAAATGGTTTTTAGTTCTACTGGTCATAGACCAGACGAGCTTATGGGATGGTCTTTCATCTTCTGTCATCCATCCGTCCATTAGCACAAGTTTGTCATTGCTACTCCTGATTAAATTACTTGCAGGATTGCCATGAAACATGAAACTTTACACACACATTCATCCCGTGGTCTACTTGGTCCTAAATGGAAATGGTGCTGCTTGGACATCCAGTATGGCTGCCACAGTGGCCAACTTGAAAATCTTCTTATTGCTACACCTCCAGAATGGATGGTCATATCAACATGGGGTTTTCACCAAAAGATTTCTTATGATGTTTAGTTGGTCCTAAATGAAAACGGTGCCGATCTGACATCCAATATGGCTGCCATGGCAGCCATCTTGAAAATTTTGTTATCACTACTCCTAAACGGAAAGTCATATTGACATGAGGTTTTCACCAAAAGACTTTTTATGATGTTTAGTTGATCCTAAATGCTAATGGTGCTAATCTAAGGTCCAGTATGGCCACCACAGTGGGCATCTTGAAAATGTTGTTATCACTACTACTCCTGAATGGAAAATCACATTGACATAGTGTTTTCACCAGAAGACTTCTTATGACGTCTAATTAGTCCTAAATGAAAATGGTGCCAATCTGATGTCTAATATGGCTGCCACAGTGGCTAGCTTGAAAATCTTATCACTACTCCTGAATGAATGATCATATCAGCATGGAGTTTTCACTAAAAGACTTTTCTTATAATGTTGATCTTAGATTAAAAGGATGCTAATCTGACGTCCAATATGTAGCCATCTTGAATATCATGTTTTCACTACTACTCCTAAATGGAAAGTCATTTTGACATGGGGTTTTCATAGAAGAGTTCTTATGGTGTCTACTTGGTCCTAAATGAAAATAACTGACCCTCAGTATGGCCACCATGGTGGCTATCTTGAAAATATTATCTCTACTTGTCCCAAATGGATGGCTATATCATCATGGAGTTTTCACCAATAGACTTCTTATGATACCTACGAAAATTTTGTTGTCACTATTGCCCTGAATTATGACATGGGATTTTCACCAAAAGACTACTAATGATGACTACAATGTCCTAAACGAAAATGGTGCCAATCTGACATCCAATATGTCCACTTCTGCAGCTAATTTTCAAATCTTGTTATTGCTGAAGAATATCAGAGATGGTTTAAATACTCGGCAGGTAAAAGGAAGAAATGGTCTTGTCTTGAATTCCTGGAAATTCTTTTCAACCAGTCCCTTTGAGGGACTCTTGTTTTTAATTTTGTAAACCAAAATCAACTATTAAAAACATTGAAAACAATTGAGTATGTCCCTGGTGTGATTAAATTTAATGCCCTTTTCCACCAGCTCCCTAGCTTGCAATGGGGGCATTTTGATTTAGTTATGTCTGTCCATCTGTCTGTCTGTCTGCTTCTGTTTGTCCTTTCCAGAAAGCATCTCAGTACTATTTTGCTTAAACACTAATGATAGTAATGCTGGTGCATCATACATGATGTTCAGCTGTATGTTGACTCACAATTCCTTACTTTACTTTCAAAGAAGTCTCTTCCAGATGCTCTTGTTGGAGATTCTTCATTTTATTTGTACTTTCATGTAACAGCAAAGTTAAAACATTCAGTGCTGTTTCAGAACTTCAGGATGGACAAGTATATATAATAATACAGAAAATGGAGTCCAGAATTCCTGATATGTATGCCCTGAAAATTACCATTTTTTGTTTTCTTTCCATCTAGGGAAGCAGCAAAGGAATGTAGGCGGAAGAAAAAGGAATATGTCAAGTGTTTGGAAAACAGAGTGGCTGTGTTAGAAAATCAGAATAAAACACTCATTGAAGAACTAAAAGCATTGAAAGAGCTATACTGCCAGAAGGAAGGATAGAGACCTTTAAATTGTGCTGTTGGATTGTCAGTGAAATTCTTATTCTTCATCTTTGTACTGAGGAAGTACAGAAATATTGAGGATGAGCGTACAGTCATGTTTGATGTTTGTAAAACAGAGTTGCTGTGTTAAGATTATGACAGTTATTGAAAACCTAAGAGCTTTTAAGGAGCTTTACATCCAAAATAAAAGTTATGGAGGCTCAGATTCTTTCAGCCTTTGGAAGTTACACAATGTGTATATTCAAGGGTCATTATGGAACGAGAAAACAAAATATTTTTGTATAATCTATTCTTACTTAGATCTATTCTCACTTTTAAGGCATTTGTTTAGTATGTGGAATACGAAGTGGTTGTGCATGAAAACTCAGTGAAATATAATGTAGAACCCAAAAGTCTACAAGTTATAACTGGAAAAAGGTTATGTCCAGGAAAGATTTCAAATTGTTAAAACTTTGGAAATCTTGAGTGTGCGTGGAAGCACATGAAGGTTATTTGTTTAGTATAAAAATATTATTACCATAATTTTTCTCCGTATGAATGAGGTCTCAAATAGAGAGAAGTTTCTCTGTTTGAATATGAAGATTGCAAGGTTATGCTCCAAGAAGTATATGTACTTCCTATATGATTCTTAATGAGACAAACTGCAGTTCATGTTTGTTCAGTAACTGATTTGAAACTGAGTATCAGTGTCTGAAAAAGTATACAGTTACAGTTCTATGGGGCTTATAGAGCACTGTCATATGGTCAGGTGACCAGTCATTCAGGTGTACAGTTGGTGGACAGAAAAGCATCGAAACAGTGTAGAACATGCTCATTTGTCACAAACAAACAAGAAAACATGAACTATTGCTTGAAGAGATGAAAACTTTGTTTAAGGCTCCCTAGTTAAAATTTAAATGACTTGAGTTAAAAAATTTTCATCAAAGACTCCCTAGTTGAAATTAAAATTATTTAGGTTAAAACATTTCATCGATCATAATTTGCATCTCCCACCACAACAATGGTGTGGGCATAAAGTGCTACCCTTGTCTATCCATCTGTATGTCCATCTGTCACACCTTGGTTAAGTTTTGAATTTTGGTCATTTCAGGTACTTTGGTGAGGGCATCTGTGTTCTGTGAACACATTTTTAGTTAAAAGCATTATTTACTGCCACTATGATTATCACATTATTCTTTTGCCAACCTGTGTGTTAACTCTGTGATCATCATTATCACCATTTGTAAAGAACAAAAAACCTTTATTCTTGAAAAAGAATTAGTGCAGCTGTGGATATTTATGGATTTTCCTCTCTTTTTTCTCACTCTTGTGGCTTTGGTTGGGATGGATAGTCAACTTGTCAGTTATAAACAATGTGCTGTTACTTGACACAAAATTCCTCATATACATCACAAAGAAAAGGGTCTGTTGTAGGATGTGCAGTTGCTGGATTCACGTTAATTTCCCAAACTTGCTGAAAATCAATGAAATGCATGAAAATCACTCATGATATTTTTAAGCTTTGCCCCCTTTTTTTTCTTTAAATCCCTCCTATATTAAGAAAATTGCTCCCTTTTTGACAAATGAAAAGGGGTGGGGGGGGGGGGCCGCCTAATTTTCAGTTCTAAAATTGATCCTGAGAGAAATAGTCTAAAGATAATGTCAGCAGAAATGTGGCAGCATAGATATTTGCATGTGCCTTTCATACATTCATTTGTTTGTGTGAGACAGTATTCTTAATTACCTATTTTCTTGCCCGTGTGGGCTTGGGGATGTAGAATATGCTGAGTGCATCATCCTGCATGTTATAAAAGAGGAAACTAGTGGAGGCAGCAACTATGATGTCTCAGTGGTTTGTGTGCCTGACTCGTGATTGAAATGGTGCAGGTTCGAATTCTGCCATTGGAAAAAATGGACAAGGCACGTCACTCCAATTGATTTGGCTCCAAATAATCCTAATTGTGTTACTGTGCCATAAAACACCTAACCAAACCTAATTTCTTTATATTCAACTATTAATGCATCTCATACAAAACACTTTTTTTTCTTATAGGTCAGTGGAAGTCATAGACTGTCCAGTATAATCCCATGTAAGGCAATTATCTGCATAATACAGACATGTGCCATAGGTAAACGTAATGTCAGTACGAGTGCCATGATGTCACAGTATAACATAATTGTTTTTGACATATATCGTAAATGACTGCCACAAATTCTGATGTGGAACCAATTGGATAGCTTGACACATTCACATGTGTTGCAATTCTTATTTTTAGCAAGAAATTAAACTAAATTAAAAGTACGTTGTTTCTGTCTCTGACGAAATTTAGAAAGATGAGCCAAAATCCAATACTGATGAAACATCTGAAAGTGAATATGAAGACACAAAATTGATAAACTGAACAAGAATGATTCTGGTAATTTAGATTCAGAAGTAAGGACTTCAGTGGGATGAATTTGTTACATATTTTGTTATTGACCCAAAAATTCAGATATCAGGTCACATAACTAATAGTACTCTGTCAGAATTTTCATGTGGTCCACAAGAATACTATATTACCATGTGTATATAATAATGCATGCCCAGAAGTAAACAGTATTGATGTATAACTGCTGCTGCTCAATAATGCTTGGGCAAATCGGATTCTACTTTGATCCTTCTTAGTATTGTATCATTTCAAAATGAACAAGTGGACCCTGATCTGCAGGTGTTTTGTGCAGGGGCATCTCTAAACTCTGTCCAAATACAGTTTTGCATGTTTCTTTTAGAGCAATAACTTCTGTGTGTATGATGTATACATGTTGGGTGTGATTTATGAAGTTAGTTTTTTTTTGCAGAAATGTTTGTTTTCAAAGTTGTTAAGTGATCAGGAATTTATGCTTATGTTCTATTAAGATGGGACTTGTTTTGAGAAGTTGGTGGTTGCTAGCACTTTTTCGTCAGATTACAAATAAAAAAACTTCTCGACAAACATGTGCAAAAAGGTATTGGACAGAGTTTAGATTTACTCTATTCTCAGTTGGATGTGAATTAGACACACTAGTAAATACAGTATTTAGAAATAGATGTATACAGTCATGCAAGTTATTTGTCTTAAGGATATATGCTTGTGAATTGCTGGAGTATGTAACTTTTTGAAATATATATATTTTTTTACATAGTAATCCAAAATCACTAATTATGCAAGAAAATGTATAGGTTGATTTTGCATTTTCTTTCATTACTCTTAGTTGAGTATATATTTCCAAGGTGGGGTTCTTACATAGAAAAGTGTAGGAAAAAAATACCCTGTCACTAATTGTCCATAAAATAATAGCTGAATGAACATTTAAAAATTCATAAAATTTTCATAGGTTGAAGATCAAAGTCTTCTCTTATCAAATACACACCAAAAAGTGAATGTTGGTGTGTTAATTTTTCAGTATGACACAATTATTGTGATCACATTGCTTCTTTGCAACAGAAAACCTGCACAGCCAATTTATGACAGGTAGTAAATTGCTAAAAAAAAATTCCCAAATCTTGCATTACTTTTCATTAACTTCATCATTTTCTTGAACAAGACTGATGTTGTAGTTATTAAATTTAAATAAGCCCTTTTTTGTTTTCATTATTTAATAAGAGACAGAAGTCACAACCACATTGTTTTTACCTCAACTCCCTTCAAGACTTTGTAGCTTTACGATATACTTGGGTAACACATGATTATATCATATCCATAATATCATAATCTAATGATTGCATCATTTTGAGCTTCACAGTAAGCATAAAATCTACAAAGCAGACAACCTTAAAGAAAATTACTGTTCTGCATAATATCGGACTCTTTATATTGATGACATTTTAATTTTTAAATTGTCTACTTCAGGTTTGGTAATTAATTTTGAATCAAAGTATAAAACAACTTGTGTTTAAGCTGATTTCAGTGAATGTGAAAGATCTACATTCAGACTGGCAAGAGAAGTCTTTAAATTGCATTATTGGCATACTTTTTGGGTATACTGTATAACACTGCATCCAATTTAGATGGGCATCATGTGAATGTATTGCCAATATGTGAATGTTTAAAGTAACCAAGGATATCAAGTTTGCATCCCATAATTTGCATCCCATAATTTGAGAAATTTAAATGTGTATATGTATTGGAATTTATGGCTAATGTCCATGGAATTGGTTTTGACTCTTATGGGGAAGAATATCAACTATTTTTCATCACTATTTTTTTTTTTTAATGCGTAGACTTTCATTCATATTTATGATTTTTTATATATATTTCAAGATGTTATCTTTTATGGCTGTTCAGGAATAAAAAGAAAATGACCACACCTTTGTCCCCATCGTTTTTGTTTAATGTTCATGACAACAATGTTTTGAGGTCTGTCTGTTTTAGGCTTGAAAATTTCATAGCGATGTAACCTTTGTTTTGTAGTCATTACTATTTATTTCATAAAATCAATTTCTCTGTGTGTGTGTGTGTGTGAACAGACTCCACTGATGGAGGTAATGGACCATTCATTTCTCTTGCTTCCCTCCTCCACCTACCCATTACAAAATGTCATATCTTGAAAGTGCCATTTTTATTATGTTTTTACTTAGAATGTTGAATTCCCTTACACTTGTACAGAAAATCCATGTTTAAAATGTTGTCAGTATAAATAATGAATTGTTAATAAACCAAATGCTAAATCTGTTATCCTGTATATACAATTTTAGATTGGAGATGTATATTAGTAAAATTGTTTTATAACCCTGGCCTTCAAGAAGCAAGCATTATACAAGATTAATTTTGTCTGTCCATACATGTATATGACCATCCTCCCTGTCTGGGCTGTAACTTTTGTTTTAATGAACTTATTGAAATCAAACTTGCTGTGCAAATAAAATCTTGGGATGGAGGTGTATCACACACCAAAGTTGGTTGCTGTGAACAAGTTTCTACAGTTCATTCAATATTGCTCAGATATCGTATCCAGGTTTCTAAGTCCAATACCTGTTTACTATTGAGACCAAAGTTGCAGTGGAAGTGCACTTTGAGTAAGGTGAACACTCAAAAAACTATATCACTTTGACCTACCTTCCAGGCCTATACCACATTGCTTGCAAGGAAAAAATAGTGTCCTGGCTGCAATTCTAATTCTTTTTCACTTCATGCCTGCAAACTTGCAATTTGGTTATGTGTCATGTCCTAAAACTGGGTAACTAACCTATGTCTCGAGAATAATTCAAATTAATTAAAATAATATTGATTTGTGTCCCAGAAGCAGCTATTTTGCTAGCTACTGCTGACAACTTTTGTTTTACTGCAATGTTGGTTCTAAATTCAGTGTTTGCTCTAAAATGTTGGTAGAAATTTTAGATGAAATGTATATTAGAGCTTGTATTTTAAAAAACTTGTCTGCCAGTTGGATGACTGCAAACAAGGCAATTGTCATTTTCAATTTGGATAATTCTTCAGTTTAACTATATTGCTTGGTCACATCAAGATTCTTATGTTCTTTGCATTTAACAGTAACCAAAATCCCTGGCAGTTGAACTTTGCTCTTTTTTCTTACATATCTTGTCTACGAATGCTCTTTTTTCTTACATATCTTGTCTACGAAATTTTGTGTGATAGTTTTAATCAAAGATCATGTCAAGTACTTAAAGAAATTTCTCAGGATAAACTGCTTGAGAATTTTTGTCTGCATTTTATGATCTCTTTCAGATACCTTTGTTTTTGCCAACTTACACCAAAATTAAGTTTGGCTGCAAATCATTCTAGCACCAAGGTCGTGTAAGACTATCTTAAAATTTAAGTTTTTGTTATACCCCCACCTGTATAGAGGTGGGATTACCATATATACTCACGTATAAGCCAGGTCCAAATGCAAACAACATAGATCCTGATCTGCCGTAGCATAATGCGCCGGCTGATCAGGGTCTGTGTTGTTTGTTCTACTGATTAGTCCTTATAAACTGCATAGACCCAGATCTGCTGGCGCATTATACGACGGCAGATCTGGGTCTATGCAGTTTGAAGTTGGTATTGGCTTATACGTGAGTATATATGGTATATAGGAATCCTCATGTCCATCCTTCCATCCATCCTTCTGTCCAGCCCACAATCTTATGAATGCAACTTGCCTCACAATTCATGATGGATTGTCATGAAACTTGGTAAATATTATGGTTATTACCTGAAGATGCACATATCAACAAATCACTGTGCTCCACAATTTTTTATAAGAATGATTGATCTTTTTGACTTGCAGCAGAATGCAGTATATGACAAAAAGATTTTAATGGATCGCCATGAAACTTCTTGGTGAACTATTTCTTGGTGAATGCAACTAGTCCCCAAGCTTTTTGATGGATTACCATAAAACTTGGTAAATGTTATGTTCATCATGTGAAGATAACATGTCAACAAATCTCTTTGCTCCCACAGTCTTTGTTAGAGGTAATTGCACTTTTTGTTTTGTAACTGAATGCAGTGTATGACAGAAACTTGTGAACACAGCTTGTCTCAAGTTTTTTATGGATCGCTGTGAAACTTGGTACATATTATATTCATCATCTGAAGAAAATAAAGATTTTTGTTAACTTATTATCCTTTTTATTCTGCAGCTGAATGCGGTGTGTGACAGAATCCTGTGAATGCAACTTGTCTTGCAGTTTTTAGCTCTTCTGATCATCTGGTCATAGACCAGAAGAGCTTGTTTGATGGCCTTTTGTCTGTCATCTGTTAGTACAAGTTTATTATCACTGTTCCTCCTAAACTACTGGGAGGATTGCCATGAAACTTTGCAAACACATAACATCTCAAGGTTTAATTGGTCCAAAATAAAAATGGTTCCCCTCAGACATTCATCATGGCAGCCATCTTTAAAATCTTGTTATCGCTTCTACTTCTTAATGGATGGTCATATCAACATGGGGTTTTCACTAAAAGACTTCATATAATGTTGTGTTGGTCCAAATGAAAATGGTGCCCATTTGACATCAAATACAGTTGCCATCTTAAAAATCTTGTTATCACTTCTGAATGGATGGTCATATCGACATGGGTTTTAACTGAAAGACTTCTTGTGATATCTAGTTGGTCTTGTATAAAAATTGTGCCCCTCGGACAGTCAATATTGTGACCATGGTGTCCTCTTGAAAATTCTATTATTGCTACTCCTGAATGGATGGTCATATCAACATGGAGTTTTCACTAGAAGATTTCTTATGATGACTAGTTGGTCCTAAATGAAAATGGTGCCAATCTGACATTCAGTATGATTGCCACTGTGGCCATCTTGAAAATCTTGTTATAGCTACTCCTTCTGAATGGATGATTATATCGACATAGGGTTTTGACTAAAAGACTTTTGATCTCTAGTTGGTCCACAAATAAAAATGGTGCCCCTCAGTCATCAAATATGGCCAACACGGTACACTGTTGCCATCTTGAAACTATTGTTGTCAATATTCCTCCAGAATGGATGGTCATATCTAAATAGGGTTTTATTAAGAGACTTTGTATGATGCCTACTTGGTCCTAAATGAAAATGGTGCTCATCTGACATCCAGTATGGCCACCATGACATCAATCTTTAAAATCTTGTTCTCTCTGCACCCGAGTGGATGATCATATCAAAATGGGGTTTTCACTAAAAGACACCTTATGATATCTGGTTGCTCCTAAATGAAAACGGTAGCCATTGGACATGCCCTCTGATATCCAATATGGCTACCACAGTGGTCATCTTGAAAATCTTGTACTGATCTTGAACAGATGGTAATATTGACATGGGGTTTTCACTAAAAGACATTACTATGTCTAGTTGGTCCTAAATGAAAATAGCATCCCTTATGACTGTTATGGCAGCCAACTTGAAAATTTTGTTATCACTAGTCTTTGATGGATGGCCATATCTGCATGGGGTTGTCACTGAAAGATTTATGTCTGTTGGGTACTAAATGGTGCTTAAAATGCTGCCTAACTGACCTCCAGCATGACCACCAAATCTTGTTATCATTATATCTCCAAAATGGATGGCCATAGCTACATGGGACTTTCACCAAAGACTTCTTATTGTGTTCAGTTCGTCTTGAATGAAAATGATGTCGATCTTACATGTGATATGGGTGGCATGGCAACCATGTTAAAAAAATTGTATGGTTACTTTTAAATAAATGGCTATAGCAACATGGGGTTTTTTACTATGAGACTTCTTAGACAAGATCAGTGATCTTCTTTCCATGTCAGGTTCAAGGTCAAAGGCCATAAAACAATTTGTACTACACTTAAGGCATCTTTTCAAAATGTTAACTCAAACATAACAAAATAATTTTGTTACCAAATTTGATATGTTGGAGTTTCTCAAGAATATCAGAGATGTTTTCATTACTTGGCCTTAAAAAGAAGAAATGGTCTTATCTTGGATACCTGAAAATTCTATTTGGTCAGTAGAGTGGCAGTCCCTTCAAAAGAATTTTGTTCATGGATGACTGTTAAATTTGTTACATTTTATGGTCATCATTTTTGTAAGAGTTATTGCTCTTTGATTTACATCTGGATGCAATAAATGACAGAATTTTGTGAATGTAACTACTCAATGTTTTCATTTTATTGCTGTAAAACTAATACATATTATGTTCATCATCAGAAGATATTCATGGTGACCAGTCATTGTACTTGTACTGTTTTCAGAGGAGGTAATAACTTTTACTTACTATAGACTTGTCTCCATCATGGGGCTAGGGTTGGGATGCTGGAGAGGTGTGGGTACATTGTCAACAAATTGCTCACCATACCGTGTTTTTTTTTTTTGTTTTTTTAATTGTTTGTTTGACTTTTCAACTTGGCCCAGGAGCCACAGTGGATCGGTGGTTGGTGTGTGGACTGGTGACATAAAGGATGCGGGGTCATTTCCTAGTATATGGTCAGCCCAGGTCAGCTACCATGGTGTGTCCTTGGGTGGGGCACTTTACTCCAATTGCCTCAGCACTAAGTAACCAAACCAATCAACTAGGCCCCATAGTGAAGAAATAGTGTGAGCAAAGAAATTGAACTCCAGATCTTATATAACTTCGCTCGGAGTGAGTCTGTGTTCATAAAAATCACATAATTATCATAACGTATAAATTTGTACATACATGTGAAATTTGAACAAAATTGAGATACTGGGAGAACAATTTTCAGTTTTGGAATTTGAATCAGAGTTCTTTTTTTGTTCTCAGACATTTTTATTGCTATGGGTCCAGATGAACCCTCTTATTATTCTTTGCATAACAAGGTACGATGAATTTCAGTTTCTAAAGTGTAGTCTTATCCTAAAGTTATTGATGAAACTGGCCTTAGGGCTACTGATCTGATAGACATAGTGCTTTAAAACATTCATTTGAAATTCTTGTTAATTTTCAGTCAGTAGTCTGGATAGATACAACTTACTTAGAGGCAAATAATGCCCTGGGTTTGCTGCTTTTTTGTGTCCCCATTGCTTGCAATGGAGACATCTTGATTTGGTCATGTCCGTCCCAAAAAGCTTGTTAGCAAGATTGTGCAAAAACCACTGAACACAGACAAATTAAATTTTGCCAGCATATTTATATCCATATGTAGATTACCCAATTAGATTTTCATTCCATTACAGCATTTATTTTTCATTTTTTTTTTACATATTTCTTAACTTTTTAGACTTGCACATTTCTTAACTTTTTAGACTTAGACAATTAAGCAAGAACGACTTGAAGCAGACAGATAAAACTTAATATGTATGTTTGTAAGCTTATATAGATAACCTGTTAAGATTTTAGTGTTCTAGCAAGTTATAAATTTTTTTAAAACTTAATTTTGCACTTTTTAGACTTTTTTTTCTGCAGTGGGGGCATACGTGTTTTCCAAGAATGTTTCATATATTTTTTTTTTTAATTTGATGCATCAATGTTTACTTACACAAGAAAATATGAAAAAATTAGATTTCATTTCTAAAAATATAAAGATGTATATAAACTTACATGAAGTATATTAACATAAATTGAAAACACTTAAGTTGTACAGTATATGTGCTAACTGCAAATGTTGAAAACTACTCAAGAATTTGTACATATTGTACATTTTTCTGTGTATATATAATAAAATTCTGTAAATAAAATGATGTATACATGTATATATCAGACTTTTTCATTTAGTACTAAACCAGTACTTGACCGTGAACTGAACCATCGGCAAGACATACCATCTATACTCGTTTATAAGTAGGTCCAACTACAGACTACATAGACCCAGATCTAACATGGCATAATGCACAGGCACATCTGAGTCTATGCAGTTTGTTAGGATTAACCAATGGAACAAACAACATAGACCCTGATCTGCTGGCGCATTATTCGATGGCAGATCAGGGTCTATGTTCTTTGCAGTTGGACCTGACATATAAGCAAATATACATGGTAGGTAACACTTCAGATGGCATTGTTGAAAAGTATACTTTGCAGATAAGTCTATTTCTCTGAAATTGTTGCATACACAGCTATGACACTTAATAACATTCATCTTGAGAGACTCTATACACTGCATGAACAATTGTGTCGAAGTGGCATAATTCATGCCTAAGAGAATGCATATGCATTTGTATTTAGTTACATTTGTCAAACACTGTGGCATGTAAAGTCATCAAAATTATACTTTATAAAAGTAAATCACTGTAGCCTAGTTTTATTGCTTCAAAGACCTTAATGTCAAGGCTGGTTTTCTTCATTCCTTAGTCATACAGTATGTAATAGTTAGATTTTGAGATTGCAGAATGTTCTAGCTGTTCAGGAAGGTGGATGAAAACAAGGAAACCATTAAATCCAATTTGAACAAAAGGAGGTACATATATTTACACGCTTAAATGCTTTGTGTTGCCCAAAATTTTGTGGACCTTTAGTCTGAACATATATTTTATTAACATGAAATGTTTTATATTTGCCAAAAGGATATGAAACAAGTTCGAGAGAACTTGCATGTTCCTCTCCATTATACAAAATTATCACATGGCCAGTAGAAAAAAAATGACAAATGTCAATGGTAGATTAAACTGAAAAACCGAGAAGAACGTGCACAAAAATTGGAAATTGTCATGTTTGGTTTTGGTTTTGAGTGGTTTACCAGTAATGCCATTTTTCAGCACATAATAGTCTATACATGGCAGCCAGTATATTTGATGGAGGAAGAACCACTGATCCATGGGAAGCTACTGGCAAGCTTTCTCACATACCCACATTGGTCAAGCCGAGACTTGAACTCACGCAGACAGAGGTGAGATGTGTGTGATCTGTAAAGGCGAGCGCCTTAGACCACTCGGCCACCCAGAGCCCCTCGGAATAATCACTAAGAAATTTGCAAATTTTAATAAGAAATCATATACTTTGAAGGATTTTCTGTAACAAAAAACATTTTCTCTTGAAATAAATAACAATATACGACAAAATATCAATTTAAATGTTGGTAAAAGCCTACCGGTGGCAACACTAAGAAATAACTGCCAATTTAAGAAGTCTTGAAAAATGAAATTCATGTTTTAATTTAGTTTAAACCATATTTAGTTCAGAAAGTTTTGTCAAATGTAAGTATAAACGTAAGATTTGGGGATTCAGTAGAAAGCATTAACTTATTGGAACACTGCCTCCCCAACCGTAACAAAAATATAACAATATAAATCTGGATGCTGGTACAAGTGGTTACAAAGCAAAATAGTTAAAACAGGAAACATGTTTACAAATATAGGTACATTGGGAATAGTATTTGTTACCTGAAAAGAGATGATGCAAAAGGTTGTAATTTTTATGGACTGCTTAAATCTTGTAGACATCCAGATGAAATTTTGTACAGACGAAAATACTTTTGTGTTATTTTCTTTAGAGTACATAGGGGTTACCAAATAATCAAGTTTCAATTGTGAAAAAAGGGAGTGCGTATAAGATGTGTGATCTCAAATCAGAATATATTGAGACCGTCTAAGAGAAAGTGTTCACATCTTGAAGATACACAGGAGATAATCTGTTATAAATTTTAAATAACTAAATCAATTTATGCTTTACAATGGCAAGAAGTCAGGTTTTCCCACTTATTTTCATGGTATAGTTATGCAGGGAATGCACTTTTTTGGTTGTAACTGTTATTATTCTCATCACCTCAGTATTTAATTTTATCTCATCTCTATGAAGTAGAGAAGAGCTATTATACTACCCCTGGCATCAGCATCTGCACAGATAAAAGCTGAATCTCAACCGTTATTTCTTCCTAGGTTTGGAGGGGGTTTCATAGCATCTACCCCTGGGGAAGGGGCGGAAGAGGCTATCTGAGAACATACATGTACATTAGTTATACAGTCTTGGTTAAGTCTTGGATTAAGCTCAGGTTTTTTGCACACTGTATAAGTACCGTTGCCTGGAATCGTGAAACTTGGTTAGGGGATGCATGATTACTACAGTCTCATTGCAAAAGTACGTCAATGACCCATATTTCATCCTTCACTGACTTAGGTTAAATTTTGTTTGTTTCTTAAGCTCTATTCATGCTAGAATCATCAAACTAGATGATTGTATGTGTCTCTCTTAATACTACACACTTACATTAAAAGAAGGTCACTGTGACCTACATTTCACATTTTACTGGCTTAAGTTTTTGCATTTAGCTCATGATCAAATAGTTTTTTTTTTCGTATCCTGTATATATACTGTTATATATAGATTTGTGAGTCTTGGTGAGGGGATGCATCTTGATGAGTACTACACCCTCATTACAAATGCAGGTTACTGTGACCAGTATTTCATGCTTCAGTGATGTTGATTAAATCTTGTCTTTTAAGTTTATTTCTCATGCTCAGTTGATGCTAGAATCATTAAATTAGATGAAAGTATGCATCTCTCTTAGTACCACACCCTTAAGATTTTGTGTTTAGCTCATGATCACATGGTGTTTTTTATATCTTCTATACAATTCTGTTATTCCTGGAATCTAGAAACTTGGTGAGAGAATGCATCTTGATGTGTACTACACTCTTTTAAAAGTAGGTCACTGTGATTCATGTCATGCTTCACTGACTTCATTACATTTTGTGTTTTTACAGTTCATGCTTGAATCACTTAAGCTATATGATTGTATACAAATCTCTTAGTACCACACCTATATAAAAAGGTGACTGTGACCTACATTTCACATTTTACTGGCATAGGCTAAGTGTTTCCAATTAGCTTATGACCATATATGTTTGTTGCTTGCTATGTACATACTATCCCATCTAGAACCATGAAACTTGGTGAGGGGATGCATCTTGATGAGCACAACTCCTGCATTTTAGTAATAGGTCATTATGGCCCATATTTTATGCATCACTGACTTGGGTTAAATTTTGTGTTTGATGTTCATTTCGCGGGTGAGTGGATGCATCTTTATAAGTTTTACATCCTTTTTTCCAAATGAGGTTTCTGTGACCTATATTTCATGCTTCCATGATTTTGTTTAAATTTTGTGTTTAAAGTTCATTTATTGGGTGCTGTTTGTGTTCCAATCATGAAACTTTATAATTTGATGCATCTCTGTTAGTACTACACCCTCACAAGCTACAACCAAATAAGTTTACTTTCATAACTACCATTTCAGAACGTGTCACATGAAAAACATGATTTTTTTTACTCTTCCCCCGCTCCCTCGACATGGTTCTGTTTATAAAAATACAATTACCAATAAATCTTAAAAAAAGAAAGACCTTTCTTGACACTGCAATATATGCATGTAATCTCTTACCTGTTAGTCAATAATTGTGATTTACATAGCTTCATGCTTAGTGCTGATGGAAAACTATCGCCACTTACTGGGCAGTTTATACAGTTAATTGTCATATAGGCAAATAAAAAGGTAAAGACAGTCATAGATCACCATCATTCCAAGCCTAATCGACTGACAATAGCTAGGGTGATTTTGTGTTAGATAGTCCTTTCAGCATTGCTGTGAGAGACCCAATAAGGCTTATTTTCATAGGTAAAGTAAACAAATGGAACAACCCAATTCATTTGAAGTTAAGTAAATCAGAGATGGGTTTTAAAAAACAAAAGTTTTTACTTTTCATTGACTTGAATGATGATATTTATACCATTTTTATTCAAGATTACAGGCTAGTTTCTGATCAGTGGCAAAGTTTCTTTCAAGTCAGACTTATTCCATACATAAACAGCAAAGGATGAGTATTTCAGTAGTTACAATGATAAAGTTAGGAGCAGTGTCACTTGGGAGTGTGATTCAGTTTGAAAGGCTAAATGTCAAAATGCAGTTGTGATTCAGGGAAGGATGAGCCATGTGTGGAGGAGCAAAGTCAATGAAAAACTGAGTTTCAGAACTAATAGTTGACATGGTTTGACTTCATGAAGCACAGCAGCAAGGGGGAGCATTTTATACTTTGTACATCCTGCAAACTCCATTTGGACATTAGTTATTCTAGCGTATACAACAGCCATCAACATATAAACACCATCCTGCATCGAGGCACATGCAGAAATAGCATTTTAAATGCTGAAAAAAATTTAACAAGATCTTCAGGGAAGTTTCAACAATGGTATCATCCAGTCTCTAATGAGTGCAAAGATGAACACTGATGACATTTGTATCACCTTCAAGCTCTAATGAGTGCAAAGATGAACACTGATGACATCTGTATCACCTTCAAGCCCTCCAATGAACCTTTGAGAGCAGTAAAGTCAGCAACTACTATCCAATGGATTTTAAGGACAGAAACTTTGTGTATTTTTTATTTACTTGGTCTGTATGGTTGTGATTATGTGAGTGTGCTCATGTGTGTGTGTGTGGTTATGTTATATACCAATGCTAAGTCTACCTGCAATTATTTTTTGGAAAGTGTATTAAATGATTAAAAGAAAACATTTTCTTTTCTTTAATTCAAATTTGAAATTCCAGGTATTTTCTATAGGCTTATATGAGTAAATAACTTTCTGGTATTCTTGGCTGAACAATGTCATTTATTTGGGACATGCACACTGACCCCCCTTAAGACCACAAACCATACTTTTGGTCTCAAAACTTCTTCAGCACTACCTGTAAGGTTGGCAGGTATGCACTTTGACCTACATTTTATGCTTTACTAACATGGGTTAAATATTTGTTTTTATGACCACATAGATTCTTCCATTCTATATACATTCGTGCCTATTCGGAAAGCCCTTTCTAAGTAGGAATAAATGTTTATTCATTGGTCAACTTTATATGATAATGACTATACATTGTATATTAATACAAGTTACCCTGAACAGGTTAACTCAGTATTCTACGTGAGAATGAGTATAGGAATTAGATGAGCAGACTACATGCTGCATGCTGATTGATTTCATGTGAAGCCTTATCTGTAGTGGGTAATCAAGGTAATTATTGATGTATGAACTATGTATGTACTACTGGCTGTCACTGCAAGGTTACCCAAATAACAATACAGAAAATACATATAAATCTCTGGTTTTTAGCTCTACTGGTCATAGACCAGTAGAGCTTTTGGGATGGTCTGTTGTCTGTCATCTGTCCATCCATTAGCACAAGTTTGTTATCAATACTTCTCCTAAACTACTTGGAGGATTGCCATGAAACTATACACACACATTCACCCCATGGTCTACTTTGTCCTAAATGAAAATGGTGCTTGTTTGGACATCCAATATGGTTACCACAGTGGCATCTTGAAAATCTTGTTCTCGCTACTCCTCCTGAATGGATGGTCATATCAACATGGGATTTTCACTAAAAGATTTCTTTTGATGTATAGTTGGTCCTGAATAAAATTGGTGCTGATCTGACATCCAATATGGCCACCACAGCAGCCATCTTGAAAATCTTATCGCTACTTCTCCTACATGGATGGTCATATCAACATGGGGTTTTTACTGAAAGATTTCTTATGTCTAGATGGTTGTGAATAAAATTGGTGCTCATCTGACATCTAATATGGCTGCCACAGCAGCCATCTTGACAATCTTGTTATCACTACTCCTCCTACATGGATGGTCATATCAATATTGGGTTTTCACTAACAGATTTCTTATGATGTCTTGTTGGTCCTAAATGAAAATGGTGCCGAGGTGAGGTCCAAATATGGCCACCACAGTGGCTATCTTGCAAATCCTGTTATCGCTACTCCTTCTGGGCATGTCAACATGGGGTTTTCACTATAAGACTTCTTATAATGTCTAGTTGGTCCTAGATGGAAATGGTTTTGATTTGACATCCAATATGACAGCCATCTTGAAAATCTTGTTATTGCTACTCCTCCAGAATGGATGGTCATATCAACATGGGATTTTCACTAGAAGACTTCTTATGATGTCTATTTGGTCCTGAATGAAATTGGTGCTGATCTGATGTCCAATATGGCCACCACTGCAGCCATCTTGAAAATCTTGTTATCACTAAAAGATTTCTTATGATACAAAGTTGGTCCTAAATAAAAATGGTGCCAGTTGTACATCCAATATGGCTGCCATGTTGACTGTCTTAAAAATCTTGTTGTCACTACTCCCCCTGAATGGATTATGATTATGACATGGGGTTTTCACCAAGTCCTAAATGAAAATGGTGCCAGTCATGCATCCAGTATGGCTGCCATGACCACTGTCTTAAAAATCTTGCTGTCACTACTTCCCCTGAATGGATGATTATTATGACATGGGGGTTTTCACCAAAAGACTTCTAATGATGTCTGCTTTGTCCTAAATGAAAATGGTGCCAAGGTGACATTCAATATGTTCACCACAGCAGCTAATTTGAAACTCTTGTTATTGCTGGAGAATATCAGAGATGGTTTCAACACTCAACAGTTAAAAGGAAGAAATGGTCTTATCTTGATTTCCTGGACATTTTTTTGCCCATTTGAGCATCAGTCCCTTTTAGGGACTCTTGTTATTAACTTATTATAGTACCTCTACAGTGATATCACAGAAAAGAATGTTCTTTTATTCATTTATGTCTTTTATGGTAGATAGTCTAGATGGACTTAGGTAGGAAGATAGGTAATGGCTGTATAGTGCCAATTTTAAGGTTAAAATTTAAAACTTTAAAAAGATTAAAAGTTAAAATGTAAAGAGAAAAAATTGCTAAGAAAAACAAACTTTAATTAGAAAAGGCACAAGCATATTGTTTTCAAGATCACTTTAGTCTGAACTTATTTGCATTATAATCAATGTACACTGTGGCTACTGGAGACTACTTATAGTGTCATCGAGGTGAGCTTTGTAATCGTCGATTACACTCTGGTTTCTAGGAGTTTCACCAGCATTGTATAATTGTCACAAATGTGGTTATTGTAATTAAAAAAATGGAAAATATAAGATTTGTACATTTATTTTCCAAAGACAATCAATCTAGTTTTAATTTAAAACTTTTTCAATAGTTTAATTTCTCTCAACCTTTACTGGCAAGAGGACCAGTTCTCTCCATGTATCAATTCTTGCCATAGTACTGATATCTCTAGAAAAAGATGAAGTTTTACTTATTATGCCTACCTTTAAAAGTAGCTCACAAAATTATCTTTAAAGGTATGCATAATAAGTAAAATTTCTCATCCGTTTGTGAGATAAATGTTGTCTGCTATAATTTACAAGTAAATAAATATTACATAGCATATCCAATACATGTGTTAGACGTATAGCATATAAACATAGACTGAAAGATCTTTGGTTTGAAACTCAGAATAACATTTTTGTTTAGATAAGTGACGTATTTCCATATTCATTTCACTGTTGACACATGTTCATGATTTCTGCTCATAAAAAGCAACGATGTATATGTACACAATAAAGAGTTACATATATGTACACAGTAATCTTTGTATAAGTTTGCAATAATTGATGATGACATTTTATAAAATAATAATTTAGCAATTTTATTACACATTATAAATGATGAGACAATGCCACATTGTTTTGAATGAATAGTTTTCAGAGAGGTGATGAAAATATTTGTGAAGAATTTAACATGAAAGCAACAATGTTGGTATCTAGAGATAATGCCATTTTGTTTACAAGTTTGGAGGAGATAAAAGTGTATAAAAAATTTTAACAAAAAGTTGTAGATTTGATTGGAAAAGAAAGCATAACTTTTCAACATAGGCAAAAAAAAAAAAAAAAAAAAAACCTCATCTGGAAAGGTTTACAGAAACCACAAAGTCTAGAATGTGGAAGTATTTCACTCTAAATGAGACCAGAAAATGGGTTGATGTGTTACCAAAGTTAATTGAGGGATACCATAATACTCATCATACAGCAATAAACGTGACTCTGGTTGAAGGTTGCTATGATGAAATAGATCAAATGTGTGGATCTCTCTGTTCATTTACCTGACAACTAATAAATTTAAAATGGTTGCATTTAAAATCGTTAAAACAAAATTTTTGAAATGCAAAACAATTTGTGAGAGGAGCTATCTTCCATGACTTTACATAGGAAATATTTAAATAAGGCAAGTAATTGTAGGTAAAAATCCGGTCCTTTACAAACTTGAAGAGAGAGTATATAAAGGAAATATTTTAGGAACGAGGTTTATCTCTATATGACAACCATGGTGACATATATACAAAGTTGATGAAAATTTAAAAAACACAATGAACAAAGGGTAAAATGCATATCATCATTAAATAGAAAGTACAATATGAATCACTTAATAGTTTGGAACCAGATGAAAACATCCTGACATTAAATAAATGACACCTTCATCAGAGAACACCGAAGAAGAGTGCATACATAACAGTATTAAGGAGCATAAAAACTTGGAGTTGTTAAAAGATAATGAATTTCTAGAATGTGACATGTGGGGGAAAAAACATGGCATTACAGCATGAAGGAGTTAAAACATGCATGGCATGCAGATTTACGCTGATTACAAAACAGGTGAAAAATTAATACATTTTCATTGCACTTGTGATGGGTGTTAGGGTGTATGTTGCTTTCCATTTTTTTTTTTAAAAGGGAATGACCACATTTACGGTTGGTTTTTCACTAAATATATAGTGAAGATGTCGTGTGCCGAGGGCACAGACTTGTATTATTTTTCGCTGGATAAATAACAAATTATCAATGCACGGCAAATGCATAACTCCTCACAAGCAGGATATGATACCGCAAGGAGGTAATTACCTCAGTCCAACACATCATTGTATCACATATACCCCTAGTAGCACTAAACCGAACAAAATTTTATAGGTAGCAGTAACAACACTAACTCCAAAATACATCATAGCTTCCTAGGTCTATGAGGCCCCTTACTAACCAGCCTAGCTAGTCCTGACCTTTTAGTCTAGTGGTATGTGCAACTGACCGTGAGACAGATGAACCGCGTTCCATTCATGACCGCGACAGTTAGACTTTGTATCCCCTTCCATTGCATTTGGGGGCTCGTCTGATTCAGTAGCTGGTGACCTGATTGAGAGTGGGTTTCGACCGCCCTGAGAGGTGAATCGGAGTGACATTCAAGGACAATTGTCAAAGTAAGTGAGGAGCAGTATATGGTGGTCTAAGTATATAAGACCACTTACTAATCAGCCCTGCTAGTTCGAACCTTTTAGTCTAGTGGTATATGTGCCTGGCTTTGAGACAGATGAACCAGGTTCCATTCCCGACCACGACAGTTAAACTTTGTATCCCCTCCCGTTAAAATATTAATTGTACCTGGTATTTCTTCGTGTCCTTTTATAGCCTCGAGCAACCACTTTTCGTGCACTTAACGTGAATTTTAACGTGTTCGTTATAATATTGTGAGAATCTATTCAAAAAACCATAGAAAGTTTGCAACTATATCTAATTCCTTTAATCATCGTTAAAAAAGGCTTGGCATTCATGTACATTAGTTCAGAATTACCGTTATTCCGAGAGTGTGTAATTTTGCTTATTTCCGGAAGTGGCGTCCATGGTTTGTGACGTTAACAAAAAAAAAAAAAATAATAATTAAAAAAAAATAAATATGAAAAGAAAAAATTCCGTTAATTCTATATGTAGTTTGTGCACTTACATTACTGCTTGCTTGTTCTTTACCATATAAAGACATGACGAGAGAGAGAGAGAGAGAGAGAGAGAGAGAGAGAGAGGCAAACAGACAGACAGACATTTAAAATTAGACACTGGTGAATGGATACATATTTTATTATAATATATTCAATGTCTTTTGATGTAGAATATATGTTTATTGTGAAATAATACTGAAACGAAGAAGTCCGTAGTGAATATACATTTCGAGTGTAAATATTTCTTACGTTGTATTAGAACCCCACATGATTAAAACCAAATATTTACATTGGCTATCGCGTTGTATTAATTCCCATTTGGTTTTCCTGTTCAAGATATGTAAACAAAGCCATTATGTGATTGACGGTGCTATCTTTAGAATATAATAGAAAATTAAAAGGCCAAAATGTCTAACACAAAAAAGGCATTAGTGAAAACAGAGATTTTCATTATGATTTTTTAAAATTACATGAAATTACCTGTTTAAATATCATTTTGTCTGATTTTACTATTTAATTCAATGTTGTCACTCTTGATGAACACTGGTGACACAGTTGATGACGTCATTATCTCGAAACAAGCGCGTTACGTCGGGTTGGACGACATATAAATGTGAAAGGAGAGGGTTACTAGAAACACCGAAATACACTGAAAAACCGAAATACACCGAAATATGCACCGAAATACACATGTATTTACATGTTCTCGGTGTATGTATCGGTGTACACACAGGAATTATGATTTGCTTTTGTTTTAATAATAATATAAAGCAAAATAAAATATGATTTATGTGATTTTGATACGAATGATTTCCTTTTTTACTATTTTATAGCACAATTCATGTAATGACGTCACTCGGTCGTACTTGATTCGACAGATCTGATAAACATTGAATCGAAGTAATACAAACACAGAATGAAAGTGAAAAGTATCAAAGTATCAAAAGTATTCGCCGACATTATATTATATATTTACTTTAACTTTTAATGATATAGTTTTTGACAAATCAATAGCATTTAATTTAATTTTTGTTTAAAAGGTTTCCAAATAGTTGGCAATAGTGAAACATGTACTTATATACTGCCTTTGATGATATGACAGTTGATTGTAAGGGTGTTAAGAAAGTCTTCTTCTTGGAAATATGTGAACAGGGAATATTCATAAAGGATTCGGAATTGACAACGAATTAATTTAATGCCCAAAGACACAAAAATAAGTAAACTGGTTTCGAAGTTGAATGTTGGATTATTGGACCTAATGTTATATTCCCAGAAGACTGGTGTTGACTTTGTGAAAATAATAAGTGCTTGTAAGAAAAATAATAAGTCGACAGTCTGTCGTTGACCATTTGTGTTTAATTGATATATTCCAATAAATCCAACCGAAAACAATCACGTGCCTGATTAACATTTATATACACCAAAGCCTGTTTATGACGAAATCTCTAGGGAAGTATATTTCAATTTTCTTGTTTGGATCTTTTAGTAGTATTTGTCACAGCTCGTACATTATTTTTTCTTTTCGTTTGTATTTGTTTGAATAATAATAAAATTCAAACTAAACTTTGATTAAAATTTATACTGATTATTTACTCTTTACTTGATTGGACAGGTATGATAAACGGCGAATAGAAATACATACACAGAATGAAAGTGAAAAGTATAAAAGTACCAAAAGTATATAAGATATCAAAGTACCAAAAGTATATAAGATATCAAAGTACCAAAAGTATATAAGATATCAAAGTACCAAAAGTATATAAGATATCAAAGTACCAAAAGTATATAAGATATCAAAGTACCAAAAGTATATAAGATATCAAAGTACCAAAAGTATATAAGATATCAAAGTACCAAAAGTATACAAGATATCAAAGTACCAAAAGTATATAAGATAGTATATGCAAGAGTGAGATTAAGAGTGCGATTGTAACAAGCCAGGATATATGATGATAGACAAAGACAACTCAGGAAAGCATTTTAAAAAAAGACGTATTATGCATTCTTTGGCAGAATTTAATATTTACATTTAATTACATACATAAAGTATCAGATTTCGTTCCACGTTACAATGAAGGAATAATCTGAGCACGCAGATGAATTAATTAATCCAGTAGTATTCAAGATTCTTTTCCTCTTGAAAATCGAACTTCAAGTCATGTTACACAAGGTAAAATAAACCGAACCGAAAACAATAAAATATAGCACATTATGACGAAACCTCTGGTTCATGTTTGGATTTTTTAGCAGTAATTGTCACAGTTCATACATTAATTTTTCGTTTCCTTTGTCCAGGTTTTCGTCCGTTAGTCCTTGGTGCAACAGCAGTTGTCTGACCGTCCGTAGAAATCATGTATTTTGTGTCTATGTCAATGTGGCGTCTAAAGCGTTTGAACAAGTTTGTGCGTTTTTGCTCTGTCATTTTTATCCAGTCCATTTTTGTCGACTGAAATTGTTTATGACTGTCGGCAAACCAGAATTCTCCAGTGCATACTAGAGCACTCCTCAGATTTCGGAATTGTCCGGTTACTAATTAATGTGTCAGTTGTACAAATTCCGTGAGCGTTTTCGTCTTCCAGTCAACTGTCTGTTTAAAAACGTGGTTCATAGACTCACAATTATTATTTTTCCACATGCGGTCTATCTGATAGATTCTCAAGTGATTATTGACTTTTAGTTTGATATTTGTCTTTAGTTTCTTTCCGAAAGTAATTAAGAAATTTGTCGGAAATTCGAGTACAATGATTTTCGAAAGCTTCACATTTATCGTCAAAGCAAATACTATCATGAGCGTCAACTAGTCCGTCTTCCCCAAAAATTTCTTTCAAGATATTGTTGCGGTCAGTCAAGGTAACTGCGTCGTCTGTCAACCTAACGTTCTCTTGTAAATGGCGTGTGCACAGAACGTGTGTTGCTTCGGACAGAACTGCCGTCATGCCTTGATATGTTGTGGAGCCTAGTTATGAAAAGATTTATATGTTAAAATATCTTTAAAGTGCTTTACTCGAGGATTAAAAGGTAACCAGTGTAACTTAACGATTAAATGAGAGGCTAGATAGGCTTTTCTTGTAATAATTCTAGCGGCTTGTTTTTGAAGTTTAATTATCTGATTAAGATTAGTAGTATTTCAATTACCCGATCTTGAGCAACCATAATCAAACAAAGGCTATATATATATATATATATATATATATATATATATATATATATATATATATATATATATATATATATATATATTTATATATATATATATATATATATATATATATATATATATTGGCCCGTTGGTTGGAACAGTTATCATTGTATGCCTTTGTGATTGAGCACCGCCCTGGGACTGGACATGCCAATGCCGATGGTTTAAGTCGATTACCTTGCGAAGGTTGCAAGTACTGCAGCAAACGTACTGTAAAGTTCTCCGCTATACGGCTGGACAGTGGCATTCATATTGGAGAGATACAGAGACAAGACACAACTTTGTCGCTGATAATTGATTGGATTGAAGCTCGGCAGCGCCCCTCCTGGGAAGAAGTATCTGGGGACAGTGGCGAAGCCAAAGCATTATGGGGGGGGGGGGATACAACTTGTTAGAAGTATCCGACGGGATGCTTGTGAGGCTTCGGCTAGATCGTACTGGCAAGCCAGTTAAAAATTTCATCGTCGTACCGTACAGCTGGTGGCGGGAAGTCTTAAAGCAATGCCATGATGGAGCCGCCGGGGGACATTTAGGCGTTAACAAAACACTCACCAAAGTGCGCCAACGTTACTACTGGTCTGGTATGAGGGATGATATCCGCGAATATTGTGCGACATGCTCCATTTGCACTCAGTACAAAAACCCCAACCAGAAGCGCCGAGCGAAACTTCAAGGCATAACGGCTGGTGAAGCATAAGAGCTCGTAGCCCTCGATATTTTAGGACCTCTTACAAAGACGGAGGGAGGAAACGCATATATTCTTGTGATTGGAGATCATTTCACTAAGTGGATTGAAGCGGTGCCTTTGCCTAATATTGAGGCCTCCACGGTTGCAAGAGCGTTGCTTGACAACTTTATTTGTAGATTTGGCGTGCCTCGTGTATTGTTGTCTGACCAAGGCCGACAGTTTAAAAGTGCTCTATTCAAAGAACGTTGTGCCATGTTAGGAATTAAGAAGATGCGAACGTCTCCCTATCATCCGCAATGCAACGGGATGGTGGAAAGATACAAACGAACTTTGTGCCAGATGCTAGCGACATACATTGAAGATAAACCCGAAAACTGGGACCAGTACCTTTCTCTTACAAGCATGGCATATCGTGCATCTGAACACGCCTCGTCCGGATTCACCCCGAACAAACTGATGCTGGGTCGAAAGGTGAACCTTCCTACGGACCTTTTGGTTGGCAAAACATCAGAAGAATCTACCTCGATTCGTGTCAGAATATAAAAAGGCAATGTGGGAGGCTAATAGGGAAGCGCCAGAAAAATTAGGCACCGCTATTCGGCATCAGAAGGCAGCCTATGATCTCAAGGTTCATGGTCAGTCTTTCGGTAATGGTGACCTTGTGTGGTTACATCATACTCTAAGAAAGAAGGGGAAATCACCTAAACTGCAAGTCAAATGGACTGGACCGTGGCGTATTGTTAAAAAAATAACGGATGTCACGTATCTCATCGCGAGGAATGGTCATAAGACGACTCAGATTGTTCATTTCAATCGATTGAAACCATGCTTGGTGCTACCCGAGAGTGAACATGAGCCTACCCACAGTCAGGAAGAGTAATATGTTGGGTGTGATGAAACAGAGGAGGAAGAAGACATGTCGCCATATCCCATTACGGCTTAAAGAGATAAGATTGTGCAACGGCGGAGGGCAAGCCTCGAGTCCGAGATAAACATAGATGAGAATTGTGGCAATGCAAGTACCGATGAGTTGCTATTTGACTTAATATCTGATCAGAGAACGAAGTTAATCGAGCGCAGAAGGGCACACCGAGGCTACCGCAAGGTGTTTTGTTGAATTTGAACCGCAGATTTCCTACATAGTCTTTAGCTTTGTTTAGTTTCTTCGGTCGTTTTACTTTTTTTTGTTATTTTTACTTCACTAACCGGTAATAAAAGAAAAAGTGGAAGGATTTGGGAGGGCAACGGTTCTGTCCCCGTGACCGTTGAATGGTTGGGTAGAGACATTGGTCCAACGGGTTGAAAACAGAAAGTCGCACAGATAAAATCTGAGAGATCTGTGCCCATCGGCTCTGTACATAGTGTGATTCTAATTCGATTCTGAGTTGGTATGTGAAGGCAGATGCCTTTTAATATTAGTAATTGTTTTAATTTGTTTGGAATTGATCATGTGCAGTATTAAGTCCGGAAAATGTTTCTGAAGTCATGTGTTTGCTGCTTTGAACAAGATTTGTGTAAATTAGAGTTTTTTTGTGCTTTTAGAGCAGCAGACCTAAATAACAACTTGGATTTGTAAATTACCGATTGGAAGGTCCTGCTTTTAGAGTTAACTGTTATGGTGGAAGGTGGCAGTTAGATTATAATTGTTTGGATGCTAGTAGACAGTTTTCTGTCGCTGTAGAGTTAGAATATTAGTGGCGATATAGATGCGGCAAGGCAGTGTCGTTATCTATCATGGTCTGGGCGACGACGATAAATGTTGCGCCAGTATGGGCTCTGAAGTCCTGGGCGACTTGTGGTTTCTGGTTGAGAAGTGTTCTCCTGTGGAAACGCAATCTCTGTACCTGAGTTTTCGTCATGATAAACAGGGTGGGCCTGTGTTTATTTTTGACTTGGTAGAGACCTGCCAGTTGGGAAGTTTTTCATACAGTGGACTTGGAAAGTTATTGGCTACCAGCCTAACATTGGTAATAGTTTGCTATGGTTTTCGTCAATCATAGATTGAATCATCTGTTTGGAAAGATCAGTGTTCCAACGCGAATCTTTAAAGACCTGTTCATAGAACATGAAAATTAATTGGCAGCATTGATAGATTTACCGTCGCAGTGTTATGTTTAAAACTGGTTGGTTAGTGTTATGGCAGAGGTGATACTGCATGTCATCGATAAATTGTAATCATCTTTTTGATAGTGTTTGGACTCTGCTCTCAGGAGTAAGGTTTCTTGAAACGGTTTTCTGTCGCTGTAGTATGGGTAAATTAGTGGTGAATTAAATGTGAGAAGACAGTGTCGTCTAGCATAGTCTGAAGACAAGACGAAGATGTGTTTGGCGCAGGTGCGCTGGGTCTGCTGGAGAAGTGTTGCGGGAAACGCAGTCTCTGACTCGAGTTTTCGTCGTGGTAAACAGGGTGGTCCTGTTGTTTTTTTTTTTGTTTTGTTTTTTTTGGTTGACTTGTTGGAGACCTGTGTATTGAGAAGTTTTTCTTACCGTGTATTTCGAAAGCTGTTGTGAGTGAGTTTACATCCTGAGGAGCCAGTCAGAACAGTGTCATGATTTATTCAACTTTATATAGTTTTTGTTCCTTGTTTGCTATTTACTTTATTTATAAGCGATAAGTGATTAAGCTTTTTTTTTTTAGTTGGATGGAGCGTGACGGATCTAAGGGATAAGATCCATTGATTCTTAGTCTTATCTTAACCATGTTTGGGAATCACAGATCGGGTTAGTGGTTGATTTTTGGGGAAGTAATCATTCGTAATTCATGACCACAAAAGTTTGACGTTTTTGATCACTCGGGGACGAGTGATTTTCGGAGGCGTGGGCAATGTAATAAATTTGGGTATGTTCCATTTGTATTTACGTCTCCATTTATAGGTTTGTTAGATTTGAGTGATTAGTTGTTTGATTATGGGAAGTCGGTGTTGGGAAAATATTTCTCAGCCCGAGTAATTAGCCAATTTCTACCAACAAACTTCATACTTACAGTTGTTAAGAGACTTTGCAATGGCATGGATTGGTTTCGTAGTTTGAAATGGGGACAGACTAGCAAAAGTGGGCATGGAGCCAAGTAGTTCCTATCTTAATTCAGAGGTGTTGATTGATTGTGCCTTTCGGTGGTAGATTTCGTGACAAGAACTACTGTTTTGTGCCATGGAATAATTGGGAAGAGGTCATCCCTTTGTTTGGAGATGCCTTTCATTGTAGCAGTTGGCGGAAGAACACGTGCGAAACGTGGTTGAGACTGTTGTTTTTATTGACCCAGGGATGGAATCAAAAAATAGTTCCCTGCATTGGGTGTTTGAATTGTGTTATGTGCTTCATGCCACGGCATGCTAACAAGGAAAAGCCATGCAATTGTGAAGTTATAGTTGTGACATTGTGGTCATTTATTTATTGATTAGAGAAAAATTGTTTCTAGTCTTGGCGCGTTACGAGAACTTCCAGTTGACAACGAATCTTGTCTGGAAGTCCTTGGAAATAGGGGAAAACAAGGGACTTCCAGCCCAACTTCACGCAGGTGTTTGATTCGCTCGGTAGAGGAACCCCTGTGCGTGTTACAATATTAATGTCAAAAGAGGAACAATAACAACAACAAAAGGAAACTGAACAAAATGTGTGTGTGTGTGTATATATATATATATATATATATATATATATATATATATATATATATATATATATATATATATATATATATATATATATATACCAGGTCCATTACTGTATTTTTTCTCCATTAATGTAACTAAATATTTAAGATCAAAACTTAGAAAAATAAAAACAGTGAATAAAAGTCTCCAAACTGGAGACAGAAATAAATAAGTAAATATAATTATGCTTAGTTCCATGACTATGTTTTTTATATTTGTTATCATAGTATTGTATACCTTTCAGTATATTCAAGTTGGAGTTTTGTCACTTTACACCAGCGCCATCAATTTTCATATTAATGTCAATGGATAAACAACAGCAACAACAAACCGTAAAAAAATTTTTTTTATATTTACTCCATTACTTTAATTTCGTTTACATTACTGTGTTTTCATCGCCATTACTATACGTTACTACCAATTACTGTCCATCACTGTACAATACTGTATTTAGGGAGACCGCAGGTGACCAGTCTAGGAAAAAACCCTCGTTTTACTGTAAGTTGCTTGTAACATGTTACGGTCACATGCATTTTACACAGCATACAAGTTTTGTCAATGCCAAGGACAGTCTGTCCGGAGCAAAAATATTCTTAATGTCTGGTATCTATTCGTCTGTATACAAAATTACACACGGGGGTTTACCGCTGGTCCTGATAACTGATACAAAAGGGTTATTTTCAGTTACCAAATTTTCGAGATGTCTGATTTGGTCGAGAAAGGTAGATTAAAGCAATAAGTACGGCCAGAGTGCAAAGAATGGCCAGATATAGGTACATGTAGTTTAAAATCATTTATTTTAAGAAACTTGGTCAATTGCAATTACAAACATATGAATTTGGGGATTCAGTAGAAAGCATGAGCTTATTAGAGTACTGTCTCCCTAAATGGTAACAACAAATATAAACAAAGAATAAGAACTACATAAATATGATTCAAAGGTTGCGACTTAAATCACTTACTTAAATATTTTATTCATCCGAATGAAGTTTTGCACAGACAATACTAACATATAGTGATTTCTTTTGCTCGACTGAAGTAGGTTTTGAAATAAGTAAGTCAATCAATTCAATAGAATATAACATTAATAATATATCGATTGGACAGAATATATAGATGGATACATAGAGAGATACATGAAAATTATATAATTGTCGCAAACGTGTACATTCATTTGAAGGAAAAAAGCGGAACGAATAGAATCTAATTAAATTCTTGGAATCAAATAAATTCGATCAAAATATTTACTTGAAGAATAATAACGACAAACAATATGTCACTCATCAAGGTATCTATTTATCTATCTATAGAGAGAACATAGATTTGTATTACCTTTGTAAGGCTTGCAAGCATCATATACATCCCCATTGAAAGAACACGTCGTGCAAACCGACTTTCACTGTCCGTTCCGAATTAAGCGACTTAAAAAAAGATTGTTTTCTTAACTTGAATAAGAAATGGGATCAAAGGGAGGACAATAAAGATGTGTGCAGTCAATTCGAACATGGATTAAGCGACTTAAAACAAGATGAATTAAACCGACTTACACCGTCCGTTCCGGAGATTACCTTCGTTCCGGAACGATCAGTCGTTTATCATACAACCTCTGTTCCGGAACGATAAGCCGTTTAAGATAAGATAAGATAAGATAAGATAAGATAAGATAAGATAAGATAAGATAAGATAAGATAAGATAAGATAAAAGATAAGATAAGATAAGATAAGATAAGATAAGATAAGATAAGATAAAACAAGACAAGACAAGACAAGACAAGATAAGATAAGATAAAAGATAAGATAAGATAAGATTTATTTAAAGTCGGCATGATTTAAAACAACAGTTCATCATAAGCTTTAATGAGCATTTTACCGACGTGACATAATAAAAAAATAATGACATTAAAAAAAAGATTTGCAAGACATACAAATATAGTTCATAGATACAATTGGACAAAAAACACATAGTGCATAACTTAAAATATAGACAAGCGGAGCAATTTAAAATCGAAGTAATTTTAAAAGTGAATTCAGTATTGAGGTCACTTTAAAGTTTCTACAAAATTACAGGTTAACAATCAAAATTTATATTAAATGCAAGAGGCAAAAGCACCAATTTTGGACTAAAAGCAGGCTGAGATGCAGATTATGCATTACTTAAAAGAAAGGAGCTCACAGTTGGCACCTGAGTATACATAAGACAAGGACACATAAAACAAAATGGTAACACAAATATTAGTTGTTGTCATCATGGCAGGATGGGAGGGGAACTTTATTTGCAGATATTACACTTACAGTCTTTACCATTCCAGAATAATATTAATGATCTAAAGGAATTAAAAATTTGACTGTTCTCTAAGTGATTAGGTAGTTCATTCCATAAAATGATAGCTCCAATCATATTTTATGATACCTGTCCAATAAAGTACGACCGAGTGACGAGCGCTATAACCTGGAAAAAAGTAAATAATTCGTATCAAAATAGCTCCAATCATAATTTATTTTGCATTATATTATTATTCAAACAAAAACAAATCATAATTCCTGTGTGTACACCGATATATACACAGAGAACACGTAAATACATGTGTATTTCGGTGCGTATTTCGGTGTTTCTTGTAACCGCCCACATCAGATTTCAGGAAAACGGTCTACTGCGTTTCAACCACCTTTCTTTGAAAGCTAAACTGTGTTAAAACTTCATTTAAAGTGTACACTGAATAATTCAGTGTAAACCTAACTTTTTACGCTCTATCTGAAGGTAAGGAAATTTTCAATGGATGTTTTGCTCTCTTTCTCTCTCTCACTTAGTTCCATAAATCCGACTTTCAAGGTTGTCTCAGACTATATACGGGGACCCCGTACATAATGTTTTTGTCTTCATACTGACGGACTATTTGTGGATCTGTTTTCCTATGCACAATGTAAAACGTTCACCCTGATATTTGTGTTGTTTGGGTCGACGTCTTACTTCCAAAATAAACGGCGTTGTTTAGCGTGTTCCCAGGTCGACTGACAAGGGAGGTAGATGCCTAATTTTCAGGAATTTCTCGCATTAAAGTCTAATTGCATTAGTCGGACTATATCCTGGAGTCCTCGTTATTGACGCACTTAAGCATTTACTCTCACTTTCTTAGAAGTATACTCCTCTCTTAGTGATACCTCTCATTTAATTTGAAACATTAGTTATTTTAGAAAAGCATGAAATTACATTGATATATTCCGTCATACTCTTGGCATGCTTTCAACCAGACAATCCTTTGTCGGAAAGTTCGTGTATTACGTCACTTGTTTTGACGCACTTCGCAAGCGTCTACTTACGCCTGTGACACGGTTATACATATGCACCAGTAAAAAATTATATTGCAGAGCACATCAATAGCACATAGAAAACTCAAGTTTATAGGAAAATTATACGAAGAAACGTAATATAGCATTCCTAAAGCTTTTCTTTTATTTATCAGAATTTTTTTTTTTTTTTTTTGGGGGGGGGGGGGAGAGATTTTGTCTTGAAAGCTAAAAGAATCAAATTGGGAAAAATCATGATGGTATTATGATAAAATTGTTTACTTGCAAAACAAAATATTTGATTTAGTGTATGACCTATTTTTTAAAAACTTAATTGGTAATACCAATATGCAGAACCTCAATCCTTGAAAATTGTACTGTTTCTGGAACTTCAAACTGTTTTGCATGCTTTATAACTTATTTCTCTAGAATGCAAATAATATGAGACAGAAGACATAAAGTTACAGGAGAAGGTTTTTAAAATTTATTATCATTCTTACTATTATCAAACACATTTTAAAAACATTACATTGGTCAAAATAAGTTAAATATTAAGACTCTTAAAGGATGTTTGAAAATTTACTGTTAAAGTAAAATTGCTTATTTATCAGATAGAAAATCCTAATACTTTGATGTAAATAACGGTAAGCAAAAATGTAGAGGATGCTGATTTAATTACGAAATATATCGCAGAATTATGTTTCTTGTAAATTTGCACAAATTATAATAACAAAGAACCACCTCTGAACATCAGTAATGACAGATGCAAATAAAACTTTATAACAATGTACTCAATTTTAAACTGTGTTAATGATGCAGTTATCAGCTGTGAGTCACATTGCTATCACATGTTGAATAGCGAACTGGATGCCTGTTATAGTGGGAAGTTGATTTGCTCTGTCAGAATAGTTAACAAGGACTTTTTATGAGGACTTACTGATTAGAAAAAAGAGAATTAGTGAAATGGAGTTTTTATCATGGTATATATTTTTGTTTCATTTCACAACTGATGATGATAGGATTTTCGACAAATTTTTCTGTCTGTCTGACTTGGTGTTGATCAGTGTAAACAAATGTTGTGGTCATGACATGATTGAGAAATGCGATCTTTCGAAAACTAGGAGTCAGAATAGGGTAGCGTCAAAATAGAGTGTGGGCCGATACGTACTCTGATGTCTTTTTCCAGATGGAATCAAATTCTGACACAAGTAAGTGAACGTGTTTTCAAGTTCCGTTGACATACATTTCATTGCTGGAAATGTGAAGGTAGCCGAGGAATGCACACTATTATGTTTTTCTTTCTTTCATTAAAGTAAAGTATGCAGTAACACTTAGCAATGAGTTTGTGAAAGACGAACCTGCACTAAAACAAAGCCATACCTTTTGTCAACATAATTTGAAGCAGTGCACATCAATTTTGGAGTTTGTATGCAATGGCCCATTGTCAGCATTCTTATACCATCCAATTAATAAATAAACTAAAATATTAAAACAGGTGTCACATTAACTGCTACCAGAATTTTAGCAAGGAGTCACCTTTTATTGTCTATTATGTCAGTGTGTCTTTGCATCACTCAGAATATTCAGTAATGTTCAATAAATAAATAAATACTAGTGTTGAAGTTGGTGCTAATTATAAGAACAGATTCAGGGGAAGAGACTTTGTTCTATCATTTGATCAAGTCTTGAGAGAAGAAGTCCTGGAATGTCTGAATTTCAGTAAATTTGTTTCCATTGTTGCTGAACCATCTGGGAGCAAGAATAGTGCATATAAGATATCTGGATGATGGAAAACTGAAAATCTCTGATGTAACAAAATGTACAATATATATGTATATGAAAAATTAAATTCTATCAAGAAATAAATGTTGTACATTATTTCGTTTGTTCTTTCTATGGCTTAAAGTGCATACATCTGATCAAGTCTTGACATTGGGGTCTGATTTAAATTTTGGGACAAGTGAAAAGGTAGGTGGGACAGGTGAATTTTCTGAAACCACTTGTCCTGGACATGTGGATGAAAAAATATTTGCTCAGCCCTGGTAGTTATTAAAGAAAGAACACAAAAAGGAATTAAAGAAATAAGATGCAGAGGAAAGTAAATGGATAAGTAATTGAAAAATGGATACTATATATTTCATTAATTTATCCATGTTGTTATTGACTATGATGATAATGATGGTATTGGTGATGTTTATTTAATATTTTCTAAATCTATAAATATGTACAAAATACATACAAACAAAAGAACTGATGAAAACATGAATAATGATATAGTCATAAAATAAAATAATGCCTTCAAGAATGACAACCATGATTAGTCATATTAACAAATGACTCTTTGGTCCATGTGCAGAGTTGTTGTTTTTACCAGCACTTATACACACTGAGTAATGCCAATATCCCTTGTCATCCTGAATAGACCAATTCAGATCATTCTGATTCAAGACATTTTTTTAATTTCTGAGGTTTCTCATGTTTCCCAGTTTTCAAATGCTATACTTTTTGTTGCACTCAATTCAAGCATCCACATATATCATTAATGAAACGGCTCTCCTACACTCACTTAATGAATTTACCCTCTTCAAAAACCACAGATGTGCAGAGTTAGTATTGAAGCAATATATATCAGTATCATGGAGCAAAATTAATGGTTGTATTCCATATATGCAACAAAACAAATTCAGTAAAGCTTTGTCAGGTAATATTTGACATGAACAATTTCAGGAACTTCGTGTTTTGTGTTGGTTTTAATGGCACTTTTAACAATTTATTGGCTGTATAATGGCTAGAAAATGGGAGCTAAGTGTTTTTCCCAAGGACACCGAGGCAACTGACTTGGGTTGGTGTCAAACCTGCGACCCTTGGATTACAAGTCAGATGAACTGCCAACTGAGCTACTCTGGCACCATGAACTGTGCTAAATTAGACATTTCCTAATAAATTCTGCAAACAAAACCAGTCTAGAAGCATGGATCCAGTCTGCTTCCAAATGAAGATATATTACACTGGCATGTGGCTTGGAGAATAGTGGCAAAAATTGCCAGTGTGCATCAGCCAGCATCCCATATAATGAACAATATGTATATGTTATGTATGATGTTTATATAATATTATAAATATTTTAGGAAATTATAAATGTTTCTTGACTTTAATATTTGCTTAAACTTTAATATTAAGTATGATGTTGACATGCTTAACTATTGTCGTTGAATTTGGTTGTTTACTTAGTATATGAGTTCAAGGATGGTTTTGGTAAACAAGTTGTTGATTCAATTTGAGGTCAAGGTTGATTTTGTTTACAGAAAAAACCTGAATTTCCTTTAGCGCTATCTGTCAAAAATCACAATCACTATTTAGTATTCCAGAACATTATGTCATGTGACCTATCTTTATATATACCTTGTTTAGTGGACAGTTTTTGAGTTTCGACCTTACCATCAGCCTTTTAAAGAGTTATGACAGTTGTGGAAAATCATTCCAAATTCTGAGAGAGGAATTCATTGGATTATAAAAGTGCTCATAGACTTTTGGATTTTGGATTTTTAATTGATGATTTTAGGATTTATGTGAACTTATTCAAAGATATTTTGGAGTACTTCATTTTGGCATATCAGCACATTAAAGACTACTGGCACATCAGGACATTAAAGACATTGGCACATCAACACATTCAAGGATACAGTCATTCATTCAGAACATTCTATATTTAGGACTTGTGATTAGGACACTTAGGAATAACGTTACTGTAAGTGTCTTTTGAATTTTCACTTTAATTGCCTAGAAATAAATTGCTTGTTGATTTTTACTTGATTTGTTGGTTTCACTTTCTTTCTCTTACATTTTTTTTTAGACCATAGAGTCGTAATATATAGTACGATTGGTTGCTATATAAATGGTGTAAAATGATGCAAAATTTCTCCTTTGGCCAAACTTAAACTTTGAATTGTTGTTATTTATGTTATACATGTATTGTATGAAATGTATGAATGAGTTAATTTCAGAAAATAAATGAGCTATTTCAGAATATCTGCTGACATAATATGTAAATTATCATTTAAAAATGCATATATTTTGCACATTTAAATTTTTTTTCTAAATCTGAACTACCAGTAATGCTCAGATGTCCTTGATATCAACAAATATAGATTTTAGGCCAACTTTTTTGTATATACTGTTAGAAAGAGTACTCTGAACTTGTTGTTGCTTCCAGAAATGTAAGAATTTCAAAACTTTGGTTACTAGATCAATTACCAAGTCAGTAACAACTACCATTCTCTTAACACTGAGATAATGACTTTTGATGCTGCATTGGTTTAAAGAGAGGAGGGCTTCACCCATCAGATCAGGGCCTGGACACTGGTCTGTATGTGTTGCACCTGGAAAATACACAAAGTATATGATACTTTGTCTTGTTAGACAGGGGTACACTTGTCCCTGGCCACTGGTCTGTATGCATTGCACCTGGAAAACATACACCGTATATGATATTTTATCTTGTTGGACAGTGGTACGCTTTACCCTGGCCACTGATCTGTATGTGTTGCACCTGGAAAACATACAAAAACTGGTTATTTACAAGACTGTGCAGCAGATATTTCTGTATTGAAGTGCTTTTCACATGAAGATAGACATTAGCTTACATTTGCTAGGAGAATTTAAAGTGTTTCCACAGGAATTCACCAACTTTCATGTGATGCAAGACTTTGTAACCCATTGTTACACAATATTGCAACAACAGCTGATTGGTAGTAATTTAATTGAGGTCATGATATAGTGGACTTCCAGTTGTTTTGGCCAATCAACACATTTTACATTCTTATGCGCTCTTGAGTAGCTGTCTAGGAATGGCATACATAGCATGAAAATTTATACATACATTATCAGGGGTAGAAAAAATTGTGGGGTACCCCAAGGGCTAATTCAGTACTCCAATGTTTGTTACTGGATAATACATTGAGTTTGATTAAAATTTGTAACATTAACATTTTTGTAATATTTTTGAGTTGCCTGACCAGACTTTCACATTTACAACAATGGTTGCCAGTATTGATTTTTACTTGCTCTTGGGAAGTAGATGTTTCTGTGTGTGTGTGTGTGTGTGTGTATATGTGACTGTGTGTATGTGTGTGCATGTGTCTCTTTTCAAAGTTAGCCAGATTAGAGCATATGTTTTGGTCCAAATGCACGTGCCATAAAGAAGATATGCATACCTGTGATTCTACCGGCGGTAGGCCAAAAATACCGTTTTAAAGACCGTCTACCGCACATACCGTTTAGTAGTCAAAATCTACCGGTTTTGAAAATTTCAAGGAAAACATTTTTAAAAAAAAAAAAAACCCGTTTTTTTTACGCGTTGTATCAACACATTAGATAAACCAGCCAGAACCAGTCTACTGGGAGCCGGAAATGTTCGACCTATGATATGACCGGTGCGACGATGCGTGGTTAGCATGTGTACACAGAAGTGGCTAATTGATTACCTTGTTGTTGTAATTTGGAGAGTTTAAGGCCAAATGCGGGATGTTGTTTGATGTGTTATAAGTAATAAAAGGATCAAAGGTAATCCTTGATGACAATGAGTCTTTGAGTAAAACTCGGCCAATCTGTCGTGGAAGGAAGATAAAACGGAGAGACCGACCAAAAATGATCTTGGCAGTGTGTGCAGGCAAGTAGCAAAGGTCCTGACTTTGCATTGAGGTTTTCATGCAAATTGGATTTTAAGATAGCATACTAAATTATTTTCTTTAAATATAAAAATATTTGAAATGAGCTTGGAGCAGTATTGGAGATCAGTCAGCAGCCTCAGAAACCCAGCAACATGAAAACTTAAGTTAGAACTTCTTTCCAGACTGAGTGTAGTTATCCTATCATTGCCACATTCCAATGCTGACACAGAGAGGACATTCTCCATTCTTCGGAAAATCCAGAGTGATTCAAGGGGAAGTCTGGACCAGAAAACTATTGAGAGCCTGCTAAGTGTGATGGTTAACAATCACAGTGAATGTCACCAGTGGTCACTAGACAGTGATCTTCTGAAGGAAACTAAAAATGCCTGAGGACTTTATAACAAATCTTTGCAGTGAACTGTGAGATGTACAACTCTTCCTTTTTCATTTAATTAACAATATACTGGCTCATATTAACTAACTATTATTATAACATTTTCCATCAGATTCTGAATCTGAATCGTGTTCAAAATTTGTGTTTTATTATAATATGAAGAGAATACATATTATGTGACAAAATTAACTTGTTTTGTTTTCAATCCCCTTAAAACATGTAAAATTTATGCCGATAAAAAATCTACCTTTTTAGAAGCCAATCTACTGATCAAAATGTGTAAATCTACTGGTTTGAAATCCTGGTTCTGTCACAGGTATGGATATGTCTCTTTTCAAAAGTAGCCAGATTAGAGGATATGTGTTTGGTCTGAATGCACATGCTGTAAGGAAGATTGTTATGGCATTGTGCATTTGGACCAAACACATAATTATGCTCTAATCTGGCTACTTTGAAAAGAGTCTTGGAGAGCTCAAAGGGCACTTTAGAAGGAGAGGATACAGAAATAGCTACATCGAGGAGGCTATTGACAAAATTAAACTCCTTGATAGAGGAACTCTGCAGAAATATAAAACCAACAAATGTGCCCCATCATGGTTACTTTCCACCCTGATGCCCCAGACGTACAACAGATCATTCGGAAGCATTGGCACCAGATTGACTCCTCTGAACTAGTGAAGGGCATATTTCAAGAAGTTCCTATAGTAGACCTAAATATCTGAAGGACCATCTGGTACAAGCCAAGGTGACTTTAAACAAGACCACAGATTCAGACACATATTGCTGTTGTCTAATTTGCCAACATACATGTATGCCCAAGACCAAATTATTAAGAAGTTTGATGACAAGAGTTAGTTTCACTATCAATCAGAAATTAGGATGTCGAACCAAAAATGTAATCTATCTTCAAACATGCAAGATCTGTGCCACTCAATATGTTGGCAAGATCGTTAATTTCATAAAAGGAATGAATAACCACAAGAGCCACAGCACATACAGTTGAGTCCCTTGAGATGATAGTGATTGAATCTAACTGTGGGTGGACTGATATAGAACACACGCACACACACGGAATGATACTGGATACTACAGTTGAAAACTTGTGGAGTTCGGTCTAAATGAAAACGTCAAAGCTTCCTAATACAATCTTATCAAAACGCTATCAAAAATGCCTTGTTGACAATGGAAAGTAACCACCCTCAGGTAATGTTAATAGTCCTGACTTGACCTTTGAATTAAAGCTGAAATAATCCTTTGCCGTAGTTTTTCTAGTCTATGTTTTTTGTCCTTCAAGTTAGAACATGACTATGACATCACTAACTGGTTTGGTTTCTATGTGCACGTGAGTGGCTGATCAGAACAATTTGTGCTCTGAAGTGTCTGGCACATTGGACAGGAGATGCTGCTTGTAGTTGTTTGATCAATAGATTATGTGCTGCAGTTCTGAGATTTACACTTCTTACACTTCTGCACTGCTTCTGCAGTTCTCCTCAGCTCCTAGTCTGTAGCTACAGCATAGATGAGATTGCACCAGGTGGAATGATCCTGTGCGAGATCTTCCCAAGACTTTGGGTCAATGTTGAAGTACTTCAAGGATGACTTTAGGGAGTCTTTGAAGCATTTCTTCCGATCTCCCTGAGTTCACTTTAACTCTTTAAGCATGCCATAGAAGATCTTCTGTGGTACTCGCTTGTCTGACATCCTGTTGATGTGGCCTGTCCATCTCAGCTGTGATTTAATCTGCCGAGTGTAGACGTTGGGAATGCTTACCTGTGTGTCTGGGACCTTGCCCTACCATCTTATCCCCATCAATTTACTTGAACAGTTCATGTGAAAATAGTTCAGCTTCTTGGCATTGCATCTGTACACTGTCCAGATTTTGCATGCATACGGCAGGCTCTGCAACACAGTGGCTTTGGATACCTTCAGTTTTTTTTATGCAGACTGATGCCTCTGTGCTCCCGCACTTTTTCGCATTGTCTCCAGAAAGCCATACTGGCTTTGGCAATTCTGGCATTGGTTTCATCATCAATGTGGACTGCGTGTGACAGTGTACTGCCGAGGCAGGTGAACTTGTCCACTGCCAGGAGGGTTTGGCCATTCACTGTGATGGTAGACTCTATATAAGGCTTTCATGGTGCAGGCTCTTGTCTTGATACTGATTGTGAAACCAAAATTGTCACAAGCTGAAGAGAAATGGTCCATACTCTGTTGCACGTGAGGCTCAGATTGAGTATTCAAGGAACAGTCATCAGCAAACAGGAGATCATGAACAGTCAGATTGAGTATTCAAGGAACAGTCATCAGCAAACAGGAGATCATGAACAGTCACTTGTAACTTCATCTTTGGCCATTGCCATCAGTATGGTATCTGATGTCGATCCCAGAGTCATAGTCATGGAAGGCATCTGTAAGCATGGCAGAGAACATCATCCTGAAGAGGGTTGGCGCCAACACACAGCCTTGCTTGACTTCATTGTTAGCTGGGAATAGTTCATTTGACTAACCATTGTCCATGACATGAGCGAGCATGAAATAATGGAATTGCCAAAATATTATGATGAATTTCTGTGTTCAAATAAATTTTACTATGATCTTCCAGATCCCCTCACTACTGACTATTTCAAAGGCTTTTGTCAGGTTGATGAAAGACATATATTAACATGTTTAAATCCTGTTCCTGGCATTTCTCCTGGAGTTGACAAGCTGCAAACACCATGTCTGCACCCTGTCCTCATTTCCTGAAGCGACACTGACTCTCAGGCAGGAGCCCTTGATCGATGTGATGCACAAGGCAATTCAGCAGTATTCTGGCAAGGATTTTGCTGGCTGTTGACAGCAAGGAGATGCCCCAATGGTTGTCTCGGGATTGTCTGTTGCCTTTCTGCTGTACAAGTAGACGATTGATGCATACTCTAAGCTATGTGTGAGCCTTAAAGTTTGTAGACTTATGCTGGTATAGCATCTGCTCCAGGTGCTTTGCCATTTGATGGCAGGTAATTTGCTTTCCTACTTTCAGAGTTGGAGGATCAGCAAGTGATATGTTGATTTCCACTTCGGGCAGTCAATCAGTTGCCTCCTCACTGATAGAGAATTGTTAATTGTGAATGTTGAAGTGTTCTCCCCATCTTTGTAATATCTTTTCATAGTCAGTGAGCTGTGCAGTGCTGTCAGCACTAAGTATTAGAGACGTTCATGATGACTGTGGCTTGAAGATTGTCTTCAAAGCATTATATAAGTTCTTCATGACATTCCTGTCTGTGTAAGACTGGGGGCCTCAGGTGGCCAAGTGGTTTAAAGTGCTCGCCGTTACTGATTACTCACACATCTCCCCTCTGCATGGGTTTAAGTCTCTGGCTTAACTAACGTGGATATGCGAGAAAGCTTGCCAATAGCTTTCCGTGGGTCGGTGTTTCTTCCTGGTTTTTTTCCTGGCTCTTCCTCTACCAAATATACTGGCTGCCATGTATCATGTGCTGAAAAATAGCATTAAACTCACAAAAACAAAACTGCATAAGACTGGATCTCATCTGCCTTTTTGTTCAGCCATGAGTCTTGCAAGTCATCACTGAGTATTGGAGATGTTCATGATGACTGTGGCCCAAAGATTGTCTTCAAAGCGTTATATAAGTTCTTCATGTCATTTCTGTCTGTATAGGACTGAATCTCATCTGCCTTTTTGTTCAGCCATGAGTCTTGCAACTGTCAGAGTTTGCATTGGACAGTTGTTTTGATATTGTTAAAGGCTGCCTTCTTAGATGATGAAGTGCTGTCTTCTGAACAAGACTTTTGGAGCCGATGTTTCGCATTCAGTTATCTCTGTATCTCAGCAATGTTCTCATAAAAAAATATTAATGTTTACATGTGGTGGGAGTATAGATTTTGGATGCAGCTGAGTACACAGTCTCTAAAGGATACCCAGTTTTCCTTGACGTTCATAGAGCATGTATAAATTGTTACTAGTTGGCTGCACAGTTCTTCAATAAATGTCTTTTTCATGCTCTCCTATTTCAGTTTGGACACACTGAGCTTTTGGGGTTCTCTTTTGCCTTGTGGTCATCTGTTAGGCTCAATCAGGATATTGAGCTTGGAGACTACGAACGTGTGGTCTGTGCAGCATATTGCACTTCTCATGGTCTTTGTCATTTGGACATTCTGTCAGTCTCTTCTCCTGATGATGACATAGTCACTAAGATGCCAGTGCTTACAACACGGTTGCATCCAAGATGTTATGTTGTGGTTTGACAGAGAGAAGGCTGTGATGGTGATTAGGTGGGATCCTTATCAGCTGTGGTTTGCTGACCAAGGTTAAGTCTGCGTGTTAACATTCCTGACTGACTTATTGAATTAAAGCTGAGATAATCCTTTGACTGAGTTTTTCTAGTCTACATATTAATGGTTCTTACTTGAGCCTTGAATTAAAGCTGAGATAATCCTTTGACCAAGTTTTTCTAGTCTACATGTTATCAGTTCTGACTTGATCCTTGAATTTAGGCTGAGATAATCCTTTGACCGAGTTTTTTAGTCTGCATGTTATCAGTTCTGACTTGACCCTTCAATTAAAGCTGAGATAATCCTTTGACTGAGTTTTTCTAGTCTACATGTTTTTGGGTCTGACTTGACCCTTCAATTAAAGCTGAGATGATCCTTTGACTGAGTTTTTCTAGTCTACATGTTTTTGGTTCTGACTTGACCCTTCAATTAAAGCTGAGATAATCCTTTGACTGAGTTTTTCTAGTCTACATGTTGTTGGTTCTGACTTGACCCTTCAATTAAAGCTGAGATAATCCTTTGACCGAGTTTTTCTAGTCTACATGTTATCGGTTCTGACTTGACCCTTAAATTAAAGCTGAGATAATCCTTTGCACAAGTTTTTTTAGTCTACATTTTATGTAATAGGTATCTTCATGACACTATGCACATATAGCTTGCCAAAGTTTTAGTAACACAAAGTTGAAACAGGATCAGTATGTTGATGGATAACAAAAGCCAATAACAACAACAACAATGAAAATAAGTACTTATGTATGCCTATATTCATTATACTATTTAGAACAAGTTAATATGGGATTGTGTTTTGTTTATTACAGCTCAAACATTGTACTTTTTCAAGCTCTTTAACTGAAATCCTGTAAAGTTTGTGTCTCCCAATCAAAACATTTAAAAAATGTATTGTGGACACTCCCTAAGTAGAAATACATTTCTAAAAATCACATTTTAGTGATGATTGTGTTGCTGTTGTGTGGTGCAAATGCTATTGTTTACAAGAGATATTTCTGGGCATTGCCAAGTTGATCTTTTGCTGGGCAAGTAAAAGTTATGTTCACTTCTCTTTAGCACACTGATGAAATTTCTCCATCTATGTGTATACAACCAATATTGGCCCCCAATAAGGACTTGGTCTCTTGGTTGTTGCTCAGAAACTGTAAAGATTCCTGCCCTTTGACCATATATATATTTAGCTCTACTAGTCATAGACCAGTGGAGCTTATGGGATGGTCTTTCGTCCATCATGCATCTGTCCGTTAACACAAGTTTGTTCTAACTATTCCTCCTAAACTACTTCGAGGATTTCCATGAAACTTTACACACACATTTATGAAATAGTCTAGTTGGTCCTAAATGAAAATAGTTTCAATCTAATGTCTGATATGGCTGCCACAGTGGCCATATTGAAAATCTTGTTAACACTACTCCTTCTGAATGGATGGTCATATCAACATGGGGTTTTCACTGAAAGACTTCTTATGGTGTCTAGTTTATCCTCAGTGAAAACTGTGCTGATCTGACTCCAGTATGACCACTACATTGGCCTTCTTGGAAATCTCAATATGGCTATACTTTTCCTAGATGGCTGATCATATCTACATTATGCTTTCACCAAAAAGACTTCTAATGATGTCTACTTGGTCCTAAATGGAAATGATGCGAATCTGATATCCAATATGGCCACCATATCAGCCATTTTGAAAATCTTGTTATTGTTACTCCTCCAAAAGAGAAAGTCTTATCAACATAGGGTTTTTACCAGCAGACTTTTTATAATGTCTTGTTTGTCCTGAATTAAAATAGTGCTGATCTAATGTCCAATATGGCTGCCATGGTGTCCATCTTGAACATCTTGTTATAGCTACTCATTTTAAATGGAAAGTAATTTTGACATGAGTTTTCATCAGAAGACTTGGAGACTACGAATCTGTGATGGTCCCAAATGAAAATGATGCAAATTGACCCTCAATATGGCCACCATAGTGGCCCTCTTGATAATACTATCTCTCTCCTCCCAAATAGAGGGTGGCCCTTAGTGGCCGAGTAGTCAAAGGCACTTGCCTCTGCAGATCACTAATATCTCACCTCTGTCCGTGTGTGTTCGAGTCTTGGCTTGGCCAACATTGGTAAATGAGAAAGCTTGCCAAGAGCTGCCTGTGGGTTGGTGGTTCTTCCTGGGGTTTTCCCAGATTCTTCTTCTACCAAAAATACTGGCCACCATGTATAGCCTATCATGTGCTGAAAAATGGCATTAAACCCACAAAACCAAACAAACAAACCTCCCAAATGGACGAGTATATCAACATTGGGTTTTCACCAGTAGACTTCATATGACACCTAGTTGGTTCTAAATGAAAATGGTGCCAGTCATACATCCAATATGGCTGACACTATGGCTGTCTTGAAAATCTTGTCGCTACTCACCCTGAAAGGATGGTCAAATTGACATGGGGTTTCATCAAAATACTTCTAAAGATGTCTTCTTAGTTGTAAATGACAATGGTGCCAAGCTGACATCCAGTATGTCCACCACAACAGCTAATTTGAAAATCTTGTTATCACTGAAGAATATCAGAGATGGTTTCAACACTCTTCACTTGAATGTTAAGAGTTGTTATTTTCAATGTCAGAGTCAGAGTATATTCTAACAATAATCCTCATACTGTATTTACTACAATGTCATAGTCAGAGTATATTCTAACAATAATCCTCATACTGTATTTACTACAATGTCAGAGTCAGAATATATTCTAACAATAATCCTCATACTGTATTTACTACAGTGTCAGAGTCAGAGTATATTCTAACAATAATCCTCATACTGTATTTACTACAGTGTCAGAGTCAGAGTATATTTTAACAATAATCCTCATACTGTATTTACTACATTTAAATGAATATAGATGCTATTAAATATTTGCTTTTGCATCAGTGAATATAACTTTGAATAGTCTATAATTTCATGTTAGATTAAATGAAATGAAATCTGTTTCAGTGATATTTGTCTCTATTTCATTACAAATTTAATATCAAGATTGATCTTCTTACATTGTTTTTCACTGTGACATTTACAATAATGGTGATGATTTTGGTCTGATAATAATTTCATCGACTGATATCCAATCTTACAGTCTCATTTATTACCAATATATTGTTATCCTCCAGATCATTGAGATCAGAAACAAGGTTCTCCATTGCCCAGATCTGAGGGTGACAGACACAGACAAAGATGACTGGATTGGCTGTATGTTGCTGCTTGTTTCCGATCTGAACATTCAAGGAGTGGCCTACACTAATATAGACAAGGTTAGACAGTATTTTTGTCAAGCCCAAATTAGTGAAATGTGAGACATGAAAGTCACATTTTTCCAATCTGAACTGTCTTGGAGTGGCTTACACTGATATATACAGGGTTATATACAGTACACGCATCGTGTTTTTATTAAAAAACACGTCGTGGGCGTGGAGCTTAATCTTTTTCACGATGTGTCGTCGTGGACAGGATATTGTGGTCGTCGTGGATTGTCCACGTCGTGGCTCGTAGTGGACGGATTAAGTTTTATTGCCCATTTGAAAGTCGCAGCAATATAATTATGTAATAGTGGACGCCCACTACCACGCATGGAACTTACCTATCGGCTCAGCTACAGCACACAGTGCAGAATGCTCTTTTTAATTTGTACGCAATGCCATTTAATATTCAAAGACTCGCTCGCTAAAACGCATTCACATACGTGTATTGAAAGAGATGAAAGATAAATTGCCGAGAAAAGAGTCATGAATGATGCTTCACAAATTATACAAAGTTTAATTATCTTAATTTTAATGAGGGGGGGGGGGAGATTCTGTTTTAAACAAACAAAGGGTAAAAGAAATCACACGTAAATACATGTATTAGCGGGTTTCATTCCATTATTAAATTAAAAGAATGCAAGAAATGTTGTCATTTTGTTTTTAATTACCCCAGTCACTTTTAAATGGTCTGCTTAAAATGTTGTTCCCACACAATGAAATATACACGGCGCTATGCAATATACAACCTATACTATTCCAGCCTGTTTAGTACTTGCGACTCAAATATACATGTCCATGCGACACATTTTCTCAGGAACTAGACACGTGTTTACTTTTACTGTAGACCTACTGTTTTTACTCCGATTCTACGAAGCACATGATGCTGCATTCTATGACCAACAGCTTTAAAAAATATACTTAAGATTGCTGGTTTGGTCATCTGACGAGTTTAATATTACCAAATGGACTGGTAAAAGCGATAAAAAGTGTGTAATCACGATTAATTTGCTTCAATTGGCGAAACTTTTAAAATTTCTGGTGTTTTAATTAATGTATCATTCAGTAAGATTTATTTTGTGCTTTGGAATTACTTCTTTCTCCCCTTGTTTAACTTGTACTGTATTAACGCAAGCTGAACACATCATATCTCTCAATAATGCCTTGTACATCACCCGAAATTGCGACGCCATGTGTTTGCCAATTCTATAAAATCTATCTATATTATTGCACTCGTTGCTGTAAACATGTGGCTTCTTATTTTTCGTTAACTACTCCGACCTGCAGGTGGAAACGTTTTGGCTTCAGAGGTTGTAAATCCCAAATATTTCCTGTTCATTTTGAACCATTCATATTAATTCTAAGGTGGTCGCGAATATTGTCAGGTCCACCTTGATTATTGCAGTAATGCTCTCTCATTGGACTTTCAGTCTATTAAATTTCTGAAGCATTAAGTTCGTACATGGTTAATTATGACCAGATTCGACAATAGATAATAAGAAAAAAAGACAAAGGACACTAATAGCAGGTGAATAACCCAATGAATTATATAAATTCTTGTTAAATACAAAATGAATTGCCAAGCAGCGATTTACATATTAACTTACTTATATAAAGAGTGAAATCAAAACTGTATTTCTAAATTTTGTCAGTAGACGAATTCCAAAATGAAGATGAACGAGGCACATTTCTAAAATGCATACTCTCTAATTAGCAATGGCTGTTTCCAAGTTTGCGATGAAAGCTACGACTAACATCGATCAAAAGTTATGGTGCATAATCTCTCTCTCTCTCTCTCTCTCTCTCTCTCTCTCTCTCTCATGTTTGCATGTGATAAACACATTTTATTACAAAAAAATGCATTAAAAAAAAATAAAAAACAGAAAGCTTGCTGTGTAATACAGCTTTCTTAAACATGTAATAGCTTTGTGTTGCTGCGATAGTCTTGTATTATATGCGCTGCGTTGCAAGATTAATTGGGAGAAAACAAATTTTATATGGTTTATTTTACATACCGCTAGAAACCAGTTTTATGCAAAAATATCACAACTTGACCACATTGCGTTTCTCACTCCATATTACAAGTCCAAAATTCGTTGTTCCACACGCAACAAATATAGTTTCATTCAGAAGTTAATGCTTCTTTTGAAACATCGGGGCTACAAAAAATAAGATAGAAGCTCAACACTTCATGAATGGCCATGGTTAACAAGCATAGCGGCTAACGTCAAAGTAAAAATGTCACTCCTCGGCTGCAGCTTGATGATTAATTCACGAATAAAGTGACGAAGAAAGTAACCTTTTTCATAAAAAATCACTTCGTTTATGGCATGAACAGCCACTGAAAGAGAGCAACCTTCAATACCGTGTAGACGAATTTGGCTCATTTAAAAATTATCATACTCTGAAATAATCAGTCATTTTTCTAAGTCTACAGATAAAGTTATTTGTATCCTGCTTTCAATAATCTCTTTAAAGAAGGTTTTGGAAACTGTGTAGACATTAAAGAAAAACTATGACAAATTAATAACTAGTACAAGAAGTTCTGTATGAAATATCATTTATTGAGAAAACACACTGAAGTTGCCGCTTATACCCAGAGGCAGGGTTGACGCGCTATTTGTTTATCTAATGCTGTTTCATTCACGTCTTTCTAGCGCTTGCATTACAGGATGTTATGCCAGCTGAATTGGCTTCATTAAACAGAAACCCTTGGGGTTTTCATAACAATATTCCCATGACATATTTGTATTCTGATTTAAGTAATTTAACTCTATGTGCTACTGGGAGTGCGGGTGTGATAGGATTTAGCTTGAACAAAATTACACTTGTTGTGATTTTTTGAAAATAAAATATTAATAACTTTACGTGACTCAGGACCATTGCAGCATGTTACATTTAAATGCTTGTTTCCTTTATCGGGAAAATAACAATACTATATATAGTTTGCTTTATATACCGCTAGAAACCAGTTTTACGCTATAATATCAACACTTAACGGCTATGTGTTTCTGAGACTTTCTCGGTCTAAATTTGCTCTTCACAAACTAACATCTTCATAGTTTTAAAGCGTTTGATTTTGCGATAACAAGAAACATTTTTATTCAAGTGTTTTTTTTAAAAAAAACATAGAAGCGCGACACTGACCAGTAGCTGCTAGGAATTGTTTTAATTTAAGTCATTTAAGACTTCAACTCTATTTGCTTATTACGCAACAGAGTGGGGGGGGGGGGTTTGTAGGCTGGGAGAGAAAGAGAGACGGAGGAGTTGGGATATAGCTTAAAACAACTACACTTCTTCTGATTTGTAGATAGTTTAGACGTGCATCAAGGCCAGTACCCTCCCGCCCCCCCCCCGCACCTAAATTTAAGTTAAATGTTTTACACGATAATATGAGAACTTAACATCAAATGCGTTTCTCAATCCAAATTTGTTTTTCACAAACTAACATCTTTTTAGTTTTAAGGTGTGTGGTTTTGTGATATTTTCATTCAGCAGTTATTGTACTGTACATTTTGAAACATCGAAGCGCGACATTGAACATTAGCTGATGACATGTATAAACTGTCATGACGGACTGTTGTTGACTCGAGGCAGGAAGCTACAGCAACAGGCATAGCGGCTGGCTTCAAAGTAAGAATGATACTCCTCAGTCAGTTCCTGGTGATGCAATGTAGATTCGTGAAAAAAGTGTGGACAGGAAATAACTTTTTTTTCTCATTGAACTCACTTGTTTATGACATGAATGGCCACTGATAGAGCGCAACAGTCAATACAGTGTACACAATTCCGTGCATTTAAAAATTGCTGTACTGTCTCATAAACAATGTTATTTTAAAAGTTTAAGGGTAACAGTACAGAAGAACCTTTCCGTAGTATAGCTCCTATATCTTTTTTATTTTAAAATACTTTGGAAAGAATTATGACATACATGTCATAATGTGCCAGTTTTCATGATCGTACATGTTCGATATAAATATTACGGCGTTCGTTTGTAATCTCTTTTCGAGTTCTATATGTATTACTGCTTTCAATGATTTCTTCAAGGTGGGTCTTGGAAATGATATGGAAATTAAAGGGAAACTGACAAATTAATAACCAGTACACAACACACTTTTATGAAATATCATTTATTGAGAAAGAACCTCGAAGTTACCGCTTGATGCAGAACAATGTCAATTTCCGCATCTGTATATGCTAACAGGTACATATACATATATTAAATCAGCAGGGATGTACGTTGTAGCTAAACAATTATTTCTGATGTACGCTTTGTCATGGACAGGGGTGGAAAGATATCCAAGAAATATAAAACCTCATTTGTTCTACGTTACGCGCGTTCGTCTGTATGTATTCTCAGCCAGGCTACTGATAAATACACAGGAAATGTTACCACTGTAAAGGTACAGGTAAAGGTATGAAATTGATACCTGCCATATTTGGTTTACGGTGTCGGAGTTTCTCCCATCTGTTTGTTTAGTGTGTCGACTCGCAGAGCGAATACAATAGAATCAGCGAGGGGTGCCATAAAACCCACGACGACTGCAATAAAATCCGTCACGCACTTCCACTAGACTGAGTGGATTTTCACTAAATTAGTGTGAAAATCCACCAGACTGCGTGGACTTAAACTACTCATAGTGGACATTTAATCCCCTGCCCTCTCTCCACGCCCACGCAATTTTCGTGGTGAATCATAAAAACATGATGCGTGTACTGTAGCATTGTTGTTGAGCCCATTTTAGCGGGTTGTGAGACATAACAGTCACTTTTCCACCACTGGCAGTGGCTTCAATAGTTTGGTAAGGTTTTTATTGAAGTTTTCCATTTGTATGTACTTCTTCAACCCCTGGATGGATTCTCATCAATATTGGCATGAATCGTGAAGCTTAGACAATTCACAATGTAGGACACTTGCTTGCCCCTCTGATTGGAGTCAAGAACACAGTAGTAGGAAATATACCTTAAGGATTTGGTTCAAGATTTTCATTTGCTTATTTTTCCTAAACCATATGTTGGAATTTGTTCATTCTTGGGATGATTCATTATGAAGCTTAGACAATTCATTTTGCGACATACTTGCTTACCCGTTTGACTTTGAGGTCAAGGTCATAGTCATAGAAGATTTGCATTAGGATTTTGCTTGCAGTTTTTAATTTCAACCAAATTAGGCATGCAGCTTCATATTGATTAGACTTTGGGTGAGTTATATTTAAAGTATTCCATGACATCATTTACATGAGTTATTGACCCTGAATTCTTTTTCAGCAGCATAATTTTACTAAGCTTTGTTGGATTTCAACCAGATTTGGTATGAAGCTTTATGTTGTTGAGACCTTGAATGAATTTAATTGAAAGTGTTCAAAATTATTGCTTAGAAAATTGTTAGGGCTCTGGGTGCCCATCAGCCTAACTTTTCTTTCAGCAGCATAACTTTACTAAGGAATATTGAATTTCAGCCAAAGTAATCATACGCCTATATATTGTTGAGACATTGAATTATTTGGAATTCCAACATTCTACAGCATCATTTAGAACAGTTAGCCCCCTGAATACCCATCTTCAAATTTTGGTTTTCCAACAGAAGTTGTTCTGTTTAAGACCTTGCTGAGTAAAGTGCTGAGAGTTGGGCCTTTTGTGATGCATCCATCACTACTAATTGAAGTTTAAACTTGCTGCAGAAGATGTATCTTTAGTTATCTGTCAGTGCCTCTAAAACGTTTCAGACAAACACATCACAAGTTTTTATACAAAGAATTTGATTTTTGGCCCCTCTTTAATGTTTTCTGGGTTATTATGAAATGTTGAATCAAAAGTTTAACTTTATCTCATTTGTCTTGTGTTATTTTGACTTGACTCAATGAGTTAACTTAAGTCAGAAATTGTCTTGTGTTTTTTTTACTTGACCGATCGAGCTAACTTAAATCAAAAATTGTCTTCATTCAACACACGTGTGAGCATTGTTTAACTTTGTTTATGTGATAAATTTGTTATTTAACTTGTATGTGTTAATGAAATGGGAATTAATATTATTATTATTTGTAGTAGTAGTTGTAGTAGTAGTATTCCTCCATCTCTTATGTAAGAATTTTCATGTCTATCCTTCTGTCCAACCATCCTTCCAGCATACAATCTTGTTAGCATAACTGACCTGCAGTTTTTGATGCATTGCCATGAAATTTGGTAAATATTATGGACATTGCCTGAAGATGCTAATTTTGACAAATCATTTTGCTCCCACATTTTTCTATAAGAGTATAAGAGTTGTTGCCCTTTTTGACTTGTAACAAAATGCAGTACCTGAATGACAAACTTTTGTGAACGTAACTCATCTCAAATTTTTCAGTGGATTAGCACAAAACTTCGTATCTGTTATGGTCATCATCTGAAGATGAGTGCATGCCAACAAATCACCACTTTGCTCCTGCAAGTTTGTTAGATTTATTGGCCTTTTCGGCATCTAGCTAAATGCATGTTGAACAGGATCTTGTTAACACATCTTGTCTTGCATTTTTTATGGATTGCTGCAAAACATTGTACATTACTGTCATTATCTATACATATTGACAACTCTTTGTACTCCCCTGATCTTTGTAAGAATTATTGCCAATTTTGACTTACAGCTGGATAAAGTATATGACAGAATATTGTGAGTGCAACTACTCTTAAAGTTTTGAATGGATTGCAGTGAAACTAGTTACATATTATGGTCATCATCATAAGATATGCATGTTGACTAATTATTATAGTCTATTTTCAGAACAGTTATGCACTTTTCTTTGTGCTAGAGACTCATTTTTTCTCCAGGCTGTGTCCTTGCACCTTTTAGCATAGTGGAATTCGAAAGGGCACATGTAAACATTGGCAATGCATTTTAAAAAGCATGGAAAGATATGTCATATGCAAACATTTGCTCTGTGTCCCAACTATTAGACCTGTCCACTAAATGATCAAGACCATTGATTGATCTGCTGTGGCCATGTGACAAGCTTTTCTTTGATCAGGATTAACATATGCTTTTATACTTCAAAGTGAGTGAATCATAAATAATTAACAAATGTCTGACTTTTTCTCCCTGAATACTAAGTTAGTGAAGATGATAATGACTGATGTTCTGATACAAATTTCAGTACTGTGTACATGTATTTAGATGCCATAGGAAAGGAATTAATTGAAACTAATAATGATGAAAATTGGGGCATTGCCTTAGCATAAGATACCAGTGCCAGAAGTGACAGTTCATCCAATGAAATGTAAAGAATGCACAAGAAAATAGACAAATCATAGTGCTGATGATCATAAATTAAAAAGTTGGCTTCAAAATGACTGAAATGTAACATCAGATTTCATTTGTTTACATTTGTGTAGCAACTTTAAAGAAAACACTTGTGATGGCTTTAAGTGTAGTTTCAAAGAAAAATACTGCACTGAAATTAAAGTAATTTAAAGGAGTTTAGTATAAATGTTCATTATTTTGGTTGGGTACTAAGCATATAATTAGTTCATAGTAAATGATGAAATAATTGGCAGGGCCCAATAAAAGTGAGAGGTTCCCCAAAAATTTGAACAAGGGCATTTTTTGTGAAAGCTGGAGGAAAAAAACATAGATTCATCTCCATCATAGTGATAGGGGTGAGTGAGATGTGGGAGAGGCAGGGATATATTCACATGAGCAAATTGCTTACCATATCTCTAGTTATTATTATTATTATTATTATTATTATTATTTGTGTAGACATTAACAAGATTATAGCTTAGGGCAACTGGTTATTAAAAGTACTCTCGCAAAAGAAACCAATAGGATTTTGATAGTAGAAACTCTAAATTACCCCAGATATATTTTTTATTTCATGTTTTGTTGAGTTTCTGATAAAGTTTAATGATCAAATGTCTGTAGAAATGTTAACATTGAGCATAATTTCCATACTTGCATGTAGCTGAAAATGGAAGACATTGATGTAAGTTTCCAAGAACAAGAAATAAAAGTTCTGCAGAACATGGTATCTATGGTACAGAATGAGGTGAACACTCTCAAATACAACATAGATTCATTGACCAACACCCATAGCCAACATAGAGAAGAAATTAACGAAGTGAAAGGAACAGCTGGAGAGAATAAAGCAAAAATTATTGCACTTCAGACAGAGACTCAGCAGCTGGAAACTGACTTAAAAGGACAGAAGTCTCAAATGGAAACTGTGAGTAATAATAATAGTTATCATCATTATTTGTTTATCTTTTGGATTTCATTGTCCTAATGATAGTATTTTAGGCTGATTTCTTCTTATCTTTAGGTTGACCCACATTGTTTAGCATTAAATCTGAAGAACTTTGCATAGTATTCCCACTTTCAGCAGTAGTTCTATCCTCAGTGGTACCATGGAGGATTCTTGTTCTTCTTCGTCTTGTTATTTTTGGAAAACACAATGTGATAAGTTGTGTCACTGTAAAACTTTCATCATCTCTTGGTTAGCCAGGTATCACACATGTGTGGTTATGTGATATTATGCAGTAGATGCTATCCCCCACCACACTTCAACTTCCTGGCAACTTCCTTGAATCTTGAATAACCCAATAATATTGTATTAGGTTACAAGTGGGGGCTTTCTCTTCAAGAGACAGGTATAATGCAGCATTCTACATTCTACTACACTGTACTACTTATTAGAGCCGCGGTGGCTCACTGGTTAGCGTGCCAGACTCGCGACTGAAAGAGTGCGGGTTTGAATCCTACCATGGTGTGTCCTTGGGCAAGGCACTTTACTTCAATTGCCTCAGCACTAAATAACCTACTTGTGTTGCTGTGCCATAAAGCACCAAACAAAACCAACCAAACTACTGATTACTATCCATGTATTATTAATATTATTACTACTATTATTAGCTCATCTGCCTATGATGCCAAGTGAGCTTACAGTATGGTCCTGCCTACATTGTGCATGTGTCAAAAAATTGCTATTTTAAACTTCTTCTCAAAGGTCAGAGGACCAATTTTGACCAAATCAGGCACAACATGGTGTAAAATCTGTACTAATGATGCTGATCTGCCTACAGATATGGCTGCCATTACGAAAAATAGTAAAAACATTTTGAGTGACTTCTTTGACAAAACTGATGAACAGAATTTGAACAAATTATACAGAAAGCATCCTGGCTGTAAGAACTTTTGAGTTTACGCAAATGATGCTGGTCTGCCCTAAACTATGGCCACTTACTAAAGATAGAAAAGCCACTGTTAATAAGTATAGAAAAAAATCTAAATGACTTCTTCGCCAAAACTACTTTGACCAGACTTGGCAGAAAGCATCCTGACATAACGACCTTTAAAGTTTATACAGATGATCCCAATCCATTGTCAAATATGGCCACTGTTACTAAAAATATAAAACTTTAATGACTTTTCAAAATAGGCTTAACCGAATTTGACTAAATTTGACAGAAAGCATCCTGGCATAGAGTGCTTTAAAATGTTTACAACTAATGCTGATCTGCCATCAAATATGGCTGATATTCAAAAAAATGAATTGTTTGGTAAACAACTTCTCAAAAACCACTGAACAGAATTCAGCCAATTTTTGTATGAAACATCCTGGCATAAAGCACTTGAAATTGTAAACAAATGATGTCAATCTGCCATCAGATATGGCTATTACCAGTATTAGTACAAATATAAAAAACTTTAAACAACTTCACCAAAACTGCTACATAGAATTTGACTGCTCTTGGTTGAAAGCATGAATACCTTTCAAATTTGCACAAATGATGCCAATCCATCATCAGATATGGCCACCATTAATCAAAATAAAAAAAAAACATTTAAACAACTTTTTCTCAAGAGGGACTTAACTGTATTTGACCAAATCTGACACAAAGTATTCTGGCATACAGGACTTTCATATTTGTACAAAACATTTGCACAACTTTATCTCAGACAACTGCTGAACAGAATTTGACAAGTATTGACATTTAAGGTGTCCTGGCATATGATCCTTTCAGTATTGAACAAAATACGCTGATCTGCCATGAAATATGGATAAAGATAGAAACATTAAGGAAACCTTGAAACAGTTGTTATAATATCAGTAATATGTCACCTGACAGAAATCACGCAGGTATGAGTGCCTTTCAAATTTGTACAAATTATGTTGATCAGCCATCAAATATAGCCACCATAAAAAAAGGAGAGAAAACCCATTAAACAACTTCTCCAAAACCACTTATCAGAATTTCACTCAATTTGACGGAAAGAACCCTCAGTAAAATTTGAACACATTTGAGAGAAAGTCTTATTGCATGAAGACCATTTAAGTTTTTCAAATGCTGCCAATGCACATGCACATAGGGTCACCCTTGTTAACAGTAGAAAAACGTTTAAATTACATTTAAGCTTAAAGAGCACTCAACAGAATGTAATCAAAGTTGACAGAAAGAATCCTTGCACAAAGGCCTTGTAATAGAACGCAAATGATTCAGATCTGATGTCAAATATGGATGAAAATCCAAAAATGGAGAAACCTTGACACAGTTGATTTAATAAAATGTGTCCAAGTATCTATCAAACATTTGTAGCCATAGGGCAACTTAGTTGAAAGTTTTAGTGACCATTTCAAGAATTATGCTACATTAGATCTTTTTAAAAATATTTCTGAATGCAGCTTTAATTGGCATCATGTGGAGTTTTGAATAAGCATGCCAGCATATAATTATTATTGGGGTGTGCACAAATACACAGATAACAATTTAATTTTGCACTGGTCTGGTATTGACACCTTCTTAGCCAACTGAAACTGCTGTAAGGAAAGTCTGCATGCCCTGTCAGCACCCACATGAGAAATAAATATTTAGTATGTCAGTTTGTAACTAACAGGTGTGCATACACGAGACATAAATATTTAGTATGTCAGTTTGTCACTAACAGGTGTGCATACATGAGACATAAATATTTAGTATGTCAGTTTGTCACTAACAGGTGTGCATACATGAGACATAAATATTTAGTATGTCAGTTTGTCTTACATAGACTTTAGGTACATATAGATTAATATGACTGAAATCACTTATGACATTACTATACTCTTCACTTTGATTTGGAGCAAAGATTTGGGTGTTGTCTTTTTGTAAATTCCTAATTTTATTTACTTTGGACATGTATTGTGATGCATAATATTTTACGAGTTGTATTTTATACATTATCTAAGTTATGATGTGTTGCATTGCTTTGAATCAGAAATTACTGACATAAGCCAATACAGTGTACAGTATTACATTGTTCACAGTACAGACATTCTTCAGGTAACAATGTACCTATGTTTGTCATTCTTCAGATAACAATGTACTTCTGACATTCTTCAGATAACAATGTACATTTATATTACATTCTCTAGATAACAATGTACTTTTGGTATTCTCCAGATAACAATGTACATTTGTTTGACATTCTCCAAATAACAATGTACATTTGTTTGTCATTCTTCAGATAAAAATGTACTTTTGGCATTCTTCAGATAACAATGTACTTGTGGCATTCTTCTGATAACAATGTACTTGTGGCATTCTTCAGATAACAATGTACTTGTGGCATTCTTCAGATAACAGTGTACATTTGTTTGATATTCTCCAGATAACAATGTGCTTTTGGCATTCTTCAGATAACAATGTACATTTCTTTGGCATTCTCCAAATAACAATATACTTTTGTCATTCTACAGATAACAATGTACTTTTGGCATTCTCCAGATAACAATGTACATTTGTTCGACATTTTCCAGATAACAATGTACATTTGTTCGACATTCTCCAGATAACAATGTACATTTGTTCGACATTCTCCAGATAACAATGTACATTTGTTCGACATTCTCCAGATAACAATGTACATGTGTCTGGCATCTGAGAAATGAAGTTGGCTGAAAGTCAGACTTAATTTTCTCAACATTGATGGCTACGACAAATCTGTTAGCAGAAACAGAAAGGCAGGAGGTTGGATACTCCTAGCATATATTAAAATGGTACAGCTGCCAAAAAAGAAGGATGGATCTTGAATCAGAAGTTGAATCAATATGGATTCAGATCATCCAGATAAAGCCAAACTTTACTAAGTGGTTTTCATGTATATATAAGTGTTACGACTAGGGATGTAACAAAAGAAAGAACGACTCAAACAAGCTTTCTCAATTTCTCAAATACAAATTTAATTTCCTAAAATATAAAATATTTTAAACAAAGTGAAAGAATTAAAAATAACTTACAGTTTAGAATTTCCTTAATTAGTCCTAAATTGTCCTATACACTTCACTAATCTGGAAGTTAATCCAAAGTATTCCGAAGGAATGAATGTTCCTAGTTAATGAATCTTCATAATGAATGAATGTTCCAAATGAAAGATTGTTCTGAATGAATGGGTCTGGAATGTTCTGATGTACCAATGATTTTCAGTTCTAAATCCAAAATATTAATAATAATCCCAGGTAAACTCCTGTGAATGTAGAGTATTATTAAGTTCCTTGAACAATAGTACTTAAATCCAAATTGTACTATGTAGAGAACAGATTTTCCACCAGCTGATTTTACAAACAATAAACAATCTTCCTCAATAACCTTATGATCTGGAATAATGGTATAAGAATGAGCATTCAATCACTACAATGCATTATATAGCATGTTACTGCATAAAAGAGAATAACCCTTAACTCTGAAACTACGTTCTAAAACAATTCCATCCTTCAATAAACAACTTTTACTGAACCAATCAGAAACTAGGTCGCACATGTCAGCCTAAAAGTACTTTCACACTACAATAACAATACCTTAATTTCAAATCAACAAAGTGTTGACTTTTATAAAGACATGGGATCTAGGTCATGAACAGCACGTGCTAATCACGTGATTTTACCATTGTTGTGTTAAGTTGACCAACATACTTATTGATTTTCCCTGGACATAAACAATGACTCATTGTTGACGTACATGTGTACTTTAATAGCGTAGGCTACTGAATTAAAGAATTATAATACAATGGTTATAAACCCAAATGGAAAATATTTTATAATTTAAAGATGATACATAATTCCGTAACAATAAGGCATCTGTCTTCAAATGTTGACTGGAATGAACATTTTGAATTTCAAATAGAGAAGGTTAGAAATGAGGAGAAAGAATATTACCTATTAGGTAACAGAGATAGGGACCTTCAAAATGAACAAATAAAGAAACAATGGTTTGATTTAAAAGATTCCACAAGTAGTTAATGAAACCACTAGAGCAACATCAGATTCAAAAACACATAGACCATATACACAAATGCACAAGAAAATGTTTCAAGAATTTATGTTTGAAAAGTGGTTTAAGTGATCATTTTGCAGTTTTTCTCAAAAGACAGCATAACAACAATGTAGGAGAAAAGAATGTTCATAAATCCATCACATACAGGTCTTTTAAAAATTTAAGTAATAATAGTTTTGTAAAGGATTTGGAGCAAATCCCCTGGGATAGTATCAAAATTTTTGATGATGCTGATGATATTTTAAGCACTTGGTCAGATCTATTTTTGGAAGTTGTCTTAATTTGTAACTCATTGTGTCATCCTTTGAAAATAAAGTCTATTATTAATATTATGTTTATAATTGTTATTATTATTACAACCTCATATCTACTCTTTGCATATTGCAATGAATTATCCTAATCCTATGCTTTACACTTAGCCATGTGACTAATCCTATTTGTGTAGGTTATAGCTACACAAAGAAAACATTTTAAATATTATCTTTGGTGATTATTTTATATTTAAATAATAACTTGTTCAGAGATGATGAATAGTAATTTAATATTCTATTACCAATGTAGAGAAATTGAGAAATTTCCACAGTACACCCACTTTGTAATGCAGTTTGTAGGAGCCATCAAAGTAACTCATTTGTAAATGAGGAAGCCTTATACTGAGTGACATTCCAACAAGTCTATCTTGATAGTACTTTGTGAGTCATGTTGTAAGTGAATGGGCCTTATACTAAAGGACATTACAACAAGTCTGTGTCTTGATAATACTTTGTGACTTATGTTGTAAGTGAGGGAGCTTTATAATGAGGGACATTCCAACAAGTCTGTCTTGATAGTGCTTTGTGACTAATGTTGTAAGTGACGGAACCTTATACTGAGTGACATTCCAACAAGTCTGTGTCTTGATAGCGCTTTTTTACTCATATTGTTAGTGAATGGACCTTGTACTGAGTGACATTCCAACAAGTCTGTCGTTATAGTACTTTTTGACTTGTGTTGTGAGGGAACCTTATACTGAGGGACATTCCAACAAGACTGTGCCATGATAGTGCTTTTTTACTCATGTTGTAAGTGAAGGTTCCTTGTACTAAGGACATTCCAACAAGACTATGTCTTGATAGTGCTTTGTGACTCGTGTTGTAAGTGAATGGGGCATGTACTAAGGGACATTCCAACAAGACTATGTCATGATAGTGCTTTGTGACTCGTGTTGTAAGTGAATGGGGCATGTACTAAGGGACATTCCAACAAGACTATGTCATGATAGTGCTTTGTGACTCGTGTTGTAAGTGAATGGGGCATGTACTAAGGGACATTCCAACAAGACTATGTCATGATAGTGCTTTGTGACTCGTGTTGTAAGTGAATGGGGCATGTACTAAGGGACATTCCAACAAGACTATGTCATGATAGTGCTTTGTGACTCGTGTTGTAAGTGAATGGGCCATGTACTAAGGGACATTCCAACAAGACTATGTCATGATAGTGCTTTGTGACTCGTGTTGTAAGTGAATGGGGCATGTACTAAGGGACATTCCAACAAGTCTGTGTCTTGATAGTGCTTTGTGACTCGTGTTGTAAGTGAATGGGCCTTGTACTGAAGGACATTCCAACAAGTCTGCGTCTTGATAGTATTTTGCAGTACAAAACTAGAATACTTAAGGATGTGAAATCACATTATAATTGGTTTTCATGAGGCAAAAACTATGTTAATGTGAAATAATTTGCAATATTTGATCAATTTAATGGAATCCATGATCATGCCATTATTATAAGAGAGGCAAGAGTATACTGAGTGGTTGTATAATGAGGGACAACAGTGTAACACTGAGGCAAGAGTATACTGAAGGGATTTATAATGAGGGACACCAGTGTAACACTGGGGCAAGAGTATACTGAGGGGTTTTATAATGAGATACAACAGTGTAACACTGAGGCAAGATTATATTGAAGGGTTTTATAATGAGGGACAACAGTGTAACACTGAGGCAAGAGTATACTGATTGGTTTTATAATGGGGCAACAATGTAACACCAAGGCAAGAGTATACTGAGGGGTTTTATAATGAGGAGCAACAGTGTAACACCAAGGTAAGGGTATACTGAGGGGTTTTATAATGAGGGACAACAGTGTCACAATTGTGGCAGCAACAGTGGCAATGTTGTTGTCAAAATTAAACTTCTGTCTTAAAGTTTCATATTAATATTTGTAAAAGTTCATAACATTGGGGGTGCATCATAAAGTGGTACAAAGGCAAAACACAGTGTTCCACAGAACCCATATTCAAATGTTTTGATCAAAAGGAATTGTTGATGTTGATTGTTCCAAATTTTTACCCAATGTTTTGTCCAAATCTTTCCTCAATGAGTAAAGGTAAAGCCTATTTTAATTTTTTTTAAAACCCGGGGAAAACATGCATTTTATGTTTTGTTGTGTACATTTGAAAAAGAATCATCTTACTTAGAGAGAAATGATTTAGAAGGTTCAGGATGCAGCTGTAGCACTAACCTCATGGGCTTTAATTCTCATGAAAGAAAGATCTCCCAATGAGAGATGGATAGACTCTTTTTATAACCAAACTAATCCATCAAGAAATGGTGGTTGCAGAGATATCAGATATACATCTGAGAATGAGAAAGACACATTTCCAACCATTTCTTTTCCCATTTGATTTAACTAAATAGAAACATAAAACTCTGACCACACAAAGAAGTCTATTTTGATCCCTAGCAAAAATGTGACTGAGACCAGGGATTTGAATTGGCTCAGTTGATGCGAAGATAGCTGGTTCTTGGCCAGTAAGCTTGGTTGGCACAAAAGAGAGAGACATAAATGTATATTTGTTTCTCAGAACACTGTATACCTGGATTACTGATACTAAATGTTGCATATCCTACCAGCATTCTTGCAGGAAAGATTGTTTCCTTGCCCTTTATATTTGTTTCTCAAACACTGTTTACCTGGTATAGTGATATGTACAACATCTGAAAATTTAACAATATAAATTACATTTAACTTAGCTGGATGACATCATGGGATGCCCATAGTCTTATCTACACTTAGGGTAAGACTTTCTTAGCCCATGATATTAATAAATTTTGATAGTCATGTCCCATGTGCAAGAAATCTGATTGCTCTCTGATCATTTGCTTGTCCTTTAATATAAACTGATTGCATCATTGTTACTATGGAAATGCACATTATTCACCTCATTATAGAATACAGATAGAAATTTGATTGTGAACATTTTATATGCTGTAAGACTGATGATAATGTAATGTAAGGCTAACTATGAGTACGAATCAAATATTAGAAAAAAATGAGCTTGGAGTTTTATATGAATATTCTTTACTGTTTCAGTATGCACAAGTTATCTCAACACTGAAGACATTCATAGATAACAACCCAGACCTCTGCAAGATCAAAATATCAGAAGAGTTGAGGGCTACCTTGGATGAAATCAGTGCAGTGAAGTCACAGTTACAGACTATTGAATCACAATTAGTAAATATTCAGGGTGAGCTGAATCTTATCAGAGTTGATCAGGAGGGAATGAAAACAGAAGTGACTACTGTGAGAGGTGAACAGGAGAAAATGAGGGTTGAACAGCACACGATGAAAGGGGAAATAACTTTTGTGAAAGATGAACAGAAAAATATAAGGGTTGAACATGAGGTAGTGAAAGCAGATATAAGTACTGTAAAAAGTGGACAGGAAAAATTGAGGGTTGAACATGAGGTAGTGAAAGGAGAAATGAGTGCTGTAAAAAGTGGACAGGAAAAAATGAGGGTTGAACATGAGGTAGTGAAAGCAGATATAAGTACTGTAAAAAGTGGACAGGAAAAAATGAGGGTTGAACATGAGGTAGTGAAAGGAGAAATGAGTGCTGTGAAAAGTGGACAGGAAAAAATGAGGAATCAAATAGAAAACCTGGAACAGAATCAAAGAGAGATACAGACAGGTAAGAATAATATGTTGAAAAAGAGATTCCAATATAAAACAAAACAAAAGCACATTCCTGTGGTCGGAAATTGGAGAGGGTGTCATTGTTGAAGGAAAGCAGATTTCTGCACTAAACCATGATGTTCCTGTGGCCAGTTGCTGACTGTGTATTAATAAACGATGATAAAAAAATGTTAGAGGTGGATAGTAGTGAAAACAAATTTATGAACATAGTGAAAAGAAATTCATGAACAGTTTCTTAATATCCTAGTGTGAAAATGTTTGCTTCAGATGAGAGAAGGAAGTGGCTGACTAACAGAAATTGGAATTGGATTTTCTGGAAGGAGCATCTTGACTTTCTTAATTTTTTTAATGATAATCACAATGAAGTCTTAGTGCCCATCCAGTTATAATCTGCATAGTAAATTGATCTTGACATTTTATGATACTAATTGGCCTGTAAACTATAGAGGAGATAGCTATGCATCCTCGGTTTTTCAACTCTTGACAGAATTATATGTTTTACTTGGTTAAGATTAAATATGAAGCTAATTGATATGAATCTGTGGATGTATGGCTTACAAAATTACCACTGTGACAGTTAATAACTGAATACATCATTTAGCCTGCATTTGTTCAGCGTAACATAGAAAATACTAGTGTAGTTTCAAACACAGACAACCATAAATATGAAACACACCATGAGAAAACGGATCCTTGGACCTATTTTATGGATTTGGTGATTTTTACATAATAAAGCATTGATCAAGGTTCAAAATACATATTGTTTCATTGGAGAAGGAGCTCTACTTATTATCCAATGTTCCCCATCTTTTGTGTGGAGGATTTTAATGAAACCTGTAAGCTAGATATATGATTGTGCAGTAAGAAATTATTTTACACCAGGCCCTTTTTTGTAATAAATTTCTTGAAAAACTTTCGAAATGGGGGTATTTTGAGAACTTTGTTCATCATTGATTTTCCTACACTGGTTAGATAATTTTATTGAAACTTTGTTGGCAAATATTTGGTTGGTGTAGATGCACAAGAAGATTTTACTTTTTCCTCTGGCTCATTTTTGGGGACATGTCTTGAAAAATTGCCAGAAAAAGGAGGTATTTTGAGAATTTAGTTTATCATTGCTTCTCCTTATACACTGGTTGGAAGATTTTATTGAAACATTGTAGGCTAGATATATGGTTTGTGTAGATGTGCAATAAAATGTAAAGCAAATTTCCTTGGCACGTTTGTTGCAAAATTTCTTGAAAATTGTGAAATGGGGTATTTTGGTAATTGAGTTCATTGTACATGTAGCTTTACCTACGACTCTGCTTGGAAAATTTTATTGGAAATTTGTTTTCTAGATATGTGTCTTGTGTAAATGTGCAATAAGGTTTTACTTTTTTCCTTTGACCCATTTTTGGTGAAAATTCTTGAAAAATTGTCCAACAATTTGAGAATTAAACTTTGTATTGCTTCTTCTTCTAAACTGTTAGAAGAATTTTATTATCCTTGCACTTCAGTGAAGAGCAGGGATATTGTTCATGCCCATGTGTCGGTCTGTCCATCTCATACATGCCATATTCCCAGACAGTGTTGGGGGGTTTTTGAGACTCAAAAAGTGTGTTTTGGGGTCCCAAGGGAGGTCAGTGCATCTGACCAAAGGGGGTCAGTGTGCGTGAGCCCCCAAAGACGTCATCCAAATGGGAATAAGCTATCTTTTCAAATCAGTCTATAGCAAATGACTGGAAATTCAAATCTGAATAAAAGAAGATACCATCTGTTTTCTCTGAAGCATTTAATATACTTACAAACAAAAAAATGGTAGACTTAGCATTGTCAAATAATATCACCACACATATGTACACATGGTCACAAGCTCACATACATTAAATAAAAAAATACACCAAGTTACTGTCTTTAAAATCCACTTTTAATTACATGCAGTCTTTGCTGTTTTCAATAGTTCAGAAGTTGGTTTGAAGGTAATGCAAGTGTCATTTGTGTTCATCTTAGCACTCATCAGAGATTGAATGGTGGTATTGTTCAGCCTTCCTTGAAGATCTTTTTGAATTTTTCTAATCATTGAAAATGATCTCTCAGCATCGGCATTGCTGTGAGGGAGTGTTAAACATGCAATGGCCACTTGAGTCAGAATATCAAATCTTGGTTTTCCTGAAGGAAGATTTCCTTGCATAGGTCTGTAAAATGATCTGCTACTGAAAACAGCAGATTGTGCTCAGCAACAAAATTGCAGAAAAGTACTTCAGCTCTAGTTACATTGTCTGTCAATGACTGTTTAAAGAAGCTATTTAATTTGGGTATTGAGCTCTTCATTTTTGCCGTGTCACGATGCTGGGTGGTGTTGCTATGTTGACGAATGTCATACACTCCAGAATGACTAATGTCAATATGTGGTTGCAATGTGTGCACAGAATAAAATGTTCCCCCTTGATGCTGCGCTTCACAAAGTCAAACTCCGTCAACCAGGAGTTCTGGAATTTTGTTTTGCTGGGCTTTGCTCGCTTCGGAGAAGGCTCCATATTTCCATAATCGCTCATACGTTTCAACATGTTTCCTTCGAAAATGAGTCACACTTGTACACTTTTCCATTTTATATATGGAGTAAAAATCCGACTTCAACGAAACGTTGCCGCTGATCACAAGCTTGAAAAAAGATGACGTCAACATTCTCAAAGAAACGGTGCCGCTGATCACAAACTTTAATAAAGATGGCCTCAACATTTTAATTCAATGCAATCAGTTTGTTCTCCAACACACATCTCATTGATCTACTTAACTTTAAATTGTGTTGTTCCACTTAATGTACTTTTCCTATGCAAATTAGCCTAATGGGCTCTCCTGCAGCAGTGCTCAAAAGGATTTGACACGACACATCACCCAGGCTATTGTGAGCCAATTAAATAAATTTCTGAAAGATGGCTGTTTATCTCTGACCGCCTTACCTTTTAATTGCCTCTAAAACTGGTGTATAAACCTGCCCAGAGGATAGTTTTACATGAGCTTTGAGCAGTACTTTTTACTGTTTATACAAAGCACAGATTACGGGCATATATAATAGTGATCAAGAAATATACGTTGTTTTTTTTGTATTTTTTTTTTCTTCTCTTTTTTGGGGGTGGAAAATTTTTTTTGTTGCAAAATTGCTGAAAATCGTGTTTTTTTAAACACGATCGTGTCGGGGGGTTTGGAAGTCCAAGATCGTGTTTTTCGCATGACACGTCGTGTTATAGCAAGTATGCCATCTGTTCATCCATTTGTCCATCTGTCAGTATCTCCATCCACAAAAAAGCTTGTCATCACTTGTCAACATACTGCTTGGAGGATTGTAATGAAACATTGTAGGCTAGATAAATTGTTGGTGTAGATGGGCAGTGAGGTTTTAGCTTTTCTTCTGGTCCATTTTTGGGGACATTTCTTGAAAAGAAGTTTTGTAAAAGGGGTATTATTAATAATTATAATATTATTACTGGACATTGACACATGTAGGAAAGATTCTGATCTTTCATTACCCCAAAGTTCTTTGATAGAGAGGGCATGTATTTTGTTTGCAACATAAAAAAAACATGTTCAGATGAACATGCCTGAAGTGCAGGGATATGCATGCCTGTGACTGCGGGTACATCTAGTATTTCCTGCAGGTTTTTATTTACATTTTTTTGTGATGCCCATATAAGTGGGAAGCAAGACATGGCAGTCACTTTTTATTGGTGGTGTCAGCATCAGTAGTGGCTTCAACAGTTTGTTAAGGTTTTGTTTAAAGTTTTTCTTTTGGATATATATATTCTCTAAATCTCTTGGTAGATTCTCGTCATACTTGGCATGAATCATTATGAAGCTAAAGGAATTAATTTTGTAGCATGCATGCTTGCTGCTTTGACTTTTGGGTCAAAGTCACAGTCAGAGAAAATTTCCACTAAGGTTTCAGTTAAAGTTTTCTTATTTGTAATATTTCCTGAACTCCTTGATAAATTTTATTCTTACTTGGGTTAAATCATTATGAAGCTAAGGCAAGTTATTCCTCAACATGATCCCTTGCTCTATTGTCCTTGGGGTCAAGGTCACTCATACATTATTTGAATTTTTTTGTTTATATTTACTAATCCCTTGATGGTTTTAGTTGTCTCCACCTTCCCTTCTGTTCTATAATTAAAAAATAAATTTGAGATTAAGGGGTGAAGCTTTATCACTGTATGATGTGGCATACCACTTTGGAGACCCTATCTTCAAAGTCAAGGGCACATCTCATTATTTTAAGCTATCATCACACTTTCCCTTCTGCTCTATAATTTTGAAGTCATTTGAGATTAAGAGGTGAAGCTTGGCATACTGGTACAGCATCACCAGAAGGTGTGTTACATACCACATTGGGGGTGCTATCGTCAAGGTCATGATTCAGTATTTTACAATTTCATTAAACTTTGTTTCTGCTCTATAACTTTAAAGTCATTTGAGATTAAGGGATGAAACTTGATATAGTTACACATCATCACTAAAATGAGTGTTGTGTACCACATTGAAGATGCTGTCATCAAGGTCCAGGTCACAGGTCATTATTGTACAGGTTCAATCACACTTTCCATTCCACTTGATAATTTAAATCCATTTGAGACTATGCATGAAACTTGGCATATCTGTACATCATCATTAGAAGGTGTATTGTGCACCATATTGGGTCCAAACTTCGTGGTCAAGGTCATGGCTCATTGTTTTATATTTTCCATTACACTTTCTTTTCTACTCTATAACCTTAGAGCTGATTGAGATTAAGGGATACAACTTGCTAATATATATATATATATATATATATATATATATATATATATATATATATATATATATATATATATATATATATATATATATATATAAAGAGAGAGAGAGAGAGAGTAATATTGCACTAATATAATCTAACAGGTTAGAGAGTTATAATTCGTTCTAAGCAGGAATTGAACCTATACTGCAAGTAACAGCAAATATCGCCAAGCTCTCATATATATATAGTTTGTCATTATTAACAGTTTTATGATTTTATCATCAAGGTCAATGTCATGGTGTTATACATTGGATTTTTCCATTACACTTTCCTTTCCACTTTAAAAATTTGAAGCCATTTGAGATAAAAGGATGAAATTGGTCATAGCTATATATTATGATTAAAATGTGTTTTGTACCACATTGGGGGGTCATATCCTCAGGGTCCAGGTCACAGGTCAATAATTAGGTTTCAGTCACATTTGCCCTTCTGCTCTAACTTAAGAGCTGTTTAAGATATATGGATGAAGCTTGGTGTACTTACATATTATCACTAGATGTGTTGAATTCCACATTTGAGATGTCAAGGTCACAGGTCATTATTCTAAGCTTTCTTTTATTTTTGCTTTATATCAGTAAAGCTGTTTTAGGTGTGAGGATGAACCATGATACACTTATGCTTTTCAGTTTGATGGCATTTCATTTATTTTATATCACCGTCAGTTTTATCTTCCCGGTCAGTGTCACTGATAATCTTTGTTGACCCCTTTTCTGCACTTTTCCTCTAGTGCCCTTTGAGATAGGGTAATGAACTTCCATGTGTGTCCAGTAACTTTACAGCTCTGTTGTAAAGGTTATAGTCAGATTTCATCATTGTGAATTTTTGTGATGTCACAGTGGTGGGCGGAATACAAAAATTGACTGAATTTGCTTGTTTATACTTGGGATGAATTCATTCTGTAACACGCTTGTATGCCACGTTAACCTTGGAGACAAGGTCACATTCATAGAAACTTTGCATTAATTTTGGGGTTCAAGCTTTTTCCTTTGCATATATTTCCTAAACCCATTGATGATTTTGAAGCTATGACAATTTATTCTGTGACATGTTTTCACGTTCTCTTTAAACTTGGGGTGAAGGTCACAGTTATAGAAACTTTGCACTAGCTTCTTGACCATAGTGAAGGTTAGAGTCATAGAAAACCTATCCCAAGGGTTGTTGTTAAACTCTTTTTTTAATTTTGTATTTCCAAACTCTTTGATGGGTTTTCATCATACTTTGGATGAATCATTATGAAGCCAAGACAATTAAATCTGCAACATGCTCACTGAACCTTTTGACCTTGGGGTCAAGGTGACTCATTTCACAGCAATACTTTAAACATTAGCTTGACATGTAGGTCCAGGCCTTCTAGTTTATGTTTTTCAAAGGCATACATTTTTTAAAATACAAAGACAACATGGAAAATATAATAAAAACCATTTACTAAGTACATATTAGTGAGAAAAGAAAATACTGTACGTTAATTTGTACAACCCTTCATACTGACTTAGATGAGTCATTACAGCTTAAGGTATTTTAAGAAAATGAAAAAAAAGACATAAAAAAGACGATCAAGTTCTGCCTATAAAGAGATAATGGGATCAATTTGTTTGAGAATATATGTGAGCCCTCTTTAAATTCACTCCAAATTAAATAAATATAGTACAGTGTTGGTGGAGATAGATACATACCATATTTTTTCAAAAGCATTTTTATTTATTTTATTTATTTATTCACTTATAATGATTGTCATCATTCTCATCATCATTATCTGCAGCCATAGCAAAGTGTTTTCTGTCATTACTTTTCTTTCAAACATTGAAAGGAGTATCTGAAGCATCAAGACCCACATTGATCAATGTGGTTGAATATTATCAGGCAAATGGAATATTAATTATTATGAACTAATTTAATTGCACATTCTTTCATGTACTTCATGAATTTTAAGAATATAGAATATACATGTACAGTACAAAGCATTCAAACCTCTCTTTTGTCACCCTTCGTCAAAAAACGAGGAAGATTGAATACATTTTCTTTTTTTCACATGGCAATTTAATTGTGTATATATATATATATATATATATATATATATATATATATATATATATATATATATATAGATGCTCACATTGCCATAGCTTTCAACACACATTATTTATATATATATATATATATATATATATATATATATATATATATATATATATATATATATATATTTTTATTCTTATCATAGTTAAGGAAAGCTAAGGTTTGTTTTCAACAGCAAGAGGACATTGTTTTTTTCAAGATTAGGTTAGTAAACAAAGGATGTCAGTCTATGTACTTCTAAAGAAAAGGCTGATTTTAGCCATCGCTGGGAAAGAGGGTAACAGCTTATTGCCTGAACCCTGATGTTTATAGCAGTGTTAGCAATTTGTTTCAAATACAAAACAAACCAACAACAGCACATAATTAATTAAATTAAACTGAATTGGTACGAAGTGCAAGTGTTTTTGAACAAATCATTAAATACTGCCAAAGTTTGAGTGTTGCAATAGAATTGCAAAATATGACTCAGCTTTATCATGATGTTACCTCAATATGACATCATATGCCAAATCCCTTCTCACCTGTGACTTTCTCTTGGGCATTTAGAAGTATGTCAATAACATTAAAATACCTGTCCTTTAAAGCAAAATGCATACTTTATGAAAATGTTAATTTTGAATGCACATATAAACCTTTTCCTAAAAAATAGATTTTGACCAATTTTCATATAGAGCATTATATCCAGAAGGTAATAGTATCCAGATTATAATGTCTACCATACATCATGCAACATTCAGTGTGATTACAATGTCTACCATACATCATGCAACTTTCAATGTGATTGCAATGTCTACCATACATCATGCAACTTTCAATGTGATTGCAATGTCTACCATACATCATGCAACTTTCAGTGTGATTGCCATGTCTGCCATTCATCATGCAACTTTCAGTGTGATTGCCATGTCTGCCATACGTCATGCAACTTTCAGTGTGATTACAGTGTCTAACATACATGCAACTTTCAGTGTGATTGCCATGTCTGCCATACATCATGCAACTTTCAGTGTGATTGCCATGTCTGCCACACATCATGCAACTTTCTGTGTGATTACAGTGTCTAACATACATGCAACTTGCAGTGTGATTGCAATGTCTGCCATACGTCATGCAACTTTCAGTGTGATTGCCATGTCTGCCATACATCATGGAACTTTCTGTGTGATTGCCATGTCTGCCATACATCATGCGACTTTGAGTGTGATTGCCATGTCTGCCATACATCATGCAACTTATATATTTTGTATTGTGATATGCAAATGTTGTTTCTCTATGACAGCGCTATATATTATTTTAGCAAATTGTTGTTTAGAACCCAGCTCAACTAAATCTTCTAGCTTAAAGTTATTCATAACTAGACTATTCCCCTACTTCCTCCAAAATTTATGAATTATCGGTTACGATTCACTATAATCCAGAAAAGCCAGTTCAAAAGAATTCCCTTCATAATAGTAACTAAAAAATGGGAGACATAAATTCATGGAATTTGCTTGTCTTAAAATAAATGTATTCTCATTTCTCAACAGAAATGCAGCCTCTATTATAGTTATATACATGACCTTTTTTATTCTCTGTTTTTGTCTCTTGTCTCAAAGACAGTATATTTTTCTTTCCTCAGAAATTCAGCCTCCCACTCTCTCTACTGTCGACCTTCAACGTCTTCAGAAGGACCTACTTCATCGCTACAAGTTCCTGAATGTGATACCAATTTCACCACTTCACGAGTCTTATACCACTCTTCTTGATGACATCTTTACAAGCGTCATTATAGAAAAAAAAGACCAAGAAAATGTGGGTAATTTACGAGAACAAGGACAGCCTAGAGTCTCAAAGAACCCTGTATACCTGAGATCTTATCATCAGCTCTTTGGAGACAAAGGCAACAAGAGACTGATTCTTACAGGATTTATGGGGAGTGGTAAAACTGTGTTCTGTAGGAAGGTTGTCCAGACATGGTGTCGGGTAAAAGGTGCCCAGGTAGACCCCAGACCAACAGGTGAGAGTCAGGCAGCCTCCACAAGTGCACTTGATGATGAGGATATACTCTCACAGTTTGAGTTTTTGTTCTTTATTGATCTGGCTAAGGTTACTAGTCAGGAAGATTTATTACAAGCTATACACAGACAGTGCTCCATACCAAATGATCCTGACATGATTGAGACTAAGAACATTGTATGTAAACTGCTGCAAAATATGCCAGAGAAGATTTTGATAATATTAGATGGACTTGATGAAATGGGATCTCAGACTCCTGCTTTTGTGAATGATCTGCTGGAAAGAAAACTCTATCCTCAGATTTCAGTTTTTGTTTCTACTAGGCCATGGCAAGTTTCTAAATTAATTCTACAGGCTCATTCTCATTATGACTTGTTACTAACTGTACAAGGCTTTGATGAGAAAAATGCCCTCAACTTTGCAACTAAAGTCATCCATGCCCATGATAAGGATGTCAGTGAAAGTTTGATCAAGGATATGGTTGTATCACTTAAAAAAAAGAAGATCTTTGAAACCTTCAGAAGTGTGCCATTGCTTCTTCTCTTCCTTGTCAATGTTTGGTGCAATGACAGGTCACTTCCAGACCAATACAGTGTGCTGTATAGTAAAATAATCGACTGCATGATTACGTGTTATTTGAACAAAACCAAGGGAAAGAATCTGAAATGGGTTGAAATGTCCGATTCAAAGACCAAATTAATGGAATCATCTGTTTTTGTCAACACATTTGGTAATGCATTCTTAGAATTGACAAGCAAACTCTCCTTTGAATTTTTGCTTCAAAGACAACATGGAACAACAGTTATTATTAGTAGAGAGGAACTTCTGAAGATCTTTGATAAGGATAGAGAAACTGCTGAATCAAAACTTTGTGTCCTCCTTGAGTGTGGAATTGTCTCGCAGACTGATGTGTTCTCTCCACTTGAAAGAAACTATTCTCTTTCTTTTCTTCATTTGACCATACAGGAGTTTTTCTCTACTATTCATTTGATTTTAAATCAAGATGTGTTTCAAAAATTCCTCCTCTCTTGGAAATGTTTAAATGATGTTTTACAAAATGAAAACCTGGTAATTTTTACATGTGGATTAGCCCCAAATCTAGGAACACTGCTTTTCAACCACATTTGTAAGGTTTGTGACGATGATTCCAACGTTCTGGAATGCAGATATTCATTTTGGTGTAAGCATATGTATGCAATAGAAAACCTGTGTTCTTTGTATCGAATTTGCCAGAGTGAAGTACAAGTATCAGTTTCACTACCATTATCTGACATCGTGATTACTAGGTCATTGACTCGAAATGAATGTGAGGACTTTCTCTACAAGATAATGACTTTAAGTTCAACTTCTGTAATTAAATCATTTCATTTGTCCAATCAGATGTTATCCAGTGAGTGCAGTGAATTACTATGTAGATGTATCAGTAACTGTACTCAGCTGCAGACTCTATATCTGAATGATATTAAACTACATGATAGTATCTTTGACCTGAGCAGACTGACAGGTCTAACTCAGTTCAATCTGTGGAATGTAACCATGTCCAGTAAGTGCAGTGAATCCCTATGTAGAAGTATCAGTAACTGTACTCGGCTGCAGACTCTAGATCTGTATAATATTACACTAAGTAATAGTATCCTTGACCTGAGCAGACTGACAGGTCTAACTCAGTTCAATCTGAAGAATGTAACCATGTCCAGTAAGTGCAGTGAATCCCTATGTAGAAGTATCAGTAACTGTACTCGGCTGCAGACTCTAGATCTGTATAATATTACACTACGTAATAGTATCCTTGACCTGAGCAGACTGACAGGTCTAACTCAGTTCAATCTGAAGAATGTAACCATGTCCAGTAAGTGCAGTGAATCCCTATGTAGAAGTATCAGTAACTGTACTCAGCTGCAGACTCTAGATCTGCATGATATTACACTACATGATAGTATCCTTGACCTGAGCAGACTGATACATATGAGATGTCTGTTTATTTCTAGAATTCACATGAGTAACCTGTGTCACCAAGTATTGAGTACAAGTGCCAAAGCCCTTCCTCACCTGTCTGATTGTATAATTAAGAGGTTAATGGTATCATGATTCGAGAAGACTTACATATTTAGAATATCTGGTTGTTGCTCAAGTTTGGATGAGTGGCCAGTGTCACTGAGTATTGAGCACAAGCATCAAAGAACTGAAAGCACCATATATTGTGCCTATCTATTTCTAATGAGGCTTGATGGCTTACCTGTATTAATTGATGAAGATATAAGTAATGGTCATGCATTATCTTACTACTTTCAGAATTATTTTCATCGTCTGTATCATCATCATCATCTCTTTTTCAATATGTGTAAAGAATAATAAGTGTGATATTCATTGTTTTGTTCATACATATATATGTATGTATATGTGTTTATGTGTATATATATATATATATATCATATTTGTTTTGTTTATATGAATGTTATGTTAACAATACATGTCAATGTTTTAAGGCTTCATGTAGTTTTGTTTGTATGAGTGTTAAAGGTCACTGGCCACACATATTGTATAAAAGTGTGATATCATTTCTAGTCATAAAAGAAACACATTTGTTATGTACGTACACCATAAAAATGTCTAATTAGTTTTACATTTCTGTTTTTTTAATGAAAAAAATAGTTCCTAAATCTCCGTAAACAATCGGCAGTTTCCGTGTGCCAAAAACGGATATGATGTACATTTATCCCTTGCCATTCAACCTAGCCATTCATATGTTTAATTTACCTGCATAAATGTTGAAGTGATGTATACTAACGATCGTGGTTTTCTAGTGTAAATATGGTTCACTGTGTTGCATATGGATGCAACCAACAGAGTGATGATGGGACAAAAGGGTTTTTTATTCTTCCGGAAGACCATGTTTACTGGAAACATTGGATTGAAGTTGTGGGATCGAATCTGGTCAGGGATGGGAAAGTTGTCCCATTTGTGCCAATAGCAACAGCAACATCCCGCTTATGCATAAGAGATTTTGAGGACAGTTGCTTTTTACACCCTCCTTCCATGATGAATCCATTGGTGTACAAATTAAATTAAATTTGTTAAAGACAGCGATGCCCCCAGTTTTTGCAGAGACTGTTGAATATAAGAAGAAATCCCTTCCATCACCTGAGAAGTTCGGACCTCCTAAATCCCATAGAAAAAGCTCTATGGTGCATATGAGAAGAGAGATAGAAAGAACGTAAGTAAAATATACCAAATAAAGATCATGATACATTAATGATTGTGCAAATATGAACTATTAATGTGCAAACAAAATTCAAATGCTTTTTGAATGGGTAGAGTGTAGACTATGATGAAACTATGTTTAGCATTATTTTAATCAATATGAAATCAAAACAAGTTTAAAAAGATAAAAATATGAGGTATTATTCAGGAACATAGGTGTACAAGTCTGTATAGAATCATATACAAACACACAATTAAGACGAATTATGCTCAGTGCAGCTATTTTGAAAATTCCCAAGGGTTGGTGCAGTCTTTCTGCTAATGTCGAAGCTTTCATCGGTTGTACAGCCATGGCTTGTCAGAATTTCATACTATAATTTTTAAAGTATAAATAAGAATTTTAAGTGAAATATAATAACATTTTTAAAAACAGAAGACTGCAGAGGTAAATGTATCCAGTTTTCATTTAAATAATCAGAGAGATCAGTTTTTGTATGGTGCTCAATAAACTGCTCTCAATATTATTTTTAATTTTGATTTGTAGACTATTGATGAACTGCTAGAAAAGCATGATGCCCAAAAGGCTGAGGCTGAAGAAAGACCGTGCATAGAGGAGCAGCTTCATCTGGAGGCACTACTGCGAGAGGCTCAGGAACACCGGAGTCAGATCCCTCGGAACTATAAAATCAGCATTGATTTTCAGCATTCATCATCAAGCCATGTGTTCAGAGGCTGTCAAACAACAGAGGTAAAACAAGGACAACACTACAATTAAATTTTCTTTAATATATTTTTCTTTGTACAGTAGAACTCTTCAGTTTGCAGAGAAATTTTTATCACACACAAATTCTCTCATGATCATAAATGTTTTAAATTTGTATACAACAGAAAATCCAAGCTGTAAATTTCATACCTTCTCGGTACAAGATGGATAAAATATCTATTACTATTGCATTTTGTTCATGAGAAATTTTAAAATTACAAGACCCCACTTTGATTAAAAACTGTCTTGATTGTTAGAGTACAAGGCAATGGTGATAATTTATTTTCCTTTAATTAACTTGCAGCATGTTACTAATATAATAATTATGTATTCACAAGCATGTGTCAAGATTTGAATAAAATGTAAATAGTCCCAATCAATTCTGCTTAATGGTTTTCAAGAAGAATAGGCCCACATATTTACACAAACTGGTTAACATCCGAGATTTGTGCTCACTTTTCTCACATGTTAAGCACTAGGTTTTCCACAAGAAAAATCCAGAGAATAGTGACACTAATATTGATGTAAAGTTTTAATTTAATACTAGTAGATATTCATCACTAGTTATGGATTTGATCATTTTTTTAAATTTCACCCACGTGTGTTGAGTGGTTTTGGTGCAGGTCTTGCTACCAATCTTTACGGAAGACTCTAAACATGCACCGGAAAGAAAACAAAATCAGCAAAATACTCACATTCATCTACCACTTCAAACAGTAGTGTGTATGTTTAGATGGAGAGAAAGATGCAATGTATTTTGGCCATATGACTTCAAAAAAGCATGGCAGAAACTATACATTGTAATTAATTTTAACTGACAGGAGCATCTAGATTACAGTATTGTAATTAAAAATAGGTCAAAATACTTAAGCAACTGCCACTTAAAGAACAAAATATTTTTTTTTAGTTTCTTCACTAGAAAACGGCAGTCGAAAACAGTTCCAAGTTTGAAACAACCCCTATAACACGCACATGAGAGCACAAGTACACGTGTCTTCAACATTATAGTGTTTATCCATTGAAACCACAGTGGTCACTGTATTTTGAGGAATTTGATTCTTAAGCAAATGTGAATCTTTTGACTTTTTGCTGATGTTTTTAAAAATATAAAACTTAAATTGTTTGTTCTAGAGGAAGTTGATTAAATATTTATACCTATTTATAATTACAGTTATGCAATCTATGTAAAACGATGAAATGAAACATAAAGTAACTGAATCGGCACACAGCTATATATAAATATGAAAATATGGTGCAACACATGCCATGTAGATGCATCTATTATTAGAAACAGGGATTTTCTTCATATGACCACTCACTTTCTAGCTTTGTTGCAACAATCCCCAGATAGGATTGAAAATTTATGGTTTTAATATTTGTCGACGTACTCGTAATAACATCATGTATTAGTTGGATATTTTTTCTTTGCTACTTTATCTCGTATTTTCACAAAAATGAGTGATGTAAGAAAACAACCTTAACCTTAAGTTACAGCGCTTATTATCCATTCCACAACACAGCATTGTTCCATACATTTCTGATCAAGAAATGTTTATTTTTAAGCTAAATCTTTTATCACATAATAGTTACACTTTGCTTTCTATGAACTGTATAATTTCCTTAATATATGTTACCAATGAATTACGAAAACAGACAGTCTAATGAAGATGTACTTCCAAGACACAGCGATGTCCGCCATTATTACCCCTTAGCGTGTTCGCTCATGGTTTAAAACTGATTTTATGAATAAAATAATGCAAGCATAGCAGTTACAATTTTCAAAATATACATTTAGAAAGTGCTTTTGCCGATTCTGTTCTTAAAACAAATTGTTATTAACATATAGATGATTTAGTTTCGAAATGAGTTGCTAAGTTTTCATCATCAAATGGTAACTTGCGGAAATCGGGCAGCAATATCTTGCGGTGCGATAGAGTTCATGGTCAGGAGGTCAGGACGCTATTAAAACACATGCCTGTGAATGTGCAACAGTTTGTTTTTGTTGGCACAATTGATATCAATGCCTGCTAAGGCAACATGTAATCCATTTTGCCTGGGGATTAACACCATAACACTAACTACTTGGCTGGGTTAAGGGAACAATCTAAAAAGGCATCAACTACTGTCACTCTGTGTGGTTCTAAAAATAAATGACAGGTCGAAGTAATTTTTGCTTTCCTAATAGAAGAAGGTGAAGTTTGCATTTTTTCGGCAACTTAGTTGCATACTTCACCTGGTAGCGTGACCCCTATAACTTCTTGATGAACAATTTATAATAATGCAACTATTGTACACAATAGCTTAACAAAACCAGAAATATTTCAATGATGAACAATCTTTTCTCCAAAGAAATTCTACTACACGTGCTACTGAATTTATGCTAGAATTAACTTGCCAAGCTTTTAGAACGTTTATCAGTGAACACTTTCATCGCCATGTGATACGATTAATTATATTTTGTCAAGTTTGTAAAATTTGTTTAGAAATCTAGAAATGTATGGATTATATGAAAAGGAAGGAAGATTGATTCATAAATGTTTTTATTTTTTATTTTTTTTAAAACCAAATATGTGACTGCTCTGTTATAAATAAATAACAAATTCTAAGTAAAACTGGAATTCTTGTGTTGATCATATCAGAAAGTTTAAAACTGATATGATTGAAATGTTTGAATAATAGAGAGTAAGAATTACTACATTCCGAGGGTCATACTTATAAATAGTAACCGTATCAATTTTACATTGTAATCTACACAGAAGTCTTGACAATCTCAAATAAATTTGGCATTGATGTCTAGACTGCTAGATGACCAAATTGTGATAATTTCAAAGTTCACATTGTTTTTTTAACAATAAAGTGTATATGCAGTGCTGTAATGGAACTTTGTATGGAATTTTCTGGCATCAACTGCATCGTGTGACTGAGCACCGCATTTTGTTCGGTAAGTCAACTGCGTGAAGTAAATTTATGTTTCACATTTATAATAGATTTGAGTGCAAGTAGCCACAGACGGCTCTGTAAATACATGTACATATTTTTGTAATGTATACACTAATACATGACAATATTAAACCTTGATAAAGACCTGTTTAAAGTTCTACGTGTTTTCTTTTCAACATTCACAAAATTATATGGGTTATCAACTAGCAGAAGGTATTTTTGAATTCCCTCTTCCCTTTTTTTTGTCTGGTTTGGTTTTGGGATTTTACACCAATTTACATGACAGGCTATATAAATGGTGACCAATATATTTGGCGGAGGAAGATTGGGGGATTCTCAAGTACATTGTGTGCAACAATCAGGGTACTGTCAGCAGCTGAATTACTGGGAAAACTAATTTCAACGAAAGGACGGTACCCAAATGTGATTCATTTGATGAAAATTTCACTGATACTTCCAGTGTTAATTGTGAAGTGTGAACAAGGATTTTCCTGCCAGAATTTGATAAAACAAAGCAGTGGTGCAGGCTGAGTGCTGACATTCTTGACGAAGTTATGAGAATACATTTTTTTTTGGTGTTGATATAAAAGACCTTGATCTAATGCTGGCAGTCAGAAAATGGAAGGGAAATCGAAACAGACATCTGTATCAAGAAAACAAAGAGAATGCTTTCACTAAACTGATGAATTTTGAGTGGATTTACCATAGTGCAAATGTGGCAGCATCATGATCAGTGACAGGAAGACTGTATAAATATGGTTTGTTAAACAAAATTTAAAAAAAGCACACACATAAAAACTGTTGTGGGGTAATCGGTTGCAAATCATAGGGATAAACTTTCTGGTTGTTGTTACCACCTGATGAGACCTATGGAGGGGTCGGAACAGTTTTTTATTAAAAAAATTACTATATATTATAAACAGTAGATTCATGTGTTTCTATCAAGTATGTCAAAATGTCCGGTTCAGGAAGCCTTATTCATTCAGAGCACTACCCTCAGCTTAGAGCTTTTGATTCCAGAATATGCTAACACAGATGAAAATATGTATGTAGTACATCCTAATTTATGAATGTTTTACTGACACACTGAATTATTATTGGCTGATGGAATAAATAAAATATATCACAACCTTGTTTTTTGCATTTTGTTTTCTTGTATTTGGTATTTTTTAAAAATTTTTATAATAAATTTGTTGCTGAAGTGAAGTTACTGAAAGGTGCTGCCACTCCACAGCTGAAATTTTAAACAACTACACTTGTGTATTAGCTCCTCATCACCTATGGGGCCATTAGCCCATATAAAATGCATACAAGGAGACTTCTAAGACATCTGGGTTGAACTAAATTTTTTTGAAACCCTTCATGCTGAGTAATGCAGTCTGAAACAGAGCCCAGCTTACTGGTACTCAGCAATTCCTCATAATGTTTACAGAACTTTTACTCTAATTCTCTCTCCATGGGACAACAGTTGTTACACAAACACCTAAAAGCAAAAGATACTTTTACATATATGCTAGATAACAAAAAGTACCATACTTTTCTGCTAACGAAATGGTTTTAAATATTGCTTGTAAAATAACCATGATACAGGAAAGAAGTTTAAGAAAGTAGTAATAATTTTTGACTAATCTAGACATAATGCACATACTTTAGGTTGAAAGTAATGGAAAAACTAAATAGATTTTTTTAAATAGGAGGAGTGTTTTGGAGCGAGCTAATGAATTTTGCAACATGTGAAAAAGTCTAGTTGAAGGTAATATGGGTATGCTATTCATTCAGTACAAATCACAATGTTCCAGGTAGGAATTTCTCACAGAAGGGAGAGGAAGAGGGGCATTTTTTGGATAAAAGGGACATTTTGTTTCCCCAATTAGAGTACTTGATACCAATGATAAAACACAGGCTGTAATCCTTTATATTGCATTATAAAAAGTTACATAGAAATAAATGAATATTTTAAAAATCAGTTTTATGAAGGCATTTTGATGATCAGGAGAGGAGCAGGACCTTAAAGGGCAGAGGGTACAGGGAACAGCCCTACAATTTGATTTAGCTTGAGCACTGAATTATATAACAAGAAAGTATGACACTGAAGCTAAGATCTAAACAATATTGGACTTTTGGAGTCCAAGAGAGCAGAGGACTGAGCTTGTGACTCTTTGTGACATTAACTTTCTCCCTGGAAATAATGCAACAGTACATTAAATTGTGGCAAATAAGATATTTCAATTTGGCAAGAAGAGTGTTTTGTTGCAACTTGCCTGCAGGTTACCCATTTTTTAACACGCTTATGACTGTATATATTTTTTGTCTCGGGGGTGGGGGTGGGTGGGGTGGAGGTATCATCATGTATGATTTGTTTACATTGTGGGATGCTGGTTGGGTTTGGAAAACAAATAGTTTTTTAGTTTTTCTAAGTTCTCATTTTCTTTTCTTGTAATAAAACGTATAAAAATAAAAAAGCATTAACTATGAATACAGATATGAAACAGCGAAAGTGGCTACCCAGTCAACATTCCAAACTGTGTTTACTTCATCGTCCCTGTGACTGTTACTCATCATCTATGAATTTCGACTCAGAATCCGGTGATTCTGCATTGTCTTCGTTGCTGGCTGGCATAGGCTCATACATATAAGACTCAACAGTAAATTTGTTTTCCATTGCTTCATCTAAAATCTCCCCATCCATAGTTTCTAGTATTCTTTTCAACAGCAAGAAGTATCTACTTTCTCTTGTGGGGATAAATGTACATCATTTCTGGTTGGCATCCTCTAAAGTACAATATGCAAGATGTGGACAATACAGTATGCAAGATGTTGCAGTATGTAAGATTTGAACAGTACAGGGTGCAGGATGTGGACAATACAGTATGCAAGATGTCGCAGTATGTAAGATTTGAACAGTACAGTATGCATGATGTGGACAATATGGTATGCAAGATGTCACAGTATGTAAGATTTGAACAGTACAGTATGCAAGATGTCGCAGTATGTAAGATTTGAATGGTAGCGTATGCAAGATGTTTCAGTATGTAAGATTTGAACAGTACAGTATGCAAGGTGTTGCAGTATGTAAGATGTGAACAGTACAGTATGCAAGATGTCACAGTATGTAAGACTTGAACAGTACAGTATGCAAGATGTGGACAATACAGTATGTAAGATGTGGACAGTACAGTATTTAAGATGTCACAGTATGTAAGATTTGAACAGTGCAGTATGCAAGATGTGGACAATACAGTATGTAAGATGTGGACAGTACAGTATGTAAGATTGTGCAGTATGTAAGATTTGAACAGTACAGTATGCAAGATGTGGACAATACAGTATGTAAGATGTTGCAGTATGTAAGATTTAAACAACAGTATGCAAGATGTGGACAATATGGTATGTAAGATGTGGACAATATGGTATGTAAGATGTGGACAGTACAATATGTAAGATGTTGCAGTGCGTAAGATTTAAACAGTACAGTATGCAAGATATGGACAATATGGTATGTAAGATTTGAACAGTACAGTATGTAAGATGTGGACAGTACAGTATGTAAGATGTGGACAGTATATTATGTAAGATGTTGCAGTATGTAGGATTTGAACAGTATAGTATGTGGACAATATGTAAGATGTCACAGTATGTAAGATTTGAACAGTACAGTGTGCAAGATGTGGACAATACAGTATGTAAGATGTGGACAGTATATTATGTAAGATGTTTCAGTATGTAGGATTTGAACAGTACAGTGTGTGGACAGTACAGTATGTAACTGTAATAAAAGTAATTTTAGAATCATAAAAAATATTTCATGATTTTAAAACTTGAGTCCAAATACCTGGCTGATTAATTTTAATGATAATGATATACTAGGTGTTATTATGTGTATGTTTTAAAGGAGTTGGAGCTTGAGCTGGATTTTTGTACTCAAAAAGTTTCATTGAATCTAGGCAAGTCATTGAAATTTTGGGACAAGTGAAAAGGTATGTGGGATGAGTGAATTTTCTGAAAGTACTTGTCCTGGACATTTGGATCAAAGAAAAACATATGATCAACCCAGACTTGAGTCTAAATATCACACTGATTATATAGGATGTGATATTTTGAAAGTCTGTATTCTGCCTCAAAATATTACTGGTACATTAATATGAATTGCACTATACATGAATAGAACAGAAAATGTTGATTTAATACACATTTGTCCTAAACATAGAGCGAAAAATATACTTCTCACTTCTTGGATTTGCTTCAGAATAATTACTAAAACCCCCAAATAGGTTTCATGTCAGTCAATTTTGGTACCATTGAACCCTATCATTAGCATAAATAGTGATTCAGAAAGTTTTCCCTTATACCAGAAGGCAGTCTTAAATTTGAGGAGGGGGGGTTCCATAGAAAAGGCATGCCGCTACTGGCATATTTAGAAATATAATCGTATTGTTATAAGAACAAATACTACATTTACTTATATATGAGCAAAGGATGCATCATAATACACTAATGGGATCTTTTTGTCCTACAATTTTAACAGTATCATTAATAATATCACACTGATGTTGTGATTGTACGATAACAGACATACCAAGGAAGCAATTTTACACTATTTTGTTTATCACCAAGGATTATGAAACATATTAGAGGACTCTCCAAATGAATAATCATCAACTGGAAACATTTAAGTTGACATAATTTCTTGTACATCCTTGGTTTGCATTTTTATTTGGTTAATATTTAGGTAATTCAACTTCATGTCCTTTGTTACATTCATGGCAAGGAATATTCTTTCCCATTTAGTGATTGAAAGCAACCACTGTCTCATTACATCATCTCTCTACTACAGTTAATGTAAGCTGGGTCCATTTGAACCATTTTCTGTTGTTCTAACAGATAAGTCATTGCCATTCACATGGTTGTGGTAGAAGAAATATGATGTCATTTATTGCCATTCACATGGTTGTGGTAGAAGAAATGGGATGTCAGTCATTGCCATTCACATGGTTGTGGTACAAGAAATGGGATGTCAGTCATTGCCATTCACATGGTTGTGGTAGAAGAAATGGGATGTCAGTCATTGCCATTCACATATTTTGGTAGAAGAAATGGGATGTCAGTCATTGCCATTCACATGGTTGTGGTACAAGAAATGGGATGTCAGTCATTGCCATTCACATGATTGTGGTAGAAGAAATGGGATGCGAAACTCATCTAAACTGAGACAATGGAGTACATGTTACATCTCAGCTATGCCCTCAACAGGATGTTTTTATTCATATTGATTGCACATCAACTCTCTTATTTTATACCTGAAACAACTACTGTTATGAAATCATCCTTGATCCAATACCAACAAGTTTTTAAAGCTTGAATCTAATGAGTAGGCAACAGTGGACTCGAATGGAAGATGGCTATCCTGCATAAGTAGCAGCTGGAAAATCTCAGGTTCTTAAAAATCACTTGCGACACACTCAAACCATTTCTGCATGAATTTCAAGCAAAATACCATGTAAATTGAAATTGTTCACCAATTTATAAGAATTTATACCATTTTCCATCTTAACTGCAAAAATTCATACAAATATGGTTGTTTACACAGATGTAACTGTGGTGAGAAATTAGACATTTGTCTCTTTTGTCTGCCAGTCAACAAGAACCATGTGCTTTTTATGATATCAGCTATTGTAGATGTGTATCATATAGCTGTTGTAAAATAAATACTGCTTGATGTAGGCAATATCACCAGTTCTTTAGTTGCTGCCAGTATTTCACATGATTCTGAGACATAACATTCTGACACTAAACAAATGTATAGCAATTGGAAAACTGTGTCAGAAATTATGTTGGTGCATTCTTTTTACAACCTGTATCATGAGTCGTATGAAAGTCCCTAATGCCAATGTACCAGTTCAATATGAATGTCACTAATGCCAATGTACCAGTTTCATATGAATGTCACTAATGCCAATGTACCAGTTTCATATGAATGTCCCTAATGCCAATGTTCCAGTTTCATATGAATGTCACTAATGCCAATGTACCAGTTCCATATGAATGTCACTAATGCCAATGTACCAGTTTCATATGAATGTCACTAATGCCAATGTACCAGTTTCATATGAATGTCACTAAAGCCAATGTACCAGTTTCATATGAATGTCACTAATGCCAATGTACCAGTTTCATATGAATGTCACTAATGCCAATGTACCAGTTTCATATGAATGTCACTAATGCCAATGTACCAGTTTCATATGAATATCACTAATGCCAATGTACCAGTTTCATATGAATGTCACTAATGCCAATGTACCAGTTTCATATGAATGTCACTAATGCCAATGTACCAGTTTCATATGAATGTCACTAATGCCAATGTACCAGTTTCATATGAATGTCACTAATGCCAATGTACCAGTTTCATGTGAATGTCACTAATGCCAATGTTCCAGTTTCATGTGAATGTCACTAATGCCAATGTACCAGTTTCATGTGAATGTCACTAATGCCAATGTACCAATTCCATATGAATGTCACTAGTGCCAATGTACCAGTTTCATATGAATGTCACTAATGCCAATGTACCAGTTTCATATGAATGTCCCTAATGCCAATGTACCAGTTTCATGTGAATGTCACTAATGCCAATGTACCAGTTTCATATGAATGTCACTAAAGCCAATGTACCAGTTTGATGTGAATGTCCCTAATGCCATGTTCCAGTTTCATGTGAATGTCACTAATGCCAATGTACCAGTTTCATGTGAATGTCACTAATGCCAATGTACCAATTCCATATGAATGTCACTAGTGCCAATGTAACAGTTTCATGTGAATGTCCCTAATGCCAATGTAACAGTTTCATATGAATGTCCTAATGCCAATGTAACAGTTTCATATGAATGTCACTAATGCCAATGTAACAGTTTCATGTGAATGTCACTAATGCCAATGTACCAGTTTCATATGAATGTCACTAATGCCAATGTACCAGTTTCATGTGAATGTCCCTAATGCCAATGTACCAGTTTCATATGAATGTCACTAATGCCAATGTAACAGTTTCATATGAATGTCCCTAATGCCAATGTACCAGTTTCATGTGAATGTCACTAATGCCAATGTACCAGTTTCATATGAATGTCACTAATGCCAATGTACCAGTTTCATGTGAATGTCCCTAATGCCAATGTACCAGTTTCATGTGAATGTCACTAATGCCAATGTACCAGTTTCATGTGAATGTCACTAGTGCCAATGTACCAGTTTCATATGAATGTCCCTAATGCCAATGTAACAGTTTCATATGAATGTCCCTAATGCCAATGTAACAGTTTCATGTGAATGTCACTAATGCCAATGTACCAGTTTCATATGAATGTCACTAATGCCAATGTACCAGTTTCATATGAATGTCACTAATGCCAATGTACCAGTTTCATATGAATGTCACTAATGCCAATGTACCAGTTTCATATGAATGTCACTAATGCCAATGTACCAGTTTCATATGAATGTCACTAATGCCAATGTACCAGTTTCATGTGAATGTCCCTAATGCCAATGTTCCAGTTTCATGTGAATGCCACTAATGCCAATGTACCAGTTTCATATGAATGCCACTAATGCCAATGTACCAATTCCATATGAATGTCACTAGTGCCAATGTACCAGTTTCATGTGAATGTCCCTAATGCCAATGTTCCAGTTTCATGTGAATGTCACTAATGCCAATGTACCAGTTTCATATGAATGCCACTAATGCCAATGTACCAATTCCATATGAATGCCACTAGTGCCAATGTAACAGTTTCATGTGAATGTCACTAATGCCAATGTAACAGTTTCATATGAATGTCCCTAATGCCAATGTACCAGTTTCATATGAATGTCACTAATGCCAATGTACCAGTTTCATATGAATATCACTAATGCCAATGTACCAGTTTCATATGAATGTCCCTAATGCCAATGTACCAATTCCATATGAATGTCCCTAATGCCAATGTACCAATTCCATATGAATGTCCCTAATGCCAATGTAACAGTTTCATATGAATGTCCCTAATGCCAATGTACCAATTCCATATGAATGTCACTAATGCCAATGTACCAATTCCATATGAATGTCCCTAATGCCAATGTAACAGTTTCATATGAATGTCACTAATGCCAATGTACCAATTCCATATGAATGTCCCTAATGCCAATGTACCAATTCCATATGAATGTCCCTAATGCCAATGTACCAATTCCATATGAATGTCCCTAATGCCAATGTACCAATTCCATATGAATGTCACTAATGCCAATGTACCAGTTTCATATGAATGTCCCTAATGCCAATGTAACAGTTTCATATGAATGTCACTAATGCCAATGTACCAATTCCATATGAATGTCCCTAATGCCAATGTACCAATTCCATATGAATGTCCCTAATGCCAATGTACCAATTCCATATGAATGTCCCTAATGCCAATGTACCAGTTTCATATGAATGTCACTAATGCCAATGTACCAGTTTCATATGAATGTCCCTAATGCCAATGTACCAGTTTCATATGAATGTCACTAATGCCAATGTACCAATTCCATATGAATGTCCCTAATGCCAATGTAACAGTTTCATATGAATGTCACTAATGCCAATGTACCAATTCCATATGAATGTCCCTAATGCCAATGTACCAATTCCATATGAATGTCCCTAATGCCAATGTAACAGTTTCATATGAATGTCCCTAATGCCAATATACCAGTTTCATATGAATGTCACTAATGCCAATGTACCAATTCCATATGAATGTCACTAATGCCAATGTACCAGTTTCATGTGAATGTCACTAATGCCAATGTACCAATTCCATATGAATGTCACTAGTGCCAATGTAACAGTTTCATGTGAATGTCACTAATGCCAATGTAACAGTTTCATGTGAATGTCACTAATGCCAATGTACCAATTCCATATGAATGTCACTAATGCCAATGTAACAGTTTCATGTGAATGTCACTAATGCCAATGTAACAGTTTCATATGAATGTCACTAATGCCAATGTAACAGTTTCATATGAATGTCCCTAATGCCAATGTGCCAATTCCATATGAATGTCACTAGTGCTGATGTACTACTTCCATATGAATGTCACTGTTTCAAGTTTAACAACACATTTGATATCATTAGTTTTATAAATGGATATCAAGTTACTATATATAACTGTTTGGAAGGTCTTTGAAACATGCTTCCATAATCATTCACAATGTCCAGATTCATTTACTTTTACTTGTAAGACAATAGTCTTTAAAGGGTATGTTTATTCCAGTGTGGGAGATAACATATTATTCATTAAGGATATAAATCTGGATATATTCTAATTGCTAACCATTGTAAGTTTCATTTTTCAGTGTTTTATTTACATTGTACTTAATTGTTTTTTGCTCTTCCAAAAATCTATTTATTGTATAAAGTCCATTTAGACATATGACATAGAATGTAGACCAATTATTATTATTGGTAATGACATTTTAGGGAACAGCAATATTGAGTGTGTTAAGTTCAGTTATATGACCTAGAATGTAGACCAATTTTCATTATTGGTATTATTTTAGGACTTGGCAATATTGAGTGTATTAATTTCAATTATATGAACTAGAATGTAAACCAATTTTCATTATTGGTAATGACATTTTTGGACTTGCCAATATTTAGTGTGTTAAGCTCAGAAATATGATCTAGAATATGGTCTAATTATCATTATTGATAATGATATTTTAGAACACAGCCATATTGAGTGTGTTCAGCTAAGATATATGATCCAGAATGTAAACCAGTTATCATTATTGGTAATGATATTTTATGACACAGCAATAATGAGTGTGTTAAGCTCAGATATATGATCTAGAATGTAGTCTAATTATCATTATTGGTAATGATATTTTAGAACACAGCAATAATGAGTGTGTTAAATTCAGTTATGACACAGCAATAATGAGTGTGTTAAATTCAGTTATGACACAGCAATAATGAGTGTATTAAATTCGGTTATGACACAGCAATAATGAGTGTGTTAAATTCATTTATGACACAGCAATAATGAGTGTATTAAATTCAGTTATGACAGCAATAATGAGTGTGTTAAATTCAGTTATGACACAGCAATAATGAGTGTATTAAATTCAGTTATGACACAGCAATAATGAGTGTGTTAAATTCAGTTATGACACAGCAATAATGAGTGTGTTAAATTCAGTTTGCCACTAACACTCATAGTATTATATGATTACCTTTATGTCATTAACTGATATTTTTCTTATCTTCATAAATACAAAGTTATGTGATTCATTATGTACCAGATCAAATTATTTTTTCCTTTGTTCCAACCCTGTAGAGTGTTTAGAGGACACTGATGATTTAAGAATGGTATAACCAGTGACTGATGCATTTTGCATAATTATTGGTGCCAGAGTCTTTACAAAGCTATTTTGTACAAGAATATCTTGTGATTTTCTGCAGCATCATGTATAATGTCAAAGATTTTAGAGATGTACAGTATAATATCAAAGATTTTAGAGATGTACTGTATAATGTCAAAGATTTTAGAAATGTACAATATAATGTCTAAGATTTTAGAGATGTACACTATAGTGTTTAAGATTTTAGAGGTGTACAGTATAATGTCTAAGATTTTAGAGATGTACAGTATAATGTCAAAGATTTTAGAGATGTACTGTATAATGTCAAAGATTTTAGAAATGTACAGTATAATGTCTAAGATTTTAGAGATGTACAGTATAGTGTTTAAGATTTTAGAGATGTACAGTATAATGTCTAAGATTTTAGAGATGTACAGTATAATGTCAAAGATTTTAGAGATGTACTGTATAATGTCAAAGATTTTAGAGATGTACAGTATAATGTCTAAGATTTTAGAGATGTACTGTATAATGTCAAAGATTTTAGAGATGTACAGTATAATGTCAAAGATTTTAGAGATGTACAGTGTAATGTCTAAGATTTTAGAGATGTACAGTATAGTGTTTAAGATTTTAGAGATGTACAGTATAATGTCTAAGATTTTAGAGATGTACAGTATAATGTCAAAGATTTTAGAGATGTACTGTATAATGTATAAGATTTTAGAGATTATACAGTATAATGTCTAAGATTTTAGAGATGTACTGTATAATGTCAAAGATTTTAGAGATGTACAGAACAGTGTCTAAGATTTTATAGATGTACTGTATAATGTCCAAGATTTTAGAGATGTACATATAATGTCTAAGTTTTTAGAGATGTACTGTATAATGTATAAGATTTTAGAGATTATACAGTATAATGTCTAAGATTTTAGAGATGTACTGTATAATGTCAAAGATTTTAGAGATGTACAGTACAGTGTCTAAGATTTTATAGATGTACTGTATAATGTCTAAGATTTTAGAGATGTACATATAATGTCTAAGATTTTAGAGATCTATATAGTGTCTAAGATTTTAGAGATGTACTTTATAATGTCTATGATTTTAGAGATGTACATATAATGTCTAAGATTTTAGAGATGTACTGTATAGTGTCTAAGATTTTAGAGATGTACATATAATGTCTAAGATTTTAGAGATGTACATATAGTGTCTAAGATTTTAGAGATGTTCTGTATAGTGTCTAAGATTTTAGAGATGTACATATAGTGTCTAAGATTTTAGAGATATACTGTATAATATCTAAGATTTTAGAGATATACTATATAATGTCTAAGATTTTAGAGATATACTGTATAATGTCTAAGATTTTAGAGATGTACTGTATAATGTCTAAGATTTTAGAGATGTACTGTATAATGTCTAAGATTTTAGAGATGTACTGTATAGTGTCTAAGATTTTAGAGATGTACATATAATGTCTAAGATTTTAGAGATGTACATATAGTGTCTAAGATTTTAGAGATGTTCTGTATAGTGTCTAAGATTTTAGAGATGTACATATAGTGTCTAAGATTTTAGAGATATACTGTATAATATCTAAGATTTTAGAGATATACTATATAATGTCTAAGATTTTAGAGATATACTGTATAATGTCTAAGATTTTAGAGATGTACTGTATAATGTCTAAGATTTTAGAGATGTACTGTATAATGTCTAAGATTTTAGAGATGTACTGTATAATGTCTAAGATTTTAGAGATGTACTGTATAATGTTTAAGATTTTAGAGATGTACAGTATAATGTCAAAGATTTTAGAGATGTACAGTAGTGTCTAAGATTTTATAGATGTACTGTATAATGTCTAAGATTTTAGAGATGTACATATAATGTCTAAGATTTTAGAGATGTACTATATAGTGTCTAAGATTTTAGAGATGTACTGTATAGTGTCTAAGATTTTATATATGTACTGTATAATGTCTAAGATTTTAGAGATGTACATATAATGTCTAAGATTTTAGAGATGTACTGTATAGTGTGTAAGATTTTAGAGATGTACTGTATAATGTCTAAGATTTTAGAGATGTACATATAATGTCTAAGATTTTAGAGATGTACTGTATAGTGTGTAAGATTTTAGAGATGTACATATAATGTCTAAGATTTTAGAGATGTACATATAGTGTCTAAGATTTTAGAGATGTACTGTATAGTGTCTAAGATTTTAGAGATGTACATATAATGTATAAGATTTTAGAGATGTACATATAATGTCTAAGATTTTAGAGATGTACATATAGTGTCTAAGATTTTAGAGATGTACATATAGTGTCTAAGATTTTAGAGATGTACATATAGTGTCTAAGATTTTAGAGATGTACTGTATAGTGTCTAAGATTTTAGAGATGTACTACCGTATATACTCGCTTATAAGTCGACGTTTTTTATTTAGAATTTGACTCATGCAGAGTAGGGGTCATCTTATAAGCGCGACATTAAAAAAATAAAAAAATCTTGGGGTAATGTTGGAAACTGTAGATGTTTGCAATACATAAAAATACTGTCAATTCATATATTTTTACGTTTTCATGCCACTATTCCTATGCAGTAATGCATATATGGTATGCACTGTGTTTATCCGTTTCATGACGGTATTCATTACACAATACATGTATCTACAGTTATTTGGATTTTATTAATTTGAAAATATTACCGGTAAATTAAATTCTACCTACCGCAAAATGAAGTGTCCATCAATGTTTACCGTGGGTGTTTACTAGTAAGTATATTGCCTCCATTTTCGTGCAAGTCCGAACAACCTGTAGTTGTATTATTATTTGTGTTTTGCTGTATAAAGACTGTGCTTGATGCAATAAAAGTTCTGATTTAATTTGTATTTTCCTTTTCCACAAGTCAGATTTAATTCTCAAGTGATATTTTCCAAGTTATCTGCAAGTGCACGTGGGCTGATAAGCCTTTGGCTTGTAAAGGGACTCACTTTGTTTTCAAGTCGACAATCCTTTTGATCGAGCTGCCAATCTATACTTGTTCAGTGCCAAGTAGAGTTCTACAACTTCCTGTGCATATACTTTGACCTTAATCCCTTTGCTTGTAAAGGCACCACACTCTTTGTTTTCCCACGTGACAACCCTTTGATCAAGCCGCGAGTTTGATACATGTTCTGTGCCAAGTAACAGAGGGTGGCTATTTAAAACTCCCTGTGATCTTGCCGCACAATTGACATATGTTCAGTTGCAGCCTTTAATTGATTTCTGACTTTATGATCAAAGTGTTACTCACAGAGCCCAAGCTCAGTCTTTGTATAAGAACCCGCATATGACAGTAAAGCCGAGAATCGGAGTCGGACGAGATTTACGATGACTAGACGACGATGTAGGATTTCAGAACTTTATCAGACAATGAGGATTAATTCTTGGACTTTGTTCCAGATGACATTAGATAGTGACATTTATAGGATACCGTGAATCACCAAAAAGTGGACTTAACTTTCATCGTTTATTTGTACGACGTGTGGAATTAACATATTACGGGATATTGTGAATCGGATCATTCTGAACTTCTATTTTTATACCTGTATGTGACCTATAATTGAATTCGTGGATTTATCATATAAATGGATTTAAAATGTCAAGCAGTATGGATTTCAATGGACTTTATTACACAAAGATGGACAAATTGTAAGTTGTCAATTTATTTGTGACATATTTCACTCAATAATATAATTGTATTTTACACTGTTTTTGTTTTTATTTTTCTTATCTATCTATCCAGTTTGGCTTGTTTATATTTCCAAAGTGCATTTCTGACTCACTAAGAAGTCACCCCTTTAGACGGATCTGACTTGCAAAATACACCCCGACTTATAGGAGGGTCATAGCGAAATTCACTTTTTGCAGCCCTAAAAAGGGGGGGGGGGGTCGACTTATAATCGAGTATATACGATTTTAGAGATGTACTCTATAGTGTTTAAGACTTTAAAGATGTACTGTACTGTATAATGTCTAAGCTTTTAGATATGTACTGTATAATGTTGAAGATTTTAGATATATAATTTCATTGTTTTAGGAGTTTTGCAATAGTTATCCTAAACTTGACTTGTAAGAAACCAGAAACAAATTTGTGAATTTACGTTTAGCTTCTTTTTATATGCCCACCATAAGGTGTAGCTTATTATGTTATGATGTTCTCTGTCCATCAGTCTCTTCAAAATGTTGTTTTTGCTCACAATAACTCAAGTTGCCCAACATCTACAGTTAACAGACTATATGAATAGCTTGCACTTGGGGTAAGGAAGATTATTTATTTTGGGGCAAAAAGGTTGAAGGTCAAGGTCACTTACTGAAAGAACAAAAATTGTTTCAGCACAATAGCTTGAGTTGTCCACCATCTACAATTACCAAACTATGTGAATGGCTTCCATTGAGAAGAAGGAAAAATTATATGGATGTTGGGGTCAAAATATCAAGGTCATGGTAACTGTGACTGTAAGAAGAAAAATGGTTTCAACAGAATAACATTAGTTCTGCATCACAACAGAACCTGGTTAAATCATTTTTGGATTGCTTGCACTTGGAATATGGAAGAAGCTTATTCGCACATTAATATTAGCTCTATACCAGCATATTTTGGATTCAAAAGGTTAAAAGTCAAAGTCACTGTGACTGAAAGAATAGAAATGGTTTCTGTGCAAAAGATTCAGTTATTGACTATATACCTTCTCCAAAGTTTGTGGATGTCTTACACATAGAGACATATTAAACACTGAACAGGCATATAATACTCTTGTTATTAGATACAGTAGTCATATATGCAAAATGTTTAAGAAATTTGTCTGACTGACCATCAGATAAAACTTATAGTAGTGTTAGTGAGTGTGGATGGCCATCAGAATAAGTGGTAGTTATTTGTATTTTCATGTCATAACTTAGATATATATATATATATATATATATATATATATGCTGGTTGTTACTATGTATTAATTCTATGTGATGGAAAAATAAGGTAATTTCCACTTTGGTACCTTTGTATACTTCACTTATTGTGTTTAATTGCATGTCAGTTTACATTTGCTTTGATATTTCTTTGTATGGTCTTACTATAGATTCCTTCAGTGACTCGTGTTAAAATTGCTCTGCAGGGGGATGTTATGATTGTACTGGAATGAGCCACAAAAGGCTTCATTCTTTTGGGGTTATCTCCCTTTAACTATATCTGTCATCATTGTATATAATGTATTACTCCGTTTGTTTTGGAGCTCTTCACCTGGAAGGTGTATAGTGACAATAAAATGAGATAACAATGATATAAAGATTTTTCTCATTTTTCTCAACATAATTTGTAATCTCATCCATAAATAACAATATACATGATATCTATTTTCATTTTATTTTTATGTAATGACAAACTCTGCAACCAATCAAAGTTATATTTATGCAGATTTTTATGGGCGGTGGGTAATGTAAGAGATTAGAACAAAGAGGATTCTTTTGCTTCATGTGTGAAGTTTTGTTTTTCACTCATTAATCTACACATAAAATGTGGCTACTTTGCAGTATAACTTAAGGGATAACCTAATATCATATGGTGATGTATTGGATGCTTGGGCTTGGATTTTTCACTTGTTTTCAGACACTATATATATATATATATATATATATATATATATATATATATATATATATATATATATATATATATATATATATATATATATATATATATATATATATATATAAAATAAAAACTGACAAACAACAGTGCAAAACTGGTGTGAGACCAGCCCAAGTGCTCTCGGAATCTACCAATTCCTTTTTCAAGGGCACAAAGCCACAAAAAACGATTACACAAGCAAAACCAGAACAAACTCAAAACACAAAAATGTAAGTACTATACGGACTATACATGATGTTAGCTGTAGATATTTATACAGACAAATGTACCATCTGTGTAAATATCTACATGATGTTGGTTGTAGACTATTTATTTTGGGGCGAAAAGATAATAAGGAGAATTGTTACACCATCTGGGTGAAGTCAAAACAATTACACAGTTAATGGTGTGTGTGTGTGTGCATCTATATATATATATATATATATATATATATATATATATATATATATATATATATATATATATATATATATATATAAAGAGTACAAATCATATGGCGAATAACAGTCCTTTCAAGTGCACTGGATCCAGAGCAAGGTATTGCATGTGTCAGGGATTGATTATACAGTATATATATACTGAATATTCAGCTTTCACAGAACTATCAAAAATTGATAGAAATTTTAATAGAACTACTGAAGTAAATGGTATAATTGTCCTTGTGAAATATTACAAATGCAACAGAGCAACCTTATGGAGGAAACAAGAAAAAAATCCAAATACAAATTGCCATTGATACAACGATAGTGCAAAAGAAACGAGATTAACATGGTACTACAATGGAGGAAATTAACATAGGAGGGAAAATCTGCAGAGAATTACACGTAAATGTGAAAAAGAACCCTGTAAATAGAGGTTCAATGCATTTGCATGAGAAAAGCTAATTCTTCACTAATTTCTTGGTTTTAAATAATGGACTTAAGTTTTAAAAACTAACCAGTACAACACCTTACCCATGTTCTGCAACTTATTTTAATGTTTTTGTGAACCCTGAAATTGTAAAAATATTTAACAATACAAATTTAGTATACTGAAACTAGATTTTCACATACACACAGTTAATCTTTTTTTATAACTACACTCCAAAATTAGTCAATGATGAATCTATGAAAACATATAGATGATAGAGTGACATGAGATTCTAACAGAATGAAATAAACCGGGTTGTCTGGATGGCAGCACCTGGCTGAGGTATTTCCTACTGGCATTTGATAGATAAAAGTGTAACAGCAAAATCACTATACAAATTTCATGTTTATTTCCAGATAAAAAAATCTCTATGACCTTTACCCGATGACGATGCATTAAAAAAAAAAAATTAATAGCATAGACGTACAACGATTAAATTTAATATGCAACATTTGAAAACTCCACCACAGCATAACTGGAGATAAATTAAGGAAAAAAATAAAGCAAATATCTGATCGATAATGGGCCAGAAGAACACAACACTGCACACCAATGTTTTGCCGAGTCTACACCTGCTGGTTGTTAGCTGTTTACAGAGGTAAATAATAACTGTAGCATGTATTGCTGATTAGTAGATAGGATTTTCAGCTGATGAAATGAATTCTATGACAGACAAAGACGAACCAAATAGAGGGACTGACTTTTTTGCAAAATAGAAATGGTCCGACAGACGAATGTATTGCAAAGTTAAATCTAAACATTAGATCATATGTGATTTGTATTTTAGGTACATGAACAAAACAGAAAATCTGTTACAGTCTGCTTCGACAGTATCAGACACTCTTAAAAAGCAAATGAAGCTATTAATATTAAGAGAGCAAGGTTTTGACAGATAAAAGCATAATGACAACATTCCACTGCAGACAATGTTGTGACCATGAAATAAAAAATCTTTTTTTTTTTATACTAATAGAGCTGCTATATAGTTTACTTTTTAAATAGTTTAGTAACCTCTAACTCTGGTGGATGCTTTGTTTACACCTTTGATATCCAATGAATTTAACAAGATCAAAATTTGCTCTATTGAAGCTCAGTTTTTTGCGTGCGGAACATTAAACATTCTGATAACTAAACTAAGCATCTGACCATCAATGTGCAAAACTTGTTTGATTAATGCTGCTGTAATTAAATATCATATTATCACCGTTTGTTTAATACTTTGTTTGATTAGCGCGCCCTTAATTAATTTAATTGCAAACACTAATAATGGGATCATCTGACCACGAACTGGCAAAAACCGTTTGATCAACGCTGCTATAATTTTGATGTCATTTGCCAATTTATTGAATTTATTACCAATATAGAACACAACATATAATGCTGCCAAAAACAAAAAAAGTTTCACATTTGTGAGGTTTGCAAATTTACTGTTTACAAAAAGAACAATGGTATCCTCTTCGACATAGATGTTTTAAACATTGGTATATAAATGCTATAGAAAAGATGATTACTTTGAAGACATTCCTGTAAATGGACAGTTTAGAAGGCACATCTAGAATCTACCTCCTGACCTGCGAGAACGCATTTACAACTACTTTGTACAGATACAAGTGAAATGCAAAGAACAATTTGCATCCGAAACGGCATAGACTTTGGAATCATTGGTATCTGAATGTTATAAGAAGACTGATTACTTTGAAAATGTTGAAATGGTCAAACATTGATCAACTGCGAAGACATTATAAGACTTGCCATGCCATGACTTTTGTCATCAGTGTTACACCAAAGTCCATTGAAGAAAGTCAACGACACTGTTCAAGACTTACTGGATTACCAAGTACTTTTAAAAGAACTTTGTCCACAAGACCAGACGATTCCTTTTAATTTTGGACACCATGTCGTGTGTGTGTGTGTGCTAGCTTTCGTTTACCAGCAGATTTGTTTGCAACAAATTTATGAACAGTACATGCAAAGACATGACAACTATTGGGACTTGAACTGTTTAAATTTAACAGTGTAACTGTAAGCCGTCGTTCTACATTTTCTGGAAGTCACTTTTTGGGTAGCTGGAATGTGAAGATAATCTTCTTGGGCAACCAAAGGACTTTTTTCTTGCCTGATCTTGACTCTCTCTGTCCACTGGAGGTAGATGGTGTTGGATACGGGTCAATCGTGTCTTATTCAAATCGCTAGCGTGAACTTCTGACAAAACTTACTGGACAGTGTTGGGTGACACAGGACGTAGTAGCCGCTTGGTTTCTGGTTTCTCTTTGGAAATGTGTGATCATTTCATGAATGTAGATAATTCAAATTTAATATGACTAGGTTACATCTCTCTTCCTATATAATGATCACCCCTCGACCTAAGAAAATACACTCATTCAGTTTTCAATCTGTGAAGATGGAAGAGTCATAACAGATCACACTTCTGGTCAAAGATTTACAGAGAGTCATTCGAAAGTACACTTCCAACAAGACTACTGACTACGCCACTCGAGATAAAAGTTAAGATACCTGCTATGTCTGTAAAGAGAAAGGACAATGGGCTCCGGAATGTCCACATCATCAAAGAAAAGGAACCACTAAGACAGGAGAAAAGAGAGACAAAAGTAAAGATACCTGTTATCAATGTCAAGAAAAAGGCCATTGGTCTTCAGAGTGTCCCAAGAAAGAAAAGAAGAAAGAGAAGGAGGAGGAGCATTCAGAAACAGAAACAGAAGAAGAATCCATACCCGTCAAGAAATTCAAGAAGGCGAGACAAGCAGAACAAATGGGAGACGAGGAAGAACCCATGCCAGTAAAGAAATTTAAAACAAAATAAGGAGACAGACAGGGAAAGAAAGAAAGAAAATGGATTTTTGTGATGTGTTATGAATTTTCATTGTGATTTTGATTTCACGAGAATATAAATAAAAAAACAACACGTGTTCCTTTGTCTTGATGATTTTTCTTTTAGTATAGATCAGATACTCAAACACACTCACACACGTACACATACTATCATATAGGCATTTAACTTGTACTTGATTTGACAATCATTTAGTAGTATCTCTTTTGTAAGAAATATAGTGACCTTTAAATGAACCACTCTGATTGTATGTGATAGTATGTTTGTGTCTCTCTAAACACTACCTATTTTTGCTTGTATGTGATAGTATGTGTGTGTGTGTGTGTGTGTGTTTAGTGTATCTATAAACACTTCTTCCCTTTTCGTTTAATAGTAGGTGTGTACAAGGTATTTTGGATAGTGATTAAAAAGTGGGTGTTGGATAGTAGTAAAAAAATTGGTGTAGGATAGTAGGGTGTCTGTTGGATTGTAATAAAAAAGTCGGTGCTGGATAGTAGAGTGTGTATTGGATTATATATTGAAACATTTTAACATTACATTTCCCGCAGACCTCTATAATGTCCCTCACTATGTTTGTGTTGGATTGTATATCGAAACATTTTAACATTACATTTCCCGCAGACCCCTATAATGTCCCTCACTATGTTTGTGTTGGATTGTATATCGAAACATTTTAACATCACATTTCCCGTAGACCCCTATAATGTCCCTCACTCCTACCCTTGTGTGATACTATGTTTGTATGTATGTAAGTATAGCGTGTGTATAAACACTCCTTCCCTTTTCGATGGATAGTATGGGTGTGTGCTGGATAGTATATCAAAACGCCGGTGCTGGATAGTCGGGTTGTGTGTTGGATTGTAATAAAAAAGCTGGTGCTGGATAATCGGGGATGCGTGTTGGATTGAAATAAAAAAGTGGGTGATGGATAGTAGAGTGTGTGTTGGACGGTATATCTAAACATTTTAACATTACATCTCCCGTATACCCCTATAACGTCCCCCACTGTGTTTGTGTAGATATAACGCGTCTATAAACACTCCTACCATTCTGTGATACTATGTTTGCATGTATGTAAGTATAGCGTGTGTATAAACACTCCTTCCCTTTCCGATGGATAGTAGGGGTGTGTGCTGGATAGTATATCAAAAAGCGGGTGCTGGATAGTGGGGTGTGTGTGTTGGATTGTAATCAAAAAGTGGGTGATAGATAGTAGACTGTGTTCGATTGTATATCTAAACATGTTAACATTACGTTTCCCCATGACCCATATAACGTCCCCCACCATGTTTGTGTTGGTATAATGTGTCTATAAACACTCCTACCATTGAGGAATAATATGTTTGTATGTATAAACACTCCTACCCTTTTCATTAGATAGTAGGGGTGTGTGTTGGATTGTATATCAACAAATTTTAATATTACATGTCCGATACGGCTCTATCAATTTTTTAACATGGAAACGGCCTATAACAATCCCCATGTTAACATAGGATTTCCCGTTTGGCTCTCAATCACCATCCACATGGATAATTTTAACATAGGATTTCCCGTTTGGCTCTCAATCGCCATCCACATGTTAAACCTATGGATAATTTTAACATAGGATTTCCTGTTTGGCTCTCAATCGTCATTGGCTTTCAATCATCATATTCTGAGGTCAACTCTAACAATGTTACTATGTAACCCCATTTGAGGTCAACTACTTCTAACACTGTTACCATTTACCCTCAATGTTAATCCTATGGACAATTTTAACATAGGATTTTTAGTTTGGCTCTCAAGTGTCATATTAATGTAAACCTACGGCGTAATGTTAATTCCTGATTGGCTCTCATTACCCACATATAACTACTGAGGTTCATTGCTTCTATGCTTGATGTAAAGTCTTTAAAAAATGTAACTGTTGAAGAAAGGTGCTTGCTTAATGGAAGTTCTCTTTAAGGCTGGTACTACTATATTTAGGTCTCATTTTCAGCATACGACCTATGAAGTAGCATATCATTGTATAAACTACATGCAATTTCACGTATGTAGTAGCATATCATTGTATAGACTACATGCAATTTTACGTATGTAATAGCATATCATTGTATAAACTACATGCAATTTCACGTATGTAATAGCATATCATTGTATAAACTACATGCAATTTCACTTATGTAATAGCATATCATTGTATAAACTACATGCAATTTCACGTATGTAATAGCATATCATTGTATAAACTACATGCAATTTCACGTATGTAATAGCATATCATTGTATAAACTACATGCAATTTCACGTATGTAGTAGCATATGATTGTATAAACTACATGCAATTTCACGTATGTAGTAGCATATCATTGTATAAACTACATGCAATTTCACGTATGTAGTAGCATATCATTGTATAAACTACATGCAATTTCACGTATGTAGTAGCATATCACTGTATAAACTACATGCAATTTCACGTATGTAATAGCATATCATTGCATAGACTACATGCAATTTTACGTATGTAATAGCATATCATTGTATAAACTACATGCAATTTCACGTATGTAGTAGCATATCATTGTATAAACTACATGCAATTTCACGTATGTAGTAGCATATCATTGTATAAACTACATGCATTTTCACGTATGTAGTAGCATATCATTGTATAAACTACATGCAATTTTACGTATGTAGTAGCATATCATTGTATAAACTACATGCAATTTCAAATAATTAGTTCATTTACCTTTAGATACGAAATAAATGTTCACAGCCTTGGCAACCTTAAAATGTTTATATTTATATCTACTAAAAGTGACTTGTAGGCCCATGAAGCCCATGTAGTCACGATGACCTTGACATTTTACCTTCTGACTACAAAATTTATAGGTTTCTTCCTCACCCCAGGTGCAAGTTATTTACAAACTTTAGTAACGATAAATGGTGAAGAACTCTAATTACTTTGCGTGGAGGAAAGACGGAGCAGACGGGCAACTGCACATGCGCCACAATACACTGCTTATAACAGGCTTATATAAATGGTCATGGCACTGTACTTGTCGTTGGAATAGCATAGTCACAATGTCACCTTCTGTGACTTTGACCTTTGACCTTGCACCTTACAAATTGATAAGGATTTGCCTCTACCCAAGAAGCAACCCACCTTTTCAAGTTTTATTTAAAACAATGATGGATGGTTGTTATCACTACTATATCACCTTCCTTCGACCAGACAGATACAACCTTTTTTTGTGATTGTCACCAACAATCTTTATTGGTCAAAAACATGCACAATACAAGCATTACACACTGAACAAGAGGCCCAAATGTGCCTGATATCGCTCACCTTGCTTACATAATTTAACAATCAACCATTTCACTAAGGAGGCTTATGTAGTATTATAAGAATAAAACCTAGGTACGCTATCTCGCAAACTTTATATCATGTTGATTTTACCGATTTTACACTATCTGATAAAAGTTTGTTCTAAAGATAATTTCATAATTGATATGTGCAGTCTGTAGCTCATGATCTAAGTCATCCACTATCTTGATGATATAAACCCAGTCACCACGTTTTATAGAAACTGGATGATAAATACAGTCTCTAGATCTAGAGAGGTAACAAGCTCAGTCAATCAGATGCAAGGCATCTCATTATTATGTACTGATCTTGCTTATTATATAGAATATAACTATGACAATGATAATATAAGCTTAAAGTGGAACAGGCTTCGATTGGAATTCAGTCTCTAGAGTTGTAACAAGCTCAGCCAATCAGATACAAGATTACCTATTGTGAATCTTGCTCTTAATCAAACTCATCCAACATCTTGATAATATAAACCTATTTATCAAGTTATCTAATAAGAAATATAGTTGCTAGATTATTGACAAAATCAGCCAATCAGATGCAAGGTCACATCACATACAAATGCATACATTTTGGCTCATAATCACACTTAACCAAGATCTTGATATGACATAGGCCTGTTTACAAAATTGTATGAAAATCCTATCAAATATATATTACCAATTAATACATATATACATGTATATCGGTCATAATAAAAATCATCAACATCTTGACCAGATTAGGCTATTTACCAAGTTTGATTCAAATCGGGTCAAGAATACAATCTTGCAAGTGGTAAAAACTCAGCCAATCAAATGCAAGATCACCTCATTAATATTCATGGTTCTTGCATATTATCAAACTTTTCAAAGATCTTGATGATATAAACATATATTCTAAATTTAGTCAAAATCAGATCACTAATATTGCTTCAAGAGTGGTAATAAGCAGAGCCAATCAGATGCAAGATTACATCATCAATATAGTGGATCTCGCTCACTGTTGAACCTGTGAAAGATCTTGATAATATAAGCCCATGTTTAAAGTTTGATCAAAATCGGATCCGAAATATGGCTTCCAGAGTGGCAACAAGCTCAGTCAATCAGATGCAAGATCACCTCATGAATATGCGTGCATCTCATTCATTATCGAACATGTCCAAGATTTTGATATAAGCATATATTCCAAGTGTGATCAAAATCAGATCAGAAATATGGCTTCCAGAGAGGCAACAAACTCAGCCAATCAGATCACTGTCACCTAATTAGTATGAGTGACTCTTGTTCATTATCGAAGTCGTCTGAGATCTTTAACATATAAACATATATTCCAAGTTTGATCAAAATAGGATCAGCAATATGACTACCACAACGTCAGCCAATCATATGCAAGATTATCTCATTAGTATGCGTTTATCTCGCTCATTATCAAATCCATCAAAGATATTGATGATATAAGCCCATATTTCAAGTTTGATATATATCAGATCAGAAATATGGCTTCCACGGGAGTAACAAGCTCAACCAATAAGATTCAAGGTCACCTAATTAGTATGTGTGGATCTCGCTCATTATCAACTGGTCTGAAATTTTTAAGATATAAGCATATATTCCAAGTTTGATCAAAATGGGATCAGAAATGTAGCTTCTAGCTCAACCAATCAGATTAAATGTCACCTCATTAACATGCATTAACCCACTCGTTTTCAACTCGTCCCAGATTTTGATGATATAAACGAATATTCCAAGTTTGATTGAAATTCGATCAAAAATATGGACTCCAGAATGGTAACGAGCAATTGGTGACGGACAGACAACGTACAACGGACGACTGATGAGTTTATAGCAAAAGTACTAATGCCCATATGCACCGTATGGGCAATGCTTTGCCAGAGATTCGCAAAGAATGCGTTTTGATAAATGCTTCAAATTATGCAGTATTACACACTATAAGTCAAAATTGTTTTAAATGCCATATTCATTAGGGCTTATGTTGTGGGCAACTTTAATAATGAGCAAATCCTGTCTGTATGGTGTGGCAAGTCCTGTCTGTATGGTGTGGCAAGTCCTGTCTGTATGGTGTGGCAAGTCCTGTCTGTATGGTGTGACAAATCCTGTCTGTATGGTGTGGCAAGTCCTGTCTGTATGGTGTGACAAATCCTGTCTGTATGGTGTGGCAAATCCTGTCTGTATGGTGTGGCAAGTCCTGTCTGTATGGTGTGGCAAATCCTGTCTGTATGGTGTGACAAATCCTGTCTGTATGGTGTGGCAAGTCCTGTCTGTATGGTGTGGCAAGTCCTGTCTGTATGGTGTGGCAAGTCCTGTCTGTATGGTGTGACAAATCCTGTCTGTATGGTGTGGCAAGTCCTGTCTGTATGGTGTGGCAAGTCCTGTCTGTATGGTGTGGCAAATCCTGTCTGTATGGTGTGACAAATCCGGTCTGTATGGTGTGGCAAGTCCTGTCTGTATGGTGTGGCAAATCCTGTCTGTATGGTGTGACAAATCCTGTCTGTATGGTGTAGCAAATCCTGTCTGTATGGTGTGGCAAATCCTGTCTGTATGGTGTGACAAATCCTGTCTGTATGGTGTAGCAAATCCTGTCTGTATGGTGTGGCAAGTCCTGTCTGTATGGTGTGGCAAATCCTGTCTGTATGGTGTGACAAATCCTGTCTGTATGGTGTGACAAATCCTGTCTGTATGGTGTGGCAAGTCCTGTCTGTATGGTGTGACAAATCCTGTCTGTATTTTATATTATAACTACCACTGATGCTCCCTCTGGCTTGATAATTGATGGAAGAAAGGAAGGAAAAACATTTGCTACTCTGTCCATATTTTACTAATTCCGAATTTACCCTGATTTGTTTCATTATATATAGTAATGCTTTAAGACAACAATAGTAAAGAACAAGTCCTCTCATCAAAGCGAAGAAATTATTTAATTTTCAAATGTCCTATCTGACCCCTGAGGTATGGTTAACTTTAACCTCAGATCACAATCTTACCCCTGAAATATGGTCAACTTTAACCTCAGTTCACGTATTATGATATATCTTGCCCTTGAGATATGATGACCTTTGACCTCATATCACAAATTATGTCACAACCGAAGTTAACGCTCATCAGAAACTTCTTTAGTCTATTGTTTTTAAATTGTCCAGACACCTTTAGATGAATCCACGTCCAATATCCTTCACTATAACAATTACGGATTTCTTTTCTAAATAACATAGAAAATATGAATTTATCGCAATATTTTATGATCAAATTGAAATAATTCTAGATCCGAATGCATTTTACTCCTCCTTTAGTGTGAGAAAAAAACATTGTAGCTGCGACCCTAGTGTCATCATCATCATCATCATTACAAACAACAACATCATCATCATAATCTTTTCTTCGTTGTGGTCTTGTGATAGATAGATAGATAGATAGATAGATAGATAGATAGATAGATAGATAGATAGATAGATAGATAGATAGATAGATAAATAGATATATAGATAGATAGATGGATGGATGGATGCATGTTATTACGTATGTCTCTTGGTATATCGTTTTATTGTATCATTTCTTACTTGGTAAGTCTCTTTCCTTTTACCTTCCTTTTCAAATTTCTCATTTTTGCACTGTCAATTATGTATGCTCAGTTCTCTCTCTCTCTCTCTCTCTCTCTCTCTCTCTCTCTCTCTCTCTATATATATATATATATATATATATATATATATATATATAGCTCTAATTAATTCTTTCATTTGTGTTTGTCGTTCATTGCTCCTTCCTTTATTATTCATTCGTTCTTTTTATCTTCATCTAAGTGGCAACTCTTAGATAAATAGATAGATAGATAGATAGGTGTTATTATGTATGTCTCTTGGTATATCGTTCGTTACTCCTTCCTTCCTTTATTCTTCATTCGTTCTTTTTATCTTCATTTGTCTAAGTGGCAAATGAATTCTCCTGTAGACATTTATAACGCTTATCAATTGACTGTTGTACTAAAAAATTGAAAATATTAATTGTTTGTACCATCGGAAATGTAATTATTCTTCAAGATATCTATTTAATACAATTTTTGTATACAGATTTTCTTTGTTTTAACTCTTATCTGTCCCTCTAGAGTTTAGCAAGTGGTGAGCGGATTTCAGCTGTCAAGATTATACATTCACTCAATGTTGTGCCATATTTACTCCAATTCTGTTGATTCTTAACCCATTGTAAAAATATACTCTGCACGTGCAGTTCGCCAGGTGATTACATTTTCTAACAATCACTCTCTGGTGTGACTTTAAATGTATCCATTATTAGATATAAAATGCCAAGGATCTATCATTATAGTCTCTTGGTTGTACACTCTAGTCTCTTGGTTGTACACTCAAGTCTCTTGGTTGTACACTCAAGTCTCTTGGTTGTACACTCTAGTCTCTTGGTTGTACACTCTAGTCTCTTGGTTGTACACTCTAGTCTCTTGGTTGTACACTCAAGTCTCTGGTTGTACACTCTAGTCTCTTGGTTGTACACTCAAGTCTCTTGGTTGTACACTCTAGTCTCTTGGTTGTACACTCTAGTCTCTTGGTTGTACACTCTAGTCTCTTGGTTGTACACTCTAGTCTCTTGGTTGTACACTCAAGTCTCTTGGTTGTACACTCTAGTCTCTTGGTTGTACACTCTAGTCTCTTGGTTGTACACTCTAGTCTCTTGGTTGTACACTCAAGTCTCTTGGTTGTACACTCAAGTCTCTGGTTGTACACTCTAGTCTCTTGGTTGTACACTCTAGTCTCTTGGTTGTACACTCAAGTCTCTGGTTGTACACTCTAGTCTCTTGGTTGTACACTCTAGTCTCTTGGTTGTACACTCTAGTCTCTTGGTTGTACACTCTAGTCTCTTGGTTGTACACTCAAGTCTCTGGTTGTACACTCTAATCTCTTGGTTGCACACTCTAGTCTCTTGGTTGTACACTCTAGTCTCTTGGTTGTACACTTTAGTCTCTTGATTGTACACTCTAGTCTCTTGGTTGTACACTCTAGTCTCTTGGTTGTACACTCAAGTCTCTGGTTGTACACTCTAGTCTCTTGGTTGTACACTCAAGTCTCTGGTTGTACACTCTAGTCTCTTGGTTGTACACTCAAGTCTCTGGTTGTACACTCAAGTCTCTGGTTGTACACTCTAGTCTCTTGGTTGTACACTCAAGTCTCTGGTTGTACACTCAAGTCTCTTGGTTGTACACTCAAGTCTCTGGTTGTACACTCTAGTCTCTTGGTTGTACACTCTAGTCTCCAGAAAATGTAAGACACATTCTTATCAGCAACACTGGACACTTTTCAAATAGTTTCGTTCTTTCCACGAAAAGAGTACTGATGTCTGATTTATTTTAGAGTAGCTGCCAAGCTGATCAAAACGTTTTATGTCTGTATGAAAGGTTGTTATGAATGCGTAACACGAGCACGTTCACGGTGGGTAAACTTCCCTCAGAGTGATTGTCAAGTTTTGATGGGTGTTTAAGGCATTACATAAGGATCTCTGGTACAAATTTCGGGGGCGAATTTCAGTTGGATTTGTGAATACCTCTGAGTAAGGTAGGTACACCGTTTCTAATTATAGTGAGCTTATCTTGATTATACAGCCGTATATTTGATATCATTCTAATCTATTTTTATGACGTAATTTTTACTGAGTGTATTTACTATCTCTTGCTTTCATACACTTTTTCGTGCATTTCGGGTTTTTCAATCGTTAAATATTCTTTAACCAATTGATGTCTGAGAAGTTATCTCTTTCTTTTTTTCGGCTCAATGATTCTTGTTATTAATATCAATAAACCAAACGACTAACATGCTGATATTCTGATATCCCTATCTTAATCGCATTTAATTTAAAGATTTTGACATTCATACATACATCACCTAAATGAGTAATTTCATTTTAATAAAGACATTTTACTTCCAACAGTAAATTGATTCTCATTGATTTTGATAAAATATTTTTTATTATCGTAAAATAAGCTAAAATATTAGATAATATTTTTTTCAAACAATTTGAGGGTTTCATCATGAGAGAATAACTGTAAAGTCACTGGCAATTTGGTATGATGTTTTTTAAAAAAAAATACCATTTGTTCTTCCGTCACTTCGTCCGTCCTTACTCTTCGACCATCCTTGCTCTTAGTTTTCTTTCCTTCATTCGCTCTTTTTGTGTATCTTTCTGTCACCCTAATATTTTCATAATCCTCATCAATGGCACAAATCATTATATGCAAACGTCACCAATGTAAACGTCGTCGATATATCAGGATTGACCGTTTATTATTTTTAATTCCTTTAAGTATGAACGGAAACACCGTGCAAACTGTACGAATCCGCTAAAAGGATCATACTAAATTTTGCACAGCGTTTTCTGTGTACATTGCGCGGATTTGCACAGTTATTCAGTTCATATATCACTGAACTTACAAAAATAAATTGGTCAATCCTTATCATTAAATTTTACAACTATTAAGGACAGAATAACTGGAATATTCTGCCCCCAATCAATATATTACATATATTCATTCTAATCGCTAGTTTTTGCATACAGGAATACATAAAAAATAGCGATCAATATCCGTAATTTGTATACAGAAAACGGCTCTGCTAACCTTGCAACCATCCACAAATTTACCTTTAGTTGCTAGAATCATCAGACCTACAACCTCTATCAAACAATTCAGTCAATTTAAACAAAATTAAATCCATGGTGGATTAATACGCAAATGATTAAAAGTGCAATATAATTTTCCAGTTAGTTTATTTCGAGTGCACATATTTACCAATGTCGAAATTTGAGAGTAGCGCCAGTCACAATTAGTGTGCAACTTTTGCTCCTAAGAAAGAGTTGTTTATACTAAAACACGTAGTGATAAACATGCTTAGTGATAATAGTGATAAACATGCTCAGTGATAATAGCTGATAACAAACCTCTGTAAAAGACAAAGAAGAGAATGGTTGTTATTAATATCAATAAATAATGCATTCTTTACAAAATAAAGAGGAAGAAGAAAACATGAGTGACCCGATTGAAAATCAAATTGTTGCATTGAATTCAGACGGATGATATAAATGTATTTCTGATCAATATCAGCTATGAAAATGAGAGAGAGAGAGAGAGATGATTTTTTCCTTCTAACTTTACGATCAATAAGGACTGCTTCCACCTTTTAAGTGGGGGGACCGCTTAAATGCTTAAACTTAAAGTCCAACAAAAATATTTGATTCTAATTGCAGTTTGGAACTGAACAGAATGTATACTTTTATAAAGTTTGTTTAGGGCTCACAGCCATACAAAAGACGAAAATGCAACTTTATATATGCGTGGTGCGCAGTCCACCTATTCAGTACCGTTTTAATAATCGATTTATTTATTATTTTTTTATTTTTTTATTTTTTTTTTTAATTTTAAAATGTGTGGTCTACTTGTAAAAAATGTTACTTTGACTCTTAGAGGATAGTATTGGAATGTCAGGACTCCAGCCAATCTCTCTCTCTCTCTCTCTCTCTCTCTCTCTCTCTCTCTCTCTCTCTCTCTCTGTACACAGTATTTACATTTTTGATCGATAGTACTTTTTACCTTTATAGTTTCAAAGGTTTTTATGTTGAGTTAGGTATCATCACTCACATTTTTTTTACACTGTACACCGGAATTTCAATGTCCAATTTTCGATATATTGCCTTCGTAGTCGATGTAAACAAACATTAGCTGCAATTTATTTTACCCATGATTCTCTGTGAATGTTCCGAAAAGGAATACCAGTGTGCGGGGCAAAATTAAATGACATTTTCTCGGTTCTTATGGGTGTAAAACAGTGAAATTCAAAATGTCCTGACCAATCAGATTGCTGGAAATCTTAAAGAAGAAAGAAACATTGAAGTATTATCTGTTGTCTTCATTAAATTTTGATATTTCTTAAAATAGAACGTGTGGACACTGTTTAGTGACGATATTCTCATCGTTGTCGTCGTAGTTTGTATCCAACCCGCCTTGGAGAACCTCGACACAACGATCACTTGGGCGTCCGTTTGCATGTCAGTATGTCCGTCCATACCATAGATTAACCTCGATGTTAAAGGTTTTTTTTACTTTCCTATTATTTCAATACTAATTTATCCCTCGGTTTTTGGAATATAGCTTAATTTAACCACTCATCTGTACCAATGTAAAAAAAAAAAAATTCTCATTGTTGTTGTTTTCGTTTAAATATTTCTGCATTTATCTCTCTTTCGATTTAATTGTGGTAAAATCTTACTATTTTCTGACCCCCTTTGTTTTATATCATTTGTATTTAACGTCTTTTAAAGATATGCTTATTGGCGGAATCTTCATTATCATTCATTATATTTTGTTTGTTATTGTGTGGTTTTAATCACTTATTTATGACGATAATTACTCTCAAATTTATGAAAGTCAAACACTGCGGACAAAGAGATTTAACACTCCTTGTCGAAAATGTTTTTACTGTTGCTGTTGGAGATGATGATGATGATAATGTGCACCATATATAATTCTCTCTCTCTCTCTCTCTCTCTCTCTCTCTCTCTCTCTCACACACACACACACACACACACACACACACACCAGTACTATTTTAATTTATTGTTGCTGTAACATTTGCCATTTACTAATATAATTTTTTTTTACAGTTTCAGGTCGTTATAATATTGAATTATAGGAAGTTTTGTTTCATCCTCAATAGAGAATGGTGCCTTTCAGTTTTTCTGGGGTGAGTACCTCAGTAAATTACTGTACAGTAGAGCCCCTTTTGTCCAAACCAGATTATCCAAATTATCGCTATATGCGAACAAAATGAGGTTTAAATACGGGTTTTAGGCATACGGATTAGTTGTTAATTTTATTTTAGGTGCTATGGATTATATATGTCGGAATTTTGAAAATAAGTTTGTTTTAATTTGTGTGGTATTTGTAACAATTCTTTTTCAGGAATATTTTACTTTAAAATGTTTCAGAGATATTTGCTATCGTATGGTATTAATGTGATAAAGATTATTTGGTAACACTCTATACAAGCGTCATCAATGCATGCCCCCCTCCTTCCTCCACCCCCGCACCCCCCCCCCCCCCTCTCTCTCTCTCTCTCTAGGTAACTACTGTGACTTGGCTTAAGAGAGGGGATACATCTCTTTTTCATACTCCCTTTGAACATTATTTGATTTTCGTCAGTTAATTCCAGTCAGTTGGTCTATATATATTACACCAAATGATACACAACTAATGACATGGAGCATGTACCTCGTATGACTTAGTACATTCCATACACATGTCAGTATATTACATATAATTGATTAATTTATTTTATTTATAATATTACAATCATTATAGGTGAGCACACTATATGCATGCAGATATTAATTTTTGTGAGGGTGACAATATTTATCTATCACCCTCAAGAATTTTTTGTTGTTGTTGTAACTCATTAATCTCTCCTAGAGTTTATAGAGCTCCGCTCCACTTTAACTATGTCAACAGACTGTTTAGTGATTAACATGTGACCTGAAACTCGTCACCACATAAACAGCCTGTTAGAATAAGTTGACCTCAACACTAACAAGTTATACTTCCGCAAAATTGTTATGGACTATTTATAAATATTTTTGTTTGTTTAAGATTATTGCTTTTAATGCAGACATTAATTAGGAGAATAAATTAGTGATCAGCGGTAGTTGTAAATGTAATTATTTTAGTTTGTGTCAGTGATTACTATGGGTTGTGTGCCCGTTTTGGTTGTTACACTTTGTATTTTGGCCATATTACTTCAAATGAGCACATCATAAACTATACATTGTAATTCTAACTGACAGAAGTACCAAAACTACATTATTGTAATTATAAATAGGTAAACATATTAAATCAACTGCCACCAGAACAAGGAATTTCACTTTTTTAGTTTTGAAAAATTCCCCAAAAATTAACAAAGTGCAAAAGATTCACATTCAGTTTTCAATTAACCCATTAAACGTGTAGTGGGATCCCGGATGGCTGAATGGTCTAAGGCGCTCGCTCTTACAGAACACTAACTCATCTCACCTCTATCTGCGTGAGTTCAAGTCTCGTCTCGACCAACGTGGGTATGTAGGGAAACTTGCCAGTAGCTTCCCATGGGTCGTTGGTTCTTGCCGGGTTCTTCCTCCACCAAATATACTGGCCGCCATGTATAGCTATCATGTGCTGAAAAATGACGCTACACCCCACAAAATCAAACCTTAAACATGTAGTTGTAAAGTCAAGGTTACTCACTTTCGTGTAAATAGGTAACCACTATGGTGTGAAGACGTCTGTGCATGTGCTCTCATATAGACTTTTAGGGTATGTTTCAAAATAGCTTTGAAGTGCTCTTGACTTGGTCATTTAGTGAAGTTTCAGAAACTAATAAAAAATATTAAATTAAATTCCTTGTTCAGTGCTCAAAGAATTTTATTTTGGCAGACACAGGCCTAGGACAAGTGACTCAAGCAAAATCACAAGCCCTGACTCAAATTCCACTAGCCCTGACTCCAATTCCATGTGCCTGAAAGGGCCCTATTTCTTTACTATTATTTTGACACAACGATGCAATTGCTGTATTTTAAGTATGAAAAGAAAAAAACAAAAATCATTAAATTGACTCGTGTGTTTATTCTCCGCTCAAAATATTTCTCATGAAGCAACATTTTTCTCCAGGTCCTGATGTCAACCATTGTCCAATCTCTCCAGTGCTCAAAGAATTTTTCAGACACAGGTTCGGGGCAAGTCTCTTAATCAATATTATACATGTCAACATTGTACATTGCATCATTTAATTTCTAAGACTCATCATTGCATTCTGACCATTCATATGATTACATGTTAATCACCTTAACGGTAAAAAGTTCATCAAAGTTGGGAGGCCTTGTATCTTCGCCACCCCTTTAACATGTTGATTGCTGGACCGAGTGATTCAGGCAAAACCGAATTTGTCAAACGTTTGATCGAACACAAATCACACTTGTTTGATCGTCTACCACAACGTATCGTGTGGTGTTACAAAGAGTGGCAATCGACTTACACATTACTTCAAGAAAGTCAAGGAAAATCCATTTCGTTTGTAGAAGACGATGGGATTGTGTCTGACTTTAGTCAAACCTATCTTGTGATCTTCGATGACATGTTAGGAGAAGACGAAGAAGACATTAAAATTTGGTTTACACAAAAAGGACATCATGGTAATGCTAGTATTATTTATATTACTCAAAATTTGTTTCAACAAAGTAAGGCACATCGCACCATCGGTCTCAATGCCCATTGTGTGGTATTGTTTAAAATTCCAAGAGATAAATCCCAAGAGCAAGTGTTACCCAAATAGTTAGGAACATCTTGGTTGAATTTTGTGTATGACGATGCACTCAAACACCTAATGCGTATTTACTTATTGATTTTAAACCGACCACTCCCGATTATTTGAGTTTTCATATCAATTTGTTTTGCCATTGGCGCCAAGAAGTCGGTCCTTTTATTTACACGTCCCCTTTGGCGTCTATCTGAACCCCCCCCCCCCCCCTAAAAAAACATCCTTCACTTCTTTTCTCTCAAACAGTACTCAACTTGATATCCTTTCAATCTTATCCTCCTGCCAAATTGATTCGCGCACTGTATGCTATCAGTCACGAACAAAATGCACAAGGACGGTCACATTTGTTAGAAGCGAGTCTCAAAAAAAAAAAAAATCATTTTGAAACCTGGTGGAAGTGGATCTTTAGGTGGTGCCATTATTCGTTTCCTTTTAAAATGGAATCCTCACGCTGAAGCTAAAACAAAACAAAAACAAAAAAAGCCAAATTCCCCAAAAGACGGCAGAACAAAAAGAAGAGTGGAGCAAGTTCACACAGGAAAAAGAAAAGTCCCAAGAAAAAAACGTCTCCTGCCAGAAAGGGAGTTATTGTTGCTAGAACGCGCACGTATTCCAGAAAACCACCTCGCTCGATGACAGTGTCTCCTGTCACTTCTACTTCTTTTTCTTCGCCGTTCATAATGATGCCTGCCAAACCTGATTTAATATCCGTGTTTCCTCATTTGATGAAGAAATGAAAACCCATTTCTAAAGGAACTTCTACTTCTCCGGCGGCAATGACAACTTCTTCTACTTTAGCGGCTTCTGCTGCATGTGAAAAAGTGGCCTCTCCTAAGACAAAAGTACAAGAGAGAACATGTGTGTTACAAAGTTTACTGGATTTATCCAAACAAGAACTGTCACGATTTAGTCTGTTGAAAACACCTCATCGTCGAGTGGTGATCATAACGAAGTTGATGCGACGTGAAAACAAACATGTGGAGACAATTTCAGTATAAAATATAAGTGTGAGATAAGTTTCACTTCAGTGATTTTGCTCCTAAAACAAAAGATGTCACCAAGAAGTGCACACAATCGTCCTCGTCGTTCCAAGACACAACCCTCTTCCAAGAAAGGGAAAAGAAAGTGACTCCCTCCTCGTTTAGCTAAACATTGGGATGTTTTGTCAGCACTGACTAAATCCAATCCTCCGACGCGAAAACAAATCATTCAAAATGTACCCAAAGAAATCATCGATATTGTGTGTGAATGTTGTTTGAACGTTTTAAAAGAAACTGTACCTTTGTCGAAGATACAGAAACAGCGATTAGGAAAATATCGGAAAGTTCTTCGCCAAATAGTAAAAAAGAAAATACAACTCAGTCAAAAGAAAAAAATGCTTTTTTGACGAGACGGATTTCTACCCATTGTTTTTAGGACTCTTGTTAAAAGTGGCTGATCCTTTGTTAGGATCGATTGCGGGACCACTTTTAGGAGGAGTCATGAGATGAAATGGAAGAAGATAAAAGTACACCCTTTTCTGGAAAAACATCACACTTGTACATTTGGATCTTGTGGAAGGACGAAAACTCACTGTAGTTCCATACAAACGATGGATGGAACTCCATCGCTGGTGCTAACAACGGATACCTCATTTATCTTCCAATCCTAATCTCACCGAGATGTCACAGTTACAACAAGAATTACAATCGTTGATGGGTCGAAGCGATTTGTCAGAAACAGAAAAATCGCAACGGTACGGCAAAGTATTGCAACGTCTTCAACTCGTTCACCAGAAAGCTTTAGACGAAACAGCTAAACCTACTCTTAGAGATTTCATGAAAAGCGAAGAAAAATCCTCAAAGACAGACACAGTCACAAGGATGGAAGAAGAAGACACACGAGAAATGTTTCAAACTCCGTATGCTCCAATACGTAGTAAGATTGCAACTTCCTTGTTGACACCTTCCCCTACTTCCAAACGAGAAGAAATGAAAGCTTGGGTCAAAAGATGATGTCGATACTTTCTTCAGCAGAAGAAAAAAAGAAAGAAGGGAAGACAGAAGTGAGAAAAGACATCAAGAAAAAAGTCACCACTCCACAACCGGCTCCTACTCCTATTGCTTGTGTAACAAGTCAAGCTTCATCCAAACCACACGAACATCAACCTAAGAGTATCGAACAGTGAGTGACTTGTTGAGGAGCAGCAGGAACAACCACAGCCAACCACAATATGGAGACCCTTTCAGCCAGCATTTACTACAATCCTGCACCTGCTGCTGGTTACGGAGGAGTTCAAAAATTGTATCGTGCTGCTAAAACCAAACTTAAAAGTGTACGTTTGCAAGATGTGCGACAATTGTTACAAGAACAATCGACGTACACGTTACACAAACCCATTCGACGAAATTTTTCCAGAAGTCAAACCAAAGTCGTTGTCATCGATCATCAATGGCAAGCAGACTTAGCTGATGTCTCTAATTTGGAAGCGTACAATCGTGGTTACAAATATTTGTCATTCAGGTGTTTTAAAACTCAGCTTGAGTAGTTCCTTTGACTTCTAAAACAAGTTCAGAGTTAGTGCGAGCTTTAACACTGGTGTTGAAGCAAAGTGGTCGTCACCCTCTACGCTGGCAAACAGACAAAGGCACCAAATTTCTGAACCACACTTTTCAAAAAGAATTGAAAAAAAGACACATTAATTTTTTCGCTACTGAAAATCCTGAAACAAAAGCCAGTGTCGTGTTACGTTTTCAAAGAACTTTCAAAGAACGTATGTGGAAATATTTAAACATCAACAGACTCTCAAATATATTGACGTGTTACCACGTCTCGTCAAAGCCTACAATCGATCGTACCATCGATGCATTGGATGTGAACCCGAAGAAGTGACCCCTGAAAACGAAGTGAATGTGTTTGATCGATTGTTTGGAACGTCACCCACCACCCAAAAGAAAGAAGTGGTGTTAAAGACCTGAGATTGGGTTCGCATTGGAAAAACCAAACGCACATTTGGCAAAGGTTATTTACTTAACTGGACAACCGAATATTTCGTGTCACTGGACAATTGCGTGGACACGATCCTCCTGTCTATAAATTGGAATACATGAACAAAGAAGCGTTAAAAGGAACTTTTTACTTGCCTGAGTTACAACGAGTGACTAAGAAAGAAGACGACGTATACGATATTGAAAGCATTCTCGATCAAAGAACATGTAAAGTGGGTAAAACGTCGACTTCAAGATATAAAAGTGCGTTGAAAATGATATCCACCCAGTTTCTATTCTTGGATTGCCGCTTCACAAGTCATCGACTAAAAAAGAAGTAGAAGTAACCATCATACAGTTAAACACAACAGCTACCTTTCCTTCTTATAGTTCCTCTCTTCAAGAACTCCAAAAACAACCTCTGTGAGTGTGATGTGGAGAACGTGTTCCTAAAAATCAAATCGTCTTTTTCTGCCAATTCTTTGTGGTGTATTGTGTCATTGGAGCAGCGATTGCCAGTTTGAGTTTGCAACAAGGACCCAAACAGTTGTGGACAATTTTACTCAGCAGTTGTATTGGTTATCTTCTTCCCAGTCCTTCCTTGAAATATACTTATCACAGTAGCAACAACAACAGCAACAACAATGGTAGCTTAGCTGCCAACACCATTCACCACAGCAACAATTCTTCGAGTCATAACAACAGCAACCATCTTTTGGAACATCCTCACAAACCAGAACCTTCGAACTACGAATAACCAATTGTATTTAATCTTACCGATGCGGATGTGTTTCCCAACAATACCTTATGTTGTTTCACAGCCAAATTATCTCAAGCCATATAATTGGATAACGAAGTTCATTGGGAAGTAGCTTTGGTAGAAATCATTCATGATACGCAAGCCCCCAATATCAACAAAGGTCAAAACACTTTCATCGGCGATATCCTGAACAAGCAAGTTCAAGAACAGTTGAACAAAAGTGATCCTAGTTATTACGAATCCAACACAAAAAAAAACATCACCAACCAATCCTCCATTGACCACCTTTACTATGAGAATTCTTGTAGGCTATTATTTTAATGCTCAACATCTGATCGAAACTATTGCGGCTATTTTTAACGATCAGTTTGGCAAAGCCCTGGAGAAAGCTCGCAAAAGTGTACTGATCGAATACCATAAAACTGTTCATCGTCTTAACATGTATTTTGCGGAAGGCAGAATAATGTCCATTACTTTTTGTCCCGGTTTGTTTTCAATTCTGGGTGGATACACTGCTTTTGCTCCTATGAAAGACATTTACAACAACGATCGATTCTACAAGTATTTTCGCTACCCTGTCGAATTGAATGAAGGACTTAATTTACTATTTGTGTACTCCGATGTGGTCGAGTACAACTTGGTGGGAAACGCAGCCGTTCCGTTGCTCAGAGTCATTCCTTTCAAAGTGGATTCTGACAAGGAAGATGAAAACACGTATCACGTTCACCGTGAATTTGTACATCCTCATTATCTTCCTATCAGTGAACAGTATTTTGACAGTGTCAACATTAGTATCAAAGGAGATCTGGGACAAAATATTTTATTCTCGAAAGGAAAAGCCACGGTGAAACTGCATTTTCGAAAACGATTCTCCAGTGAATTGTAAAAGAACAAATGTATCCTTTGTACCAAGGTGTCGCTCGACAACGAGGACAGAGTTTAGGAGATATGTTGAAATCAGCTTTTTGTACATTTGCACCTATAGTAAAACCAATGGTGACACGATGATTGCATCCTTTAAAAGATGCAGCTTTGACGTAAGGAAAAGAATTTGTTCAAAACGTCCTCATTGACAAACAACTTTGTTCAAAACGTCCTCATTGATAAACAAAGTCCAAAGAAAGCCTTCATGAGAGAAGGAAAAAAATGTGCTGCTTCAAACTGGACAAGACCTTTCGGGTCGCCGAGACACTCCTATAAATTCGCTTCACGCTTCTGGCCAGTGCATTACTTCTTTCTCTACGCCACAGCAAGGACGAGGCAGAAAGAGACGTCGAAACATTTCAGATCTAATGAACGTGTTCAGAAAAAGAATAGGAAAAGAAGAAGAACAGGAGCAGTAAGAGATTAACTGAAAATTTTAAAAACAATGATGCACCGAGATTCTTGCGAATGTTCCAAGTCAGAACTCGATTTGTTTGCCATGCCATCCACGATGGTGACGATGCAAGAATCCCAATAGGTAGAATTTCATTCTGTGTCGTCTTTGACTACCTCAGCCCCTATCGAATTTCAAATCAACGAACAAACCGAAGATTACATCTATCTGAATAACAGTCACTTGTGCCTGAAAGTCAAAGCTCTCAAAGAGGACAACAGCAAAATCAGGGGAAGATGCCAGAGTGGCTCCCCTCAACAAGTTCATGTATTCGTTGTTCAGCTAAGTGGATTTGTACTTAAATAACAAACTGGTGAGCAGCAGCATGGATACTTACCCTTGCCGAGCGTATCTGGCAAATCTCTTGGCGTACGGAAAAGAAGCCAATAACACACATCTGGATGTTTCCGTGGTATGGAAACCTGACTCCTTCGATGTCTTCAACGAGAAGGGTTGACAGAAGCGGACGATCCTCAAAATATTGGATTTAACGACCGTCGAAAGAAAATCAAACAAGGACGCAGTTTAGAAATGATGGATCGTTTGCATTTGGACATGTGGTTGCAAGACAAGAATCTGTTAAATGGAGTGGATGTACGGCTGAGATTTGTATTGGAGTCGTGCCGTGTTCCATTTTATGGCCAATGCTAACGAGTTCAAAACCTTCATCAAAGAAGCCAGACTTTACGTGCGCCGTGTTGAAGTCTTGCCTAAAGTGGGAAACGAAATCAGTCACACTTTGAACAGAACGACAGCCAAGTATCCGACTGTATAGGGGTTTTCTTTTGGGAATTTCTGAAAATCCCTTTCGATTATACTCTATTAGAACATAAATTTGATTGTTTCAGAACCACCGTCTAAAAATATAACTATGAAGTGAGAAGAAACGTACGTGATACTAAATGAAAATGAGTAACTTGTACTCACGGATTGGTAAAATAACATTTTTGGAAAAATTGTATACACTACGTACGCAAACTTCATATCTGAGTGGATATATTTATAAATAAAAAAATTGTGAATTTATATGATTGTCATAATTAAACACGTAGCTAACACATAATTGATTGTTAGTGATAGCCCGACGTAGATAACTGAGCATAATTGGATCATGTACGTTCGTGGCGTTTCAGTACTTCCAGTAATGCGTTAGATGGGTTTGCAGCCCGGCAACACATCTGACGAGTAAATTACACACATCCATATATCGCGCCGCCAATGAACCCTCAAAGTGGGAAACCCGTGCAGCGAGGGAACGGTGTGTATTAATTAAGTAGGGCTCCGTGCGCCCATTAACCACCCATACAATGCCGAAAAGCCGAAAACGAGTATAATTCAAATTCAGTCAGTCATACTTGCCCCTCATCACAGCCGCCACCACCTCTACCTGTTACGTCAGCTATAACAACAAAAGCAGCTCAACAAGGGGCAAGACGGGGATGAGACGAGGGGACAAAAGGAAGGAATGAGGAGAGTAAATGACAAAAGAAGGATCAAGAGTAAGAAGGGAGGGAAATAAAATCAACCTGTTGCAGTGTCGCAGCCAAAACCAGCGGAGACCACGGCACCAAAGAAGACGGTCGGTGACTTAGCCTGGGACTACCTTTACCAACAGACCAAGGAAGCGGGAATAGACGGCCTTTGGACTGACCGAGCGAAAACTAAAACGTACATGCAAGATCTCCAAACTTTCATCGACGCATCTGCAGCGGAAAGAATGGGGGAGGTTCAAACAAAAGCCCTAAAGATCCGAGCAAAGAAAGCAGCTACAAATCTCAGACAAATAGGTTACAGTCACAGTACAACTTGATGCATTACAATACAGCAATCTTGCAAAACAACACAAGTTTGATGCAGAAACCGAGGACGACGGCATAACCTATTATAGATGGATGAGGGAAATGGACATAGTTGATCTAATAGACCCAGATCGGCAAAAAAGTCGCTCTAGACGCAGATACGAATTCCCAGACTACCTGTAGCCAGCGATTCCCGAGCCGGGAGTCTAACCTCCCAGCCCTTTTAAGGGCACAAAAGAGTATTACATTGTCTAAAGGGTTTAATTTTGGCTTTAGAAACCCATTTTTGATTATTTTTTTTAAACCTCCTTTTAAATCTACAAATTTGATCCATATTCCACCTTTTTAATATGATCACACGATATTACCTAATTTGGATCACAAAAATTATCACGGGTTATTCAGACCCGGGTTTGAGAACTTTTTTCGGAAAACAAAAAGTACACTATGTACAACATTTTAAAAATGGAATATAGTAGGAAAATTTGAACTGGAATACAGGATATCAATTACAATAAGTGGCTAACACACAATTGGTTGCTAGGGACAGCCCGATATAGCTAACTGGGCAGAATTTAATCATGTACGTCTATGGCGTTTTAGTTTAATCTTGTTCCGCTTCGCGTCTCCCACATCGAGTCCGTGTAGCCTTGCCACTCCAGACATTAATTAATGAGTGAGCCGTGTATCCTGTACATAGTGGCTCCATTCCGTAGGTGTAATCCCTGAATAAGCGTGCTTTGCACGCACTTGGGGTAACGACGTGGATGGCCAAATGGCCGATATACGTCGGTAATTTAAATTCAATTTAATTCAGTCTTGCCACCCATCGTTGACTCGTCAACAACTAAAAATGTCTTCGAAAATTACCAGATTGGATAAAGCTATGGTGCACATGCACCGGATCAGGCACCACCTGATGCAGAAGAGCAATGACAGGAAGAGGACCATCTTCTTAAAAATGGCGCAGGACCTAGTAGAAAGCGTCCTGCGCGAGGAAATTGTTAGAGAAAAAAAAGACTGGGAGGAGAGACAGAGGCAACAGCAGAGACAGGAACAACAACAGCAGCAGCAGCAACAACAACAACAACATGAGGAAGTAGAAGTGGAATGCAGAATAGAGACCTATGAGTTCTCTTTTTCCTTTGGAAAGAGCCTGCCCTGTGCTGCAGTGAAGCCCATGGTGAGACGCAGCCGTCCTGTTAGATGGTAAAAGCCAGGACCACTCACCAAACCAAAATAGTTCTTTTCATGACCACCCACATCTCTAGAAAAGAGAGATACTATTCAATTGCCAAACAAATTGTGTTTGTGTATATTTGTATATGTGTTGTGTATGTCTTTGTCTCCCCCCCCCCCAAAAAAAACTAAAACTTAAAGAACTTCCCTTATTAAAAAATGTGTGTTTGTTGGGATATAGTGTGTCCATAAACACTCCCTTGTCATTGTGTAAACCTATGTAAAACAAAATCAGAAGAATGGTTTATTTTAGGTCCGCGCGATTTCTGTTCCATTTGTATTCTGTGTGGTATATGTATTCTGTGTGAGGGATGTTTTCCTTCACGTCCGTGCTTTAAAGCATATACTGTCAATTAAATATGGACACACAAAAGGTAGATTAATAAATTAACAACAATCATAACCTTTCACCCCCTAAAGTATTTGAATTAAAACTTCTAAAAACAGGACCCTCTCCCTGCAGGACAGTCGGTTCGCCATGTTGAAGAGGTGACCTAGAGTCAGCGAACTGAACTGTCAATCAAACATGGATCCATCAAAAATAAGATTAATAAATGGGAAAATAGAGGGAGGTTATACACAACTATAGGACAGACTAATTATATCAACAAATCAAAACTGATCACCCCCAAAGTATGTATATTAAATCCCATTCAAATCTCTTTTCCCTTTATTTTCTTTTCAATTCTTTTCTCTTTCTCTCGCGTCATATAAAAGCAATGTATTATCTTATTTAATATACACTCTAACTCTTTCTAAGCATGACGCAACAAGAAAGTAAAAAAAGGGGAAAAAAGATAAAAATACTTTTTCTCCCTCCCCCCCCTCTCTCTCTCTCTCTCTCTCTCTCTCTCTCTCTCTCTCTCTCTCTCTCTCTCTCTCTCTCTCTCTCTCTCTCTCTCTCTCAACTCGGTGATGGAACCCGGTGAGAAGCCCAAGGAGTATCATATCATACAAACTCTCCGTGACCCTATAAAAATCCTATACAATATAAGGTGGTCCTAAGCCCAGACCATCAGGCACACAATGTGGCAATGTTGGATAAATGAGAACTTTGTAACTTGACCCATTAATCTGGCATAGACAAAATTAAGATTATAAGGTGGTCCTAAATCCCGACCATCAGGGCCCCACTACACAATGCGGTATCTGATTATCAAAAAGCCCCGACATTTAAGAGTAAGAATATGCACCATGGGATTGGAAGAAGAAACTGCTTCAAAACAACTAAAATTAGACAATATACCAATACCATCAGGCCCAGCCGTTCAAGGTGGCAACGATTGGACAAATTAAGAACAAACCCATCATAACCTAAAGGTGCATATACTTAAAAATTTTGGATATTTTAATATTACACTCCTTGGACTGAGCCTGATCTATGAAAACTTTCTACACTATTTCTAACCTTAACTAACCGTTCTAAAACATCAGCCACAAGTACAGAGTTTTATTCAAAATTGATAATAACAATTAGATGAGATGCATGACGACAACATTGACTCTTGGCAAATAAAATCAAAATTTCAACCTTGGACCATTTGGAGCCCTCCAGCGACGTCGAAGCGCACTCCTCCTACGTCTTTTCCGACTTTGCCTCTCCCGGACATGAATAGTTAAGAAGTGTGCAGTGCACACATTAAAGCGTCAAATGGGTGCCCAGCACCCATTTGACGAGTAATTAAATAGTACGTTGTGCGTACATTAAGCAGACCTACATGATCAATCAATCAGTTGTGCTATTCGTCGTCGACCATACAAGAAAGAAGAATGGAAAACCAGCACTGCAAGGTGGAGAAGCTAACGGAGGTCATCAGCTTGATGGAACGAATACAGCACCTTCTGGGTCGGGTGGAAGAGATTAACTGCTACCCCAACACGAGGCACCTGAAGAGGGAAATCACCTCTCTGAAAATCGCCAAAGAATTCGTCAAAGAGCTGATGCACGAAGAGACGGAGAAAATCAAGCGGAAATTGGGCAGAGGAAAAGAGGGAGAATGAGAGACTGAAGAGAGAACAGGACTTCCAGCGACTAAATGTGTCAGATGGGCCATCCAGTCTGGATTAAGAAGGAGGAAGACTGGGAGAAGGAGACCAACAAACCTAGTTTTAGAATCGTGCTCTCCACCAAGATATCTTGAAAGAAAAATGAAAATAACTGGGGGCAGAGATGTGCGACCTGCGGCGCCAGACCAGGGAGGTGCGACCAATGCTAAGGGAGTGGTAGCAGAAACCCAACGGCCCTTTCAGGGTCGGACACATATTTAGAAAAGAGATATACTAATCCTATTTGCTAAAACAATTTTGTTTGTGTATGTTTTGTGTGTATGTGTTTGTGTATGTCTATGTTATTTACAACTAAAATTTAAAACTCCTTTATCCCTTCTCTTGCGTTTGTGTGTGGGTATAGTAGTGTGTCTATAAACACTTCCTGCCCTTGTGTGTGATAGTATGTTTGTGTGTATGTAAGTATAAACACTCCTACGCTTTTCGTTGTTGGATAGTAATCAAAAAGCGGGTGTTGGATTGTAGGGTGTGTATTTGGATAGTAATCAAGAAGAGGACACTGGATAGTATAGGTGGTGTGTTTGGATTGTAATAAAAAAGCGGCTGCTGGATTGTATGGTGTGTGCTTGGATATATTTCAAAAGAGGGTGCTGGAGTGTAGGGGTGTGTGTTTGGATTGTAGAGGTGTGTGCTGGATTGTAGATAACCATTTAACATTACCATTCCCGTTTGACCCTATAAATACTGTTAACCCTATAAACTCTTTTGACCCCATAATACCATTCCTATGTTAAACCGATGAACAATTTAACATAGGATTTCCCGTATGACCCCCAAGTGGCGCATAATGTAAACCTATGGACTAATGTTAATACCCCTATGATCCCCAAGTGGTTCATATTACCACTGTGAGCTTCACAATGGGAAATAATCCGCTGTTGTTTCTGACAGACAGACACCGGAGTCGATATGTTTTGAGTTACCAGCGACGTGAACCTTTTTCACCAATTTCTCCTGCAGCCAGCTTAAATTAGCAAACCAATATCACACAACCGGCAACTAGAAAAATCGGTCTCCTGGTTAATTAATATGTGACGCCATTCGCATAACTGTGACGTTGCTGGTTTGAAAATTTTCCCCTGAACTGTTTGCTCAGATTAAATAAAGAATTCTCATGTTTACTGAACTGCAATGATTGGTTCGTAGCCACATCGATGTAATGCATCATGGGGAAAAAGTACTGAGATTCCGTATTTTCGCTGAGATGGAAGATGATAGTTATCTGTGATCTTACAAGTACTAGAAGTGTGATGCAGTTGTCAGCATATTTGACTAATCGGCATTGTTACGTATTAAAACAGTCCATGCCTACACTAGCAGAAAACGTTCAGTTGTATCCAATCGAATTTTCTGGTTATCTAAAGCCCTTTTGTGCAATTAGTGACGAGGTAAATTGTTTTGTTTGCTAATGACCGTAATTGCCGCCTTCTGGAATATGGCAACAATCACATCCGATGTGTTATTCTTTTAGCAGAAAAGTTGTGTCAATGGCATTATCTAAGCTGTAAGAGGAGGTAACCCAATGTGAGTAGCATGGACAATCGGAACACCCCTTGACTTTTGTATGAAAATCCATCTTGGAAATACTTTGATAGAGTGGTAAAGTGTAAAAAGGGGAAAATCACCGGAAAATGATAGTCACATGTTGATGTACGCTAGACAAAAAACCATGTCTAAAGTATTATGATACTTTTATGGAATTATTTGCACAATTTCAGAAAGAAAGTTCTCCAGTAACTTCATAATTCCAACAACAACAAAAAAAAAAAAAAAAAAAAATACTTGGGGATGTTTCAGACAAGAATAAGACATCTTAATCGATACAAATGAAGAATTTTATTATCTCTATTTATTGAAGTAGTACAGTTTCAAATATCCTCGAGTCTGACCAGTCTGTTAATTTCAAATTAGTGTTCGTTAAGTGTCTTTATGATCTGACTGGTCTAGTGATTGTTTTACATTCAATTTACCTTTTTACTGTTCTCATATCCCTCTAAGAGATGGTAATACACAAAAGTTAGTCCTTCAATGTAAGACGTCGACCATAATAATTATGCTGTGGGTGCCCCCAACACACACACACACACATACACACACACACACACACACACACACACACACACACACACAGCTTTAAGGGTCGACGTCGTACATTGTTTGACTACATAGATGCATAAGTGATCTAGTGATTTCTAAATTGGATTTTCACACACCTGTGCCTTACTGGTCAAGTGACTTTTGTAACCTTGGATTTGGATTTTCCAATATACAGGATGTGAAAAAAGAATTGGAATGGAACCATCTGGATAACTGTGTAGTGAATGCGAAGACAGTAAAGTCCTTTTTTAAGTTATACTAATTGTAGTGCAACAACTATCTCTTCCGATGTATTTATGCCGAAAAGGCCCAACCAAATACAGGTACAGATGTTCAAACACAAAATATATGTGTGATGTACCGCTCCCAACTTGTTACTGTTGATGATCTTTCAAGCCTCGCTTCTTCTATCTCCGTTTGTCTCAGTTAAACCTCTATGCTGTTCTTTCCGTTTCTTTTCACTTAATATAATCCATATAATTTTTTAACAGTTTTTATATTTCTGCATAGTTTCAGCCGCAATCGACCTGCTTTTAGCACTATAGTCGCCACTTTTCGGCTCTTTTTCAACTGTGTTGTCGATTGTTGCTTCTTTTGGAGCTTTAGGCACGGCCTGCAATGGCGGAGCAGTGAATTTTGCTTCGAATAGAATTTACCAACCTTGTACTTACCAAAGATTATGTTTGGCTAGTTTAAATTGTCTCAGGTGGAAGAGGATCATCATACCAAAATACAAAGAGCAAGATATATGCAAGGAAGGTTAAAAGGTACAATGTGTCTGGATCACTGGATTTTGTGTCTGTGTTTGTCAAGGGGGGGGGGGGAGAATGGTGCTATTTTATAAAGATTATCATTTCGCCTGGTTCCATTTGACACAGTTTAATTTTGCCTACGTTTGTCTTTCGTCTTTGTTCCATTTGACTGCATTTGATGCTCAGAAAATAAAAATAACGCTCCATCTTTTACATCTACTTTGATAAATGACAAGGATATGGTCTAAACGGATTGCGTCTGAAGCATTTCAGCACTTACCTTCACCTTTGCAGAAATATACTGCATTTAAATTGATACCCTTCTTTATATTTCAAACATAAGTTCTTTTGTTAAAACATGCAGATACAATTTCAACGATATTTTCTCTCATACTCATCTAGGCATGATTACAACCGGAAAGTTTGTGCCTTACATCATGTGTTTTTGACGTACTTCCCATGAATCAACTACACATTACACTGTTGTACATGTGATCCATGGCAAAAATATATGGCAGAGCAATATCAGTATCACATAAACAACATGGTTTATCTGGAAAGTCACAGAAAGAAACTTAATTAAGCACTCCAAAAACTGTTCATAAGTTTTATCATAAATTTTATTTTGGGAGAATCATGATAATATGTAAAAATACTTTATTTGTAAACAGAAAATAATTGATTTAGGTTGTAAACTATTAGCTGGGATTGTTGGTTATTTGTGGAGCAAACTGATGCTTAAGATTTCTTACAACTTTAGGAGGTTTCTTCTCCTTCTTCTAAGAATTGTTACTAACTTTCTGTTTCTTTGGAGTCCGAGGGTCAGAATGATCATCACTGGCAGGTCTTTTCTGAGACTGAGACAAGAAGTAAAATATACTTCTTTGAGCCATTGTGATTACGGTAATTAATCCAAGCCAGTGAATGACAATTCAATGAAGAAGGAAACGGTGTATATCTCGTAGTTCACTGCAAAGATTTTTTTGTAAAAAATAAATTCCAAGAGCATTTTTAGTTTCATTCACAATCTCACTGACTGGTTACCAGTGATGACACTAATTGTGATTATTAAATTTCACACTTAACAGGCTCTCAATAGTTTTCAGCTCCAGATTTCCATTTGAATCATTTTATTTAGCAAAGAATAGAGATTGTCTTCTCTGTATCAGCATTAGAATGTGACCCTGACAAAACAACCAGATTCAGCCTGCAAGAAAGTTCAAACTTCAATTTTCCTGTGGCTGAGTTTTAAGGTTGCTGACTGCTTCCAATACTCATCCAAGCTAAGTTCATCCTGAGAAGAAAGTTTCTCAGTTGGACATGAGATGTATTCCCGTTTCATATTTTTTAGCCAGTGTTTTTCTTGGGGTTTTTTTATCATTGAGAGATAGCTTATGTTTCGACATTTTGAAATGAATTAAACTAAAACATATATCAACTGCCTTAAATATTCCTCTAAAAACATCTTCTGCAATGCAAGAACAATCAAACAAAACAAAAAATCAAAATATCTACTCAAGAGTTTCTGCCAAAATCAGTTTTTGGTTGTTCTCTCCTTTTTTATCTCACCTCTGCCAAAGGTCAGCTGATTTTTATTAAAAGACTTGAAAGCCATCATTGACCACCTTTGCTCCCTTTATTACTTATAACACCTCATAAAACATCCTGCATTTGGCCTTAAACTCCAGATTATAACAGTAAGGTAATCAATTAACAGTTTGCTGTGTACACATGTTAGTCTTCATAATCTGATTACCAGTATAACATTTCCGGTCCCCAGTAGACTGGTTCCCACTGGCTTCTGTAATGTGGGGATAGAAAGCACAAATATACCGATTCTTTTCTCTTACAAAATATAATAATGATAATAATAATAATAATAAGCTTTTATTTTTCAAAATTGATAGATTTCAATTATAAACCGGTATGTGTAGTAGATGGCTTTAAAGCGGTATTTTTGTCCTACCGCTGGAGAATCACATGTATGTTGATGGGCAATCAAACAAACACTCATATTTGATTCAAAGGTTAATCCAATCAAGTCATAACTGATTCCATCTTCCTCTATCATAAATGTCAAAGATAATCCCAAACAATCTAACCTTGATTCAGTTATATCCACATAAGCGTGAAATCAGTGACCTGTTAACTCCATCCAATTCATATTGATTTTGCATAGGGGCCGATAAGGTGTAAACAGGAGTCTAGCTAATGTTGATCACTGGCGCATACACTCAATTTATTATGGACATTGCGCGCTCAGTTGGAAATTATGCCAGAGGCGAATGAAGGGTAGTTAAGACTGATGCTCCAGCCCAAATCAACTTGCATCATAAAAATGCACAGGTTGGAATTTCCATACGTCAAAAATTGGTAAAATTTAAATTCCACGCTTCAAAACCCGAGGGTACGCGTCTATTGAGAATCCTGACATGTATTATGTAATTTGGGTCAGTGACCTACATTATCTCAATAAAGACTTACTATTATATCTGTTTTCTACTTCAAGTGAACAGCTTTGCTAATGTTAATCCTGCACCATGAATTTGGAATCCAAAATATCTAACTGTGATCATATCTAGCTTCATCCAAATGCATTCTGGAATGCTGGATGAGTATTGTTGAGTAGGGGTAATTACTGCAAAAATGACCCAGTTAGCAAAACTCTCACTTAGGGGCATATAAGAAGCCAGCTGAACAATATAAAAATGCATACTTCTTGAAACAAAAAGTAATTCATTCAATATGAGCACATGAGGAATTGCTGTAATCAACAAATATCCAAGTCACCAGGACAAAGATGTGGCATTAACATTAGCCAAACTTCTCACTTTGTCGTCTCATGAATATAGCAAGGTGCAGAAATCCATTGTCCAGTTCAGAAATTTGTTCTTACAGATGAGCAACTTTTGCAAGATTACTTGTCTGTGGGCAAGCAAATTGTCGCCTATAACTTGAAAAGGCAGTAGTTCCCATTTTTGTCTGAGGGTGATTATCCAGGCATCATTCATACTTAACAATGAGCACCATACGGGTGCATTCTATGTTAATTACATAGTGTGTGCTGAAATTTATCAGTTAGGACTGAAACCAGCCGCAGCTTCTATGGTTACAACCACTGGAAGCTGACGGTACTGGTTTAGGTGATGTCTTTTTATGGTTACTTTACAACAAATTTCATGGGCTGGAGGATAGGGAGGAATCTGTTGCTGGACTCCTTGTAACCATTATGAGCAAGTATTATGAATTTTTGTATGATACATTTTCCTGGGAATGTATTTGGATTGATTGTTTTCTTGTAAAGCTAGGGCCGAATGGTGAAAAGTTGAATGAAAAGTCAACAAAATGGGCTAAAACTAAAATTGACTATGACAGGGAATATAATGGAAAAAGAAAACACGAGTTCAAAGATTCCTGGTTGCAGGAGTTTCCTTGGCTTGAGGCCCACGAAGAACGAATGATCACACCTTGCAATATATGTAAGATATACCCCTCAATTGCAGACAACCAGTGGATTGTTTGCAGGACAGGTTATCACAAGGAAAGACAATATTAACATATCAAAGATGTGCAAAGCACAATACATGTCAGTTAAAATTTGATCATGAAAAGGCCAAATCTGAGACAAAATGTGGGTGATATAGACAGAGTGATCAGTAAATACAATGTGAGCCAAGCCAAGAAGCTGTGTAACTCTGCATATGCCATAGCAAAAGAGAGAAAATCTTTTTCAGACTGAATTTCTTTGTGAGGTGCAAATTGAAAAAAAATTAGTTGAACTTGGAACTGATCACATCAGTAGAACTGCATGTACAGATTTCATCAACAGTATACCTGACATCCTACTGAAAAATGTAATGGATAAAATATCTAGAGCTAAATCCATGTCTATTCTTTCAGATGCTAATACTGATTCAGAAGTTGTAGACCAAGAATGCATTATAGATTTGTAGACCCTGACCTTAAAAGTCCATTTACAGTGCTTACTAGTGTTGAACATCTTGAAAGCTCAGATTCTGATCGGGTTTTTACTGCAATTAAGTGGGGACTTTGTAATCTTGGGATACATCTTGATGGTTCTGATAACACACAACATAATGGACCTCACCTTGTTTGTGTCAACATGAATGGCACTAATGTAAACATGGGAGCAGAGAACAGTGTTGCTAAAAGGCTTTCAGACTCTGTTGATAATCGTGTCATCATAACACACTCTGTGGCACATTGGTTAGAGCTTGGTGTTTTGGATGCAGCCAAGAAATTCCTTTACCTTAGGCAGTTTGAACAGACAATCAAAAGACTTTAAAAGTTTTATTCCTTCAGTCCTAAAAATTTCTTTAATCTTAGCCAGTGAATTGATCATGTACTCTGACATTAAATCAGTAGATGGGCAGCCAGTGAATTGATCATGTACTCTGACATTAAATCAGTTAGATGGGTAGCCAGCAAAAGAAGGGCTGTAAATGCCACTTATACAGACTTTTAAGCCAAAGTCATACATTTATATGGACTTTAAGCCAAATTCATTCATTTATATGGACTTTAAGCCAACAGTCATAAATTTATATGGACTTAAAGTCAACAGTCATACATTTATATGGACTTTAAGCCAGCAATCATAAATTTATATGGACTTTAAGCCAAAGTCATACATTTATATGGACTTTAAGCCAACAGTCATAAATTTATATGGACTTTAAGCCAACAGTCATAAATTTATATGGACTTTAAGCCAACAGTCATACATTTATATGGACTTTAAGCCAACAATCATAAATTTATATGGACTTTAAGCCAAAGTCATACATTTATATGGACTTTAAGCCAACAGTCATAAATTTATATGGACTTTAAGCCAACAGTCATAAATTGATATGGACTTTAAGCCAACAGTCATAAATTTACATGGACTTTGAGCCAACAGTCATACATTTATATGGACTTTAAGCCAACAGTCATATATTTATATGGACTTTAAGCCAACAGTCATATATTTATATGGACTTTAAGCCAACAATCTTAAATTTATATGGACTTTAAGCCAACAGTCATACATTTATATGGACTTTAAGCCAACAGTCATACATTTATATGGACTTTAAGCCAACAGTCATACATTTGGAGCAAGTCCTAGAGACTTCATAACATGCAGATGAATGTCTGCAAGCTAAGAAACTTCTGGACGATCTAACTTGGGTTAAATTTGTAAAATACCTGCATTTAATGCTTGATGTCCTCAAGCATGTAACTGCAGTTAGCTGTTGCAGACAAATGATCTTCTGATTTTTGAAGTGAGTGAAGCTGTAAATGCACTGTACACACATCTGCATGCCATGATAGTGACACCTGGTGGCTGTTTGTCAGAATTCTATTATCAGTTTGACTTGGAAACTTGAATGTATTAATACATTGAACAAGCCAGTGAATGACAATTCAATGAAGAAGGAAATGGTGTATATCTCGTAGTTCACTGCAAAGATTTTTTTGTAAAAAATAAATTCCAAGAGCATTTTTAGTTTCATTCACAATCTCACTGACTGGTTACCAGTGATGACACTAATTGTGATTATTAAATTTCACACTTAACAGGCTCTCAATAGTTTTCAGCTCCAGATTTCCATTTGAATCATTTTATTTAGCAAAGAATAGAGATTGTCTTCTCTGTATCAGCATTAGAATGTGACCCTGACAAAACAACCAGATTCAGCCTGCAAGAAAGTTCAAACTTCAATTTTCCTGTGGCTGAGTTTTAAGGTTGCTGACTGCTTCCAATACTCATCCAAGCTAAGTTCATCCTGAGAAGAAAGTTTCTCAGTTGGACATGAGATGTATTCCCGTTTCATATTTTTTAGCCAGTGTTTTTCTTGGGGTTTTTTTATCATTGAGAGATAGCTTATGTTTCGACATTTTGAAATGAATTAAACTAAAACATATATCAACTGCCTTAAATATTCCTCTAAAAACATCTTCTGCAATGCAAGAACAATCAAACAAAACAAAAAATCAAAATATCTACTCAAGAGTTTCTGCCAAAATCAGTTTTTGGTTGTTCTCTCCTTTTTTATCTCACCTCTGCCAAAGGTCAGCTGATTTTTATTAAAAGACTTGAAAGCCATCATTGACCACCTTTGCTCCCTTTATTACTTATAACACCTCATAAAACATCCTGCATTTGGCCTTAAACTCCAGATTATAACAGTAAGGTAATCAATTAACAGTTTGCTGTGTACACATGTTAGTCTTCATAATCTGATTACCAGTATAACATTTCCGGTCCCCAGTAGACTGGTTCCCACTGGCTTCTGTAATGTGGGGATAGAAAGCACAAATATACCGATTCTTTTCTCTTACAAAATATAATAATGATAATAATAATAATAATAAGCTTTTATTTTTCAAAATTGATAGATTTCAATTATAAACCGGTATGTGTAGTAGATGGCTTTAAAGCGGTATTTTTGTCCTACCGCTGGAGAATCACATGTATGTTGATGGGCAATCAAACAAACACTCATATTTGATTCAAAGGTTAATCCAATCAAGTCATAACTGATTCCATCTTCCTCTATCATAAATGTCAAAGATAATCCCAAACAATCTAACCTTGATTCAGTTATATCCACATAAGCGTGAAATCAGTGACCTGTTAACTCCATCCAATTCATATTGATTTTGCATAGGGGCCGATAAGGTGTAAACAGGAGTCTAGCTAATGTTGATCACTGGCGCATACACTCAATTTATTATGGACATTGCGCGCTCAGTTGGAAATTATGCCAGAGGCGAATGAAGGGTAGTTAAGACTGATGCTCCAGCCCAAATCAACTTGCATCATAAAAATGCACAGGTTGGAATTTCCATACGTCAAAAATTGGTAAAATTTAAATTCCACGCTTCAAAACCCGAGGGTACGCGTCTATTGAGAATCCTGACATGTATTATGTAATTTGGGTCAGTGACCTACATTATCTCAATAAAGACTTACTATTATATCTGTTTTCTACTTCAAGTGAACAGCTTTGCTAATGTTAATCCTGCACCATGAATTTGGAATCCAAAATATCTAACTGTGATCATATCTAGCTTCATCCAAATGCATTCTGGAATGCTGGATGAGTATTGTTGAGTAGGGGTAATTACTGCAAAAATGACCCAGTTAGCAAAACTCTCACTTAGGGGCATATAAGAAGCCAGCTGAACAATATAAAAATGCATACTTCTTGAAACAAAAAGTAATTCATTCAATATGAGCACATGAGGAATTGCTGTAATCAACAAATATCCAAGTCACCAGGACAAAGATGTGGCATTAACATTAGCCAAACTTCTCACTTTGTCGTCTCATGAATATAGCAAGGTGCAGAAATCCATTGTCCAGTTCAGAAATTTGTTCTTACAGATGAGCAACTTTTGCAAGCGGCTAAAACACGGTATTGGTGCTGATAAAGGAATTTTCATGTTATATGCATGAAATAGAAAAATTAAACAAGATATGAACCAATTTTAAAGATTGGTAAGCCTGGCATATACCTCTCTTACTTTCCTGAAAATTTCAAGAGGTTAGTGTAACCCATTGTTGAGATATGCATGGAAACAAGCTCTAAAAATGGCCATTTTTGAGCGTTATGTAGTCTCACTCGAAAAAAGCTTGAATATAAAATAGAGAATTCTCTAAATATCATACTGAAATTATGCATTTATTGGTCTGGTTTTATGCGGAATTCTATCCTGCAAATATTGCTTCTTGAATTAAAGAAATCGGTAAAATATTATGGATTTTATAAGCAAAATACCGTCAGTAGAAGTTTTGTTTCAACACTGAAATTCAAACACTAATCTGTTGTTATATGCCAACATTTTGTACAAAATAACATTCATTATAACTTTTATTGACATCTAGAACTCGACTTTATATTATAATAAGTAGTAAAACCATTCAAATCACATGGCTAGCCAAGATATTCGATTGAGAGCTTGTTCTTTGTCAAACTTTCCAGTTCTAAATTTTGTAGTGTCTGTAACCTTTACAAGTTTATATGGCAATAATTTTGTTGTTTCATTATGGAAAAGTATAAATCCTACAAAGGCTCATGTGTATCCATGTGATGTCCAAGTTGGCCAAAATTGGTGGTGCTGTATTGTACCATTAAAAAACAGCAACTCAATAAAAAAAGTTACAGACACTACACAAACAGGTATAAAAATGAAAGATAAAAGTATTGTTCTACTTGTCATTAAAACATTGTTTTTCTCAATAGAAAGTTCCATCTTATGTGATGTAATGTTGCATCATCTATTTACCTCTGCAGCCAAGAGCAAAAAAGTGATGCAATAACTCTCTTGATTGAATATTGCATCATTCTTGCAGCACTGTCTGTTTGAGTAATTTACTACAAGACAATGTAACCTGAATTTCTTATCCTAGAAGAAGCTGCCTAATTACTTTTTCTGTTCTTTACCATGGTACATCCCTAAGACATGGGAAGACGACAAAAGCAAACCTCTGGGAACAACTCTGGTAAGTTTGTATTGAATGGTAAACCACACTCTTAAATTGTAGTGTCTGTAACCAATATCCCCTTTTTATACTGTCTATGACTTTATCCCTGTTTTTTTTTTTAAAAATGAAGCCAAATTATGTTTTGATGTGTAAGGCTAAATTTTGACATATTGTCTGTCTGCAATTTGTAATATTTTGGTATATTTATAGTTTCTTTCATCTAGATTTCTGATAACAGGCAACATTTTCAGTGATTTCTTACAATATGCAATTGAAACTGAGTATTTTTGCATTCCATATCATTAGACTAGTAAATTCAAACAGAAATATTATGAGAATTCAATGAGCTCAGACTTAGTATTGGATACATTGCTGATATTGTCAAATGGTTACAGACACTACTAGACATGTGAATTGACCCGACTGTTGTTTACATTATTAAGGAAAGTGTGCAATCATTGTAAATGCTAGAACATTGAATAATCATCAGGTTTTATGCTATTTCTTTTTCAATCAGATACTTTTCTTTAAGAATCTACAGGTTATTCCAGTTTGCTTATGTATGAAAGCATATTGCGTACTCATTACAAGTATGTTTTGTAAAGTCTAAATTTCATCCGTATACATAGAGGAACAAAAATGAGAATGAAGTTGTTTGCTTTTAGGAAGCAAAGATAAGCCAGAAGAAGATGAACAGAAGATTAAAGCTAGAAGGGAGAAGACGAGGCTAAAGGTACAAGCCTGGAGAAAAAAACAGAGGGAAAATAAGGCGAAACATGAGGAGCTAAAAAGGGTTGATAGAGAAAGAAGAAAAGATGCAAGACTACTAAAAAAACAGCAATCACTTTCCGATTCAAATCTTCAACAAGAATTAAGAAGGAAAAAACGTGAAGAAATGAAAAGGTATCGCCAGAAAAAGAAAGAAAAAGCAGCCCTGGCAATATCGGTTAATAAGAGTGTTGATTTAAGAAGTCCGAAAACTGCTGAATTAAGTAGAAAGAAGAAAGAAGCTGTGAAAAGAACCCAAGCATGGAGAATGCGTATCAAACTGAATGAAAGTATACAGCAAGAGTGTATTCAGACTGATTGTGAAATAGGAAATACTGGGTCAGCCAGAGATTCACCAATGAATAAAGTCTTACCTAAAGCAACTCTGTACAGACAATTAAAAAAGGTAAAGGAAGTATTACCAAATACCCCAAAGAGAAAAGCAGTCATCATAAGTAAATTAATTGAATCTCCATCAACATCAAAGTTTCTAAATAGGAATATAATGATAATGACACCGGATTGCAGAAAAAAACTTGAATTGACAGATACTGTTATACAATCTGTGTCAGAGAGCATTTCAGAAGTGAAAACAAGGAAAGGGGGTGCAAAGAAACATGCATACAACATCATTTGTGACGCATTACTGAAGAAATATAAAAGACACAGACTAAAAAAGTATTTCAAAGTATCAGTGAAAGGGCAAAAACCTAGTTCTACATGGTGGGAGACGAAACAAAGAAAAAGAAGAAGGGATGCACTTAACTCTCCATTAAAGAAATCTGTGAAAGATTTTTTTCTAAGTCCAGAAATCAGTAGGGAAGTGCATAATAAACGTGAAACTGTGAAAGTAAGAAAAGGTGGTCAAAAAGAAATACTTCAAAAACATGTGATGACTATGACATTAGAAGAAGCCTACAAAGACTACAAGTTAAGGAACCATAGTCACAAAATAGGATTAACTTCATTTTCTAAATTGAAACCAGTGAATGTTAAAAAGGTGTCTGAAACAAGCAGAAGATCATGCTTATGCCAAAAGTGCTGTAACGTGGCCCTAAAAAGTGAGGCACTAACAAATGTAAAAAAAGCAGTGAAAGAAAATGGAGATTTGAAAAGAAAACAAGGAAGTAACCAGAAAGATCATAACTCAGCAACAAGCGAAAAGCCTAATAAGAAACGGAAGTCAACAGAAAGACAAAACATTGTGACAAAGAAGATCAAAGTTGACAAAAAAGCACCAACCAACACAGAGAAACCAATAGAGAAATACCACCCTGGAGAATTTGTTGCTGTAGAACTTAAGCCAAAGAAGGGACCTCTAGATGTATACTTAGCAGAAGTAATAGACATTCTTCATAACGAAGTTAGACTTAAATACATGAGAAAGTCTGGCAACATGTATGTTTGGCCTGAAAAAGATGATTATTCACAAGAGGCTCTAGATGCTATCTTGTACAGGGTAAAAGCTCCACAAATAGTCAATGAAAGGGGTCATTTCAAGTTTAATGCAGCTGAATTGTCTAAGCTCAAGTCAAATCTGGAAAAAAATCATAAGCACTTCTATTTGAAATGACAATATAAAGTCAAGGTTTAATGTGTAGTGTCTGTAACCTTAAGATCAATCACATATGGGTCTGTGTTTGAGTCAGCACCTTGGGTTGAACAATACTTTAGTGACTATGATTTATTGAACATTCATTATACTTCAATATTTTACTCTTACAAACACTATTTAGTATTAAACTTTCAAGTGCTATTTACCAGTTCATAATTTTAACACAAGTATTGGACATATACCTGTTACAATGTGGTTTTATCATTTTATTAACTAATCAACATTCATTTAATGAATAATTCTAGTCAATGTGTTCATGTTGAATTATTTTTGAAGTGAATTTTATGGAGATATGTATGGTTCTGCAGCTGTATTGAAATGCTATAGTTTTGTAGTGTCTGTAACCAATTTTATGGACAATGTACTTCTGACTCTTATGGAAGTTTGCAATACTTTTGGCCAGTATTAATGATTTTGTTTGTTTAAATATTCTTCTTGGTGTTAGATAAATGCCTAAATAAGATTATTCTATGTCTTTTATGTTTGTTATGCAAAAGTTTCATGGTTAGGTTTTTTTTCTTAGTGATACCTTTGTCATAGATGTTTTGATTTTGTTATTAAGTTGTTTACCACTTCCAGTTATGTTGTTTACTTTAAATGTTGATATCCTGTTACTGATGTTACTGTGAAAAAAAATAAAGTTTTAAAGTTTTCATGCTGTTTTTCTTGCATGTTATACACCAAGTGTAGTGTCTGTAACTGTTGTTATACCAATGAATTGAAATAATGGTTAAACAAAATCGCATGCATGTTCAAGCTAAATCTAACTTGATCTGACTAGGGGACACCCTAGGGTATATAATGAGCTTCATTGAAATGTTCTATCAAACATTTCAATTTTTTAAGTGAGTGAGACTACTCTCAGCACCAATACCGTGTTTTAGCCGAAGATTACTTGTCTGTGGGCAAGCAAATTGTCGCCTATAACTTGAAAAGGCAGTAGTTCCCATTTTTGTCTGAGGGTGATTATCCAGGCATCATTCATACTTAACAATGAGCACCATACGGGTGCATTCTATGTTAATTACATAGTGTGTGCTGAAATTTATCAGTTAGGACTGAAACCAGCCGCAGCTTCTATGGTTACAACCACTGGAAGCTGACGGTACTGGTTTAGGTGATGTCTTTTTATGGTTACTTTACAACAAATTTCATGGGCTGGAGGATAGGGAGGAATCTGTTGCTGGACTCCTTGTAACCATTATGAGCAAGTATTATGAATTTTTGTATGATACATTTTCCTGGGAATGTATTTGGATTGATTGTTTTCTTGTAAAGCTAGGGCCGAATGGTGAAAAGTTGAATGAAAAGTCAACAAAATGGGCTAAAACTAAAATTGACTATGACAGGGAATATAATGGAAAAAGAAAACACGAGTTCAAAGATTCCTGGTTGCAGGAGTTTCCTTGGCTTGAGGCCCACGAAGAACGAATGATCACACCTTGCAATATATGTAAGATATACCCCTCAATTGCAGACAACCAGTGGATTGTTTGCAGGACAGGTTATCACAAGGAAAGACAATATTAACATATCAAAGATGTGCAAAGCACAATACATGTCAGTTAAAATTTGATCATGAAAAGGCCAAATCTGAGACAAAATGTGGGTGATATAGACAGAGTGATCAGTAAATACAATGTGAGCCAAGCCAAGAAGCTGTGTAACTCTGCATATGCCATAGCAAAAGAGAGAAAATCTTTTTCAGACTGAATTTCTTTGTGAGGTGCAAATTGAAAAAAAATTAGTTGAACTTGGAACTGATCACATCAGTAGAACTGCATGTACAGATTTCATCAACAGTATACCTGACATCCTACTGAAAAATGTAATGGATAAAATATCTAGAGCTAAATCCATGTCTATTCTTTCAGATGCTAATACTGATTCAGAAGTTGTAGACCAAGAATGCATTATAGATTTGTAGACCCTGACCTTAAAAGTCCATTTACAGTGCTTACTAGTGTTGAACATCTTGAAAGCTCAGATTCTGATCGGGTTTTTACTGCAATTAAGTGGGGACTTTGTAATCTTGGGATACATCTTGATGGTTCTGATAACACACAACATAATGGACCTCACCTTGTTTGTGTCAACATGAATGGCACTAATGTAAACATGGGAGCAGAGAACAGTGTTGCTAAAAGGCTTTCAGACTCTGTTGATAATCGTGTCATCATAACACACTCTGTGGCACATTGGTTAGAGCTTGGTGTTTTGGATGCAGCCAAGAAATTCCTTTACCTTAGGCAGTTTGAACAGACAATCAAAAGACTTTAAAAGTTTTATTCCTTCAGTCCTAAAAATTTCTTTAATCTTAGCCAGTGAATTGATCATGTACTCTGACATTAAATCAGTAGATGGGCAGCCAGTGAATTGATCATGTACTCTGACATTAAATCAGTTAGATGGGTAGCCAGCAAAAGAAGGGCTGTAAATGCCACTTATACAGACTTTTAAGCCAAAGTCATACATTTATATGGACTTTAAGCCAAATTCATTCATTTATATGGACTTTAAGCCAACAGTCATAAATTTATATGGACTTAAAGTCAACAGTCATACATTTATATGGACTTTAAGCCAGCAATCATAAATTTATATGGACTTTAAGCCAAAGTCATACATTTATATGGACTTTAAGCCAACAGTCATAAATTTATATGGACTTTAAGCCAACAGTCATAAATTTATATGGACTTTAAGCCAACAGTCATACATTTATATGGACTTTAAGCCAACAATCATAAATTTATATGGACTTTAAGCCAAAGTCATACATTTATATGGACTTTAAGCCAACAGTCATAAATTTATATGGACTTTAAGCCAACAGTCATAAATTGATATGGACTTTAAGCCAACAGTCATAAATTTACATGGACTTTGAGCCAACAGTCATACATTTATATGGACTTTAAGCCAACAGTCATATATTTATATGGACTTTAAGCCAACAGTCATATATTTATATGGACTTTAAGCCAACAATCTTAAATTTATATGGACTTTAAGCCAACAGTCATACATTTATATGGACTTTAAGCCAACAGTCATACATTTATATGGACTTTAAGCCAACAGTCATACATTTGGAGCAAGTCCTAGAGACTTCATAACATGCAGATGAATGTCTGCAAGCTAAGAAACTTCTGGACGATCTAACTTGGGTTAAATTTGTAAAATACCTGCATTTAATGCTTGATGTCCTCAAGCATGTAACTGCAGTTAGCTGTTGCAGACAAATGATCTTCTGATTTTTGAAGTGAGTGAAGCTGTAAATGCACTGTACACACATCTGCATGCCATGATAGTGACACCTGGTGGCTGTTTGTCAGAATTCTATTATCAGTTTGACTTGGAAACTTGAATGTATTAATACATTGAACTGAAGCAGTGTTCTCCCCAGGGCCTCTTACCGTAGCGGTCCAGCTTCGCTATAATTTCAGCCCACTACACTTTATAACCCGCCGCTATGCTATCTGCTTGTACCACTATACTTTTATGTTTCCTGCTATCCTTATAAAATTAATCTGTTAAATAAACATCCTATCACCTAATTCAAAACCCTTTTATTCAAATGACACATGTTCTTACCTCATCTTGGGTATATAATTAAGATAATCCAGAATAGTTACTCGTTCACTTAGCTGTTATATTTTGTTCCTTGCTGACCTGACTGCCAGTGCTTAATTTTTGATGCTGGATTCGTCCTTACACTACATGGTCACATGATCGGTCAGTGAGGATGGAGTCTGCTGGTAGTGTGAGTAATATATATTTCAGTTATTTCCACTACCATGTAAAAAAAAGTTACACATGTTACCTTTTAAGTTAAGCAAATTCTTCTGAAAACAGGTGTATACACCACCTTAAAAAATACATAAAATTAACCACCACCCGGTTAGCCCCATGTTGGCATGGATACGAAGATCAGAGATTGGTGTCACCAGTGGTGATTCTGATTCAGATATCGTGATTTCCCCCAAAGAAAGAGCTGAAGAAACGAAGGATGGGGTTCAACGCTGAAATGGAAGACTTCATATCCTTGGGTGCAACTTGCTAAATCCTATGGTAAGTTTTCCATATTGCTAAATTTTGGTTCAGATCTCCATAAGTATCAACAGGTATAATGAGGGGGGGGGGGCAATTTCTTGGGCACTATTAGAATATAATAATTTTGTTTTTATACATGTAGTTGTAGTTGTGATTGTTGTCCTTATTATTTTCTGGAAAATTTGACAAGGAATGAATGTTGCATTTTATACACAAGTTGCTCTTATATTTGAAAATAGTTTCATCAGTTGAACTTAACTTAATTTCTCATTTCTGTTTCTTTCTATCCAAGTAAGAAAGTAAGCTGTTTGTATCTTCCAATTTTACATGTTTTGAAAATATGTATATAAAAAGTGTTGGATTATTCCTTCTTTTATATTTGGAATATTTTTCAAACAATAAACAACTAGTTTGCAGTTTTGGAATGTATTATATGGTTTAATTAAGTAGTGATATTTTATTTTAGTAGTGTTCACATCCTGACTGACCACTTTCAGGAGAGTGCAGAATTTGATGATGTGAAGGTGGAGTAGCACAATTGAAGCAGCTCTTGATGCATATCAAGGAGCCCATGTCCTTTAGAAAGGCATTGGGAAAATGTGCCATTTTTGAACATTAGTTTATCTCTCTGACATTGATTCAGTGAATAAATTAAACAATGACAAACACATTGATATAATGTTCCTGATGGAAAGGAACAGTATTATCTTAGTTATAGTGTCATGATTATTTGAAAACACATCACTGTCTTGACTCCTGAAAAATTTGTTCTGGTAATTGACCTGGGATTCGGGTAGTTTTCTATCTTTTTGTACATCCATAAATAAATGTTATGTTCTGTTTTTTTCCAGACTTTGAAAGGTCATTCTCTATGATGAACAGATCAAGAGTGTGTTAAGGAACAGGTTGACACGGAGGGTGCTGAATTACCTTATGACAATTAGTACAAAATGACTTTGCTTAAAAGACTTTAATTTTATGTGGCAATCAAAAAATATGGGGATGTGAAGAAAGAAGGATATCATTTATTTAATTCAAAGTCAAATGAGTTGGACATTAAATCATGTTATAATGTTGGGAAATAAAGAATACTTTATAAATATATGTACTTCTCTTTTCACTTTTATGATGATAATGTGCATATTTTAAAACATTTTATGATGCTAACGTGCGCTTACCCAGATGCTATAAAAAATTTCTAGGGAGATCACTGAAGTCTCCATTATGAAAGGCCTTCACTGATGACAATGACATTCAAAGCTTCCTTCAGCAAGTGAGTCAATAGATATTGGACAGAATTCAGGATCTTGCTGACCCTCCACTGTCACATTTTCAAATATTGGACAGAATTCAGGATCTTGCTGACCCTCCACTGTCACATTTTCAAATATTGGACAGAATTCAGGATCTTGCAGACCCTCCACTGTCTCATTTTCAAATATTGGACAGAATTCAGGATCTTGCTTACCCTCCACTGTCTCATTTTCAAATATTCAACTCCTTAAATGAACTTGCTGTGTATGGAAATGAAGCTGTTGGTTCCTGTGTTCTTTTTTCCAACAAGTTTTCCCTGAGGATATCAGACAGAGAATTCCTGATGAATAGCAGAACCTAAAGGTGAGACTGTTTATGCAAAAGTCAGGTCATCCACTGGCAGTTCTCTCTCAGCTATATGAATCTGTAGAACAGTTTATGCACTTGAAGACCCTGGTAGAATTGCTTTTTACACTTTCTTTTTTCACAGCAGAGTGTGAAAGGTTATTTTCTTTAGTGAACCAGATTAAAATCCCTCATTACAGTACACTCAGTCCAACAAGTCTATAATCAGTCAAATGAGGATTGTTGCCAATGGACCTTGTTTAACTGACTTTGAGCCAATAGAAAGTGCAATGCATTGGTTAAAGAAAGACGCTGAAATAGTCATCTCACCCATAAAGCCAAGCAGTTGAGTTCTCGGTCTGAACCACAACCTGGTACAAGCCAGTCTCAGTCTGAGCCACAACCTGGTACAAGCAAGTCTCAGTCTGAGCCAGTTGATGTAAACTTTCTGCAGGATGCTTTTGATAAAATTGGGAACAGTAAGGCCAAAGCAAAAAGGAAGCAGGCCATAGCTTCTGATTAGTGTTCTCTTGAATAATCAGTGTGGACTGATGTGTTTGTGACAGTTTAACATTTTCAGAGTTGATTTTGTGTTTGTTTTCATTGCCAACACACTGACTCACCACAATAAAACAACAAATTACTTAAAGGTTTGTATAAACTTATTGCCTTCTTACTTCTGTAGTTTAAGTATGCCTTTTACAGCAAAAAAAATACAAGTTGAAATGTCCAGTATATCTTACATGTCACAGATCTATACTGCATGCATTTAAGTGGTACGGCTTAATAAAAGTAAACATTTTAACAATCCTGTCTTCCACTATTCTTTTTATGAAAATACGGACAAGTTAACTTTTTGATTTACCGGTACTTGTCCTTCGACAACTGTATTTTGAAAAAATGTCTACATCCTGATTTAAAACTGGGGGAGGGGGCTGTGGCATGGTGAATCAGTCATATGCACATCAATATGCTTATAATTACAGTACATTCATTCTGTAGTAGAATCAGTAATCTTCTGAAGGAGGAATCAGTTACATATTGTTGAAAGCATTGACTATAAGTAATTGGGCAAGAAAATTACATGACCAGAAATTAAATAAAGAATTATCATATTTACAAAAGTGTAGACAATAAAAATTTAAATGAAGCCTAACAGTAGCGATATTTATAGTCAATAAGTTTTATTGCAATAGACTTTTATTAATTTACCTTGAACATAATGATTTTGTGCCCATTAATGAACTCCTCTTCTCTCACTGGACCCCCAGTTTTCCTGTCAGGATCTCCAATTCCTAAAGTCTGAGGGTCCAGGACTCCCATTGTCCAACACCAGCAGGGAGCTTTGGTAAAAAAAAATGCAAGACTGGATGATACAGAGGGTGACAATTCTAATTTTAACCTACTATCCCAACAAGGGAGATGCCTAGAAATTGATCTAAACAGTCGGTGTTCGAATAGTCTGAAAGCTGACAGTTTTTTTATATTCACTTGCCTTCTTTGGGCAACTAAATTTAGACTGGGCTACTGTATTCTTTTCCTGGTATCCTGCTGGGCTACCATCAGATTTTGACTTTTGTTGCACCCTGGCAAATTTGCTCTTAAAAATAAACATATCTCCCTGCTCAACAATAAGTGTTTTACCATCCAGCAAATGATCCAAATGATAAGGTACTAGATCATATTTCATGTGTGTGTGAAAGGGCTCATAATCAACTAAGTTTTGGATGTCAAAAAGGAATCTGTAGTTTAACATAACAATAGTTATACTGAGTAGGAGTCATTGTGTTTGGAAACAAATTATTTCACAGCTGGGTGCCAAAAGTGCCATGAGTGAAGTATAGCACTGATATATAATGCTTCATTACAGGGTTCTCGGGAATGCTGAAATCCATGTAAAAATACATTTATTTTTAATCATGGACACATACAAATTTCAACAGCTGAGTTCTCAGTATGCAAGTTTTTTTCTGGCTATCTTCTCTTTTATTTGATCTGTTTCTGTAAATTGAGTATCAGTTCTGTACTGTGTGGGTTGTCAAGCAGAGTCCAAGTGATTGTAAAGGATAAGGTGAAGTCGCATAAGCCAGATTTTAGTAGATGAGGACATTAAGACACATGTTAATTGATTGTCTGTGCCTTGTCATCATTTTGATCATGAGACTAATCAACGCAAGTGTGCTTGATACCTGTTTTCGAGAAGCATCATTCATCACACTTTAATCCATCATGCTTTAAATCCTTTCGCGGTGTTTGAAACATTTGCATTTTATCATATACCATATTTAGAAAAATAGTGCCAAGATTTTGGGACTTGTTTTGTGTTTCAGAAAAATAAGAGCTCCCATGAAAAAAAAAAGAGAATGGAATATGGTTATTTGTTTCTTCCTCCAGTGTCATGCCAAATTTATTTATTGGAAGTGGAAGTAAGCCAATTAAATAAATGAATATAGAAAAGAAACTGTAATCTCGTACTCAATTCCTTCTAGCTGTGCACAAAATTAAAGAATGGCAAGGTAAAGCCATTGAGCATTGTTACAGTAGTAACATCAGAAACAATCACAATTATCACTGTTCTCAAGTGCTTTAGGGTTTCATTCATTTATTATAATACTAAATATTTCACAAGGAATGAGCATTAGCAATCTGATGACATTTGTATTGGTGACACATCAGTGCACGCATACAAATTTTTCTGAATTATTGCAGTGAAAAAAGGTCTCGTTATTGGGACAGGAAATGGAAAGATAAAAAGAGATACTTTTACTAGGGACTAAAAGTTCAAAGAAAAAAGTCACAGGTAAAAGTCACAGGTAAAAAAACACAAGTTTGGTTAGATAAAATAAAATTGTTCATGACTTAATGATAAAGGATTGATAGACAAATAAAACTTTTATGTAATATACACATGTGGCACATTACAATGCTAAATAAAAGTGCTGATATATGTACAATGGCGATGTTGCAGGGTACAAAACTAGCAGAAAATAAAACTTTATGAACTGAACATGATCTCTCTCTCTCTCTCTCTCTCTCAATTTTTTTCACAAATGCCTTGCAAACTTGAGCTTGCCAGAGCCAGATTTGAGCTTGTCCAGGGCACCAGGCAAGTGGATTTGTCCAGACCTGAACACGTTTTGTTTTCTTTGTATTATAATTTATCATATAAATTTAATCATGTTGAATAATGATAAAGTGAGTGTTTCCACTTTTTTTTATAGTTTACACAAGAACTTTTTCATAATATTGCCACTAAATTATAAGAACAATACATTTGTACTTAACGTGTATTAAATAAAATTTAGTTATGATTTTTTACTTAATAATTATGACTTTTGTTTCTTCTGACTTTAAATGTGACTTTCTTTCCTGGATCAGTTGGAACTCCTATTTTTAGGCTGCGACTTCAACTTTTTTCAAGGAAGGAGTCCTGGAAAGCAAAATCTATGGAGAACCCTGGTTCAAAATATTACAATTGATTAAAATTTGTAATCTACATGTACATCATGGAAGTTTCAAATTGGAGGCTATAAACAATACCTCCAGCACTAATTTATTTTGTTTGCAGTGAAAAATATTTTTCTGTCCATCAATTATGCATCCAAATGACCCATCAAATGATTGTGTGATGTTTCATATAAAGTTTACTCCACCCACCTACCAGCAGCTAGTATCAGACAGTCATTGTTTATTTGAAATTCAAAAAGACTGCTGACCAAGCTTAAGCAGGACTTTGTATGAAGCATCTAGATCTATTATTTAAACACAGCAAATAATCAAAGAATCTCATAAAGAAAATCCTTTAAAATTATCTGATAACTTTCTTTTGTCGTGTTCCTCATCCATAACAAATGCATTTTATATTTTGCTTCAGTTGTACCCACGATGTCAGAGGGGAGCAGTCCCAATGAATTGGAGAACAGCCGTGGTCCAAGTATTTCATTAGTTCAAGTTTCAATAGCCAACCAGCCAATTCAAATGCAGTCTGTTATACAGTCACATGTTCAGCCCTCTGTAATTCATGCAACAAGGCAAACTGTTCCCACTATACAAGTCGTGAGGGTATGTGTCTTTACGTAACCATGGAGACAGAGAGGGAGAGAGCGTAGTAAATTTCAGTTCTATACTTCTGTACAGTGTTTTTCTTTTTTTTCTTTTCTTTTCAGGAGTTTTAATTTACAAGAATATATCTGGAAAAAGAACTGAAAAGTATTTGTTAAAAATTTTGAGTCGCCTATACAACTGTATATATTTTCATCTCTTTTTACATATAGGGAAATGGATATATTATAACATATTTTAGGCATGACATTGTCATCATCAACAAGGATTAGGAGTTTGTATTAAAGTTTTAAGTCAAATAATGTATCTTGGTACCACTCACAGGCAAAGATATCATGTTTCGTATAATTCTGTATTGACTTAGGTTGCACCTGTTGAAGACGACCTGTCAGATGACTCGGATGGAAAAAAAAGAAGAGAAATTTTGTCCAGAAGGCCATCATACAGGTATATACACGCTGCCATTAAATGATTGAAATATACAATATATACTCATAAGTTGAGTCCAACTGCAAATGACATAGACCCAGATCTGCTGTTGCGTAATGAGCTGGCAGATCAGAGTCTATGTTGTTTGTTCTACTGATTACTCCTAACAAACTGGATAGACCCAGATCTGCCGATGCATTATGTGATGGCAGATCAGGGTCTGTGCAGTTTTCAGTTGGACTCGACTTATAAGAGAGTATCGATGGTACTGAATCATAGCACATACAACTTTTGTTCAGCTACATTAAATTTTTAGCAGCAAATGCAAGGTAGTAAGTTTTTATAGCACATCTCCAGCTGCCTGTGGGTATGACTGGCAAAACTGGTTGCAAGACGATGGGCTAATGTATATACTGGTTTTCATTTTCTGGAAGCTGAAGTCAGTTCATTTTCTGAAATGATCAATCATTAGAATGTCATAATTATTCCTAAATATATAAGTCAACACATGTCAAATGACGGTGCAACACAAAGGGAACTCTGTCCTTTTTACTCAAAGCTTAGCAGGCATTAATGAACATTTCAGAATTATTGCACTAATTCAGTGGCAGAAAGTTGAAATTTCACTGCCTGTCTTGAAAACTATTTTAACCAAAGAAAGCAAGGCACTTAAGTGAGCAAGAATTTCATTGTACCTGACATGCCATATTGCGATGAATTATTATGATGTTAGGTAGCCTGCACATGACAGCACACAACGTAAGTCAGTTGAGCTCCTTAGGTTTTGTCTCATTTATATCATTTATGATTCTCCATCTTTTTAATGGTCCAAGTTTTACATGTGTTGAAGTGCTATGACTGATACTTGTAAACAAAACTAGGTCACAATAACCATCAAAATTACATATTATTATACAGGGCTCATAAAAGAATTTCAGGATAACTGAAACTCTTTGCTTTCATGACTCAGGTGTCTCTTTCCATGTTCAGAGAATACCAGCCATAAAACTGAGAGTCATCAATTTAGCTTATGCTTCCTTGTTTTATATTTATTTACTTATGTACTTGTTTATTTACAGGTGATATATTCACAGATTGATAGATAAAAACATCCTTTTGTGGTTAGCATTCACACATACTCTCAAACTTAAGTTTATATGATAATGAATACACTTACATAACAAATATTTAACATATTAAAATAAATAAATTCAAATTTTTATTTTTGGAATTGTTATTAAGAAAAGTATTGCAAGTGTTGAATTGTTTTCAAGTTACTCACCTTTTTTTTGAAAGAAGAATTAATTCCCTTGGTGAAATCAGGGATACAGTGTTTATTTGATACATTAACCAAAAGATGTTCTGCTTGTACAAATTAAACTTATGTAAAATTAATTAATTAATCTTGAACACATTTTTAATAAAATTCCAGGATTCATGGATAAATCATAATATTGGAATGTAGTAATCTCTTCTTCAAAATAAAATATCATTAACCACTCCCTTTTGTTTTTCTTTTCTTTGTCAGAAAAACTCATGGAATATAAATCTTTCTAATATATATGGATGGAATATATGTATATAAGATAAGAAAAGTAAGAGGAATGGCAGTAACAGTGCTCAAAATTCAGCTGTTCATTAATTAAGAAACATTTTGGTGTGCCTTTCCAAGAAAGGAAAAAGGAATACAGGTCAGATTTTAGTTGTCTTTATTTGTTTGCCAAGAAGTGCTAGTGCTAGAAACAGGTTTCTTTAAAAGTAATGTAACAATAATAATCACCTCTAATCTTTTTTCTACAGGAAAATCCTGAATGAGCTTTCCTCACCGGTTTCTGTTTCAAGAATTGATGAAGAGTCCAACAGCAGCCAAAGTCAAGATGGTGAATCAGAAGATGCTGCTTCAAATTTGACAGCCAACTCACTCCATTATCAACAAACTCCAGGTAGAAGTGTTGAAGCTTGTACTAAGAAAACTGTATTTCCTGCTCATAAAATGGGTCACTGTCACTTGTAAAATTTGCATCTAGGTTGGTTAGTGGGAAATGTTTATCCATAGAGAGAATGTGTTTATACACATTGTTTATCCATAGAGAGAATGTGTTTATACACATTGTTTGTCCACAGAGAGAATGTGTTTATACACATTGTTTGTCCACAGAGAGAATGTGTTTATACACATTGTTTGTCCACAGAGAGAATGTGTTTATACACATTGTTTGTCCACAGAGAGAATATGTGGATCAGATTCTTGGTACACAGAGAGAATATGTAGATGCACTTTCTCCACAGAGAGAATATGTGGATGCACATTGTTTGTCCACAGAGAGAATATGTGGATGCACATTGTTTGTCCACAGAGAGAATATGTGGATGCACATTGTTTGTCCACAGAGAGAATGTGTGGATGCACATTGTTTGTCCACAGAGAGAATATGTGGATGCACATTGTTTGTCCACAGAGAGAATGTGTGGATGCACATTGTCCACAGAGAGAATATGTAGAATCACATTGTTTGTCCACAGAGAGAATATGTAGGTGCACATTGTTTGTCCACAGAGAGAATATGTAGATGCAAATTGTTTGTCTGCAGACAGAATGTGTGGATCAGAGTTTTGGTCCACAGAGAGAATGTGTGGATGCACATTGTCCACAGAGAGAATATGTTGATGCACATTGTTTGTCCACAGAGAGAATATGTATATGCACATTGTTTGTCCACAGAGAGAATATGTATATGCACATTGTTTATCCACAGAGAGAATATGTAAATGCACATTGTTTATCCACAGAGAAAATGTTTTATACACATTGTTTGTCCACAGAGAAAATGTATGGATGCACATTGTCCACAGAGAGAATATGTATATGCACATTGTTTATCCACAGAGAAAATGTTTTATACACATTGTTTGTCCACAGAGAAAATGTATGAATGCACATTGTCCACAGAGAGAATATGTAGATGCATATTGCTTCTCCACAGAGAGAATCTATGGATGCACATTGTTTGTCCACAGAGAGAATGTGTGGATCAGAGTTTTGGTCCACATAGAGAATGTGTGGATGCACATTGTCCACAGAGAGAATATGTTGATGCACATTGTTTGTCCACAGAGAGATACTAAAGTAACAAGATAAATAATGCTACATTGACTTTTTGTCTTGCTGCCTTGGGTTGGACAAAGTTTACATTAATGTTATTTTTTTAGCTCACCTGGCCATAAAGCCAAATTTTCTTATGGTATGACCCTGTGTGCAGCTTGCATTACCCAATATTATTGCTATTTTCGGCTTCTTTTTATAAACCACTGGGCCAATTTCAATCATACTTAGTGGAACGTTCCTGAGGACATTCCTAGCAAGCATGTTCTAAGGAACGTTTTTCTTGTGACATGCTCTATCAAACAGTTGACCAGGGTGCTCCCCTAACAATGGTGTGACTTTCCTAGTTACTGTTTTAAAAACCTATTTTCAATTTCTTCTCTAAACAGCTGAGTCAATTTTGGTCAATCTTGGTATGAATGTTTCTAAAGACATACTCTGTTAAACTTTTGTCCTGTGTGGCTCCCCTAGCAATGATGTGTTTTCTTAGCAATGAGGTGGGAAACCTGTTTTCAACCTATTCTCTCGAACAGCTGAGCCAGTTTTGATCAAACTTGGTAGAAGTGTATGATAGAACATTTTCTATCAAAATTGTGTTCGATTTGGCTCCCTATGTAGTGGTGTGGCTTCCATAGCAAACATGGAAAATCAGTTTTCAAGTTATTCTTCAGAATGGCCAAGCTGCTCTGATCAAACATGATACAGATGCTTCTTAGGACATGCTTTTTGAAACCTGTTTCTAGGGGTGACTCCCATTTGGCTTCTATAGCAAAAACAGACGAAATGTGATAGGTCCCTGCATGAACACCTTTTACATTCATCCAAAAGATACCAGTGCACCATCTAGTCTAGCTAAAATTACTCGAACCACAAACACAGTTAAACAAGTTAGATACCACCAATTTCAACCAGATAGCTGAAAATTATCCTGACAGAAGTGTCTTTCAACCCAAGGCACCTGTCTTATTACTGCATTGCCTTTTAGACTAATTTAAGCTAGGTGAACAATATCTGTGCCACTTAATTGTATTAATGGTAAACTTTATGTCGGGCTTAGTAAATAATAACTGCACTTTCCTGCTAATGAGAGGTTTCTCAATTTGGCATCAGGTGGAGTTTTTTTTCATTTAACTCATTCGTGTATAAAGAATTTTTTAAGTCTTACAAAATTTTCTCATTACTTGCAAGTAGATCCAGTAAGTCTATTTCTTGGTTAGTTTTGTATATTACTAGTTGGTTACATGTCTGAAGACATTGGTCGTGTTGTTGTTACATGTGCAAAAAGGGTGAACATTTTAAAGAATGTCTTTAGGTTGCTTTTTGAACTCAAGATTTCAGCCTCCTGGTGCAGTTTATGCCAGATGCCAAACATATCCTATTTTCTGCAGAGTTGAATCTGTCTGCTCAACACTTACATGTAAGAAAATGATGTCTGAAATCTTTACCCATGTTTTTTGGCAAGCCCACCTTGTCGGAAGCATTACATATTGATTACTTTTATACCCATGTACATGTACATCTGTATGTCTGTATACCTCAGGGTTATGGTCTTAGATCAACCTCAGTGTAATGTTTTTTTACTTAGATAAATAAAAGGCAGGTTTGACAGAAAGGGGGGTCACTTGTAATTTTGTATGATGTAAAAAAAAAACTACATTCCTTGACATCATTGTAGAGGCAAATCATTTCTTTTTCATTTGATACCTTACAATCTTGAAAAGTCCTTGAATTTCAGGGGTGTATCGAAAAGTTCTTGAATTTGTTTCCTACCTAGATTAGTCCATGAATTGTGTTAGAAGGCTTTATTCTACTCCTCTCCAAATGGATGGCTATATCAACATGGGATTTTCAGCAATATACTTTTTTGATACCTAGTTGTTCCTAAATGAAAATGGTGCCAGTCCTACATCCAATATGACTGCCATAATGACTGTCTTAAAAATCTTGTCACTACTCCCCCTGAATGGATGATAATTATGACATGGGTTTTCACCAAAAGACTTCAAACGATGTCCACTTTGTTGTAAATGAAAATGGTACCAAGCTGACATCCAGTATGTCAACCACAGCAGCTAATTTGAAAATCTTGTTATTGCTGAAGAATATCAGAGATTATTTAAACACTCTACAGTTAAAAGGAAGAAATGGTCTTATCTTGTATTCCTAGAAATTCTTTTCACCCAGTAGAGCATCAGTCCCATCAAGGGACTCTTGTTTAAACTACAGGGCTTTGGATATTTCTAACCCTATGTTTGATGAGGATGAGGAGATGACAATAAAGGTTTAGGATCCTGGGTTCAACCACATTTTTGTGGTTCATTGTGTAGTCCCATTTTCATCAGCCCTGGAGTAATCAGAATCAGTAATTGTAATCATCTATAATTGATTAATACCATATATACTCAATTATAAGTTGGATCCAACTGCAAACTGCATAGACTCAGATCTGCTGTCGCATAAAGCGCCTGCAGATTTTGGTCTAAGCAGTTTGTTCAGAGTAAACAGTAGAACAAACAACATAGACCCTGATCAGCTGGTGCATTGTGCAATGGCAGATCAGGGTTTATGTTGTTTGCAGTTGGATTTGACTAATATGCGAGTATATATGGTAATCCATTGTAATTAGTAATGTGAGTGTATATTAATCATTTTCAGCAAAATATCCAATATAATCAAGATTACTCTCAGATTAGAACTTGTTTTAGTTTAGTATAAGTGAAATGTAAGATCACATGAGCAACATATTATAATAAAAAATGTGGGTGTAATCGCAGTATGTTTTTCATTAAAATGTAAACCAATTCCAGTTATAAGGATGTATATATTACTTTTATTACAGAAATTTAAATACTCTTTATGTTTGTGATTTTATGAAGAAATATGATCAACAGTAAGCAATAACTAACTGATTACATTCTATAAAGAATGTAATTTAATCGTTTACTCTGCCCAAAAATGAGCAGTTGAAATTTTAATCAAAATTTTCCAAACAAATAGTAATTAAATTTATTACATTTAAGAGTAATTGGCCTAGGTTTGATTTGTGTACAGTTGATAATATGGAATCTTGCTTTGTAATCTGAACTCCAGTCTGCACCATTTGAGGGAGGGTCATTCAATAGTTTTCCAGGTGTCTTTGATAACTCTGTTTTATTTGTTGCAGGCACATTTCAAATAAATGCAGATGGTTCAGTGGCCCAAGGGCTTCAGACACTAACCATGACAAATGCCAGTCCAAACTCCACTACAGCTGTCACAACTGGGGCCACAATAGTGCAGTATGCCACAGGACCTGATGGTCAACACTATTATATTCCAGGTTAAGCTTTGTGGAGAGTTTGAATAATTTATTTTTTATATTATAATTCTTGCATGATAATCCCATGCTTTATGATCAGTCGATCTCAAAGTCTTACTTTTTCAAACTTTAGGCAAATTTTCATATAAGAAAGCATTATCAATGATAATGCCAATGTCTGCTTTTCAGATAATTTAAAAAGTTGTCTCCCTGCAGGCCTGATGCCTTAAGCATGTGATGGCCAGTCTTCCCTCCCTGCTAGATACCAGTCCAACTCAGATACTGTCTCTCATTATTTAAGGAGGGACCAGTTTTGTGGATCACATATCCCCTAACCTGTCCCAGCATAAAGAACTTTACAATGTTATGGAGGATAAGATGGTACTGTTCCATCACAATCAGACTCTGCCATCCGAATCAGATTGCAAGAGGTCAGCACCAAAGTCAGTTTTACTGTTACTGTCAGAGGAGGGAATCTCTCTGTCTTGTATGCCGTTTTGACATCAGAATACTGACACTCTCATGAAACAGCCTACCCATTATGATGCCACAATGCACGCTCTGCACTTCAGGCCTAGTTCACTGCCTCAGCACCCACTTGATATGGAATCAACTCGATCACATGCCTATGTTACTCAAGGTCACAATCCAGTAGCCATAGGATATGCTAATGATAAGGTGGACTTGGTTAGCGATCTCCTGGAAGTTACGGTATTTCAATCAGGATAAGCTTCAAGTTTGTTTAGCCAGCACATTTGACAACCTTCACCAGCGTGAGCTACGATTGTACAAGAGGCTTCGGCATTGATACACTCTTCTAGAGATGACAAATTATGCTTACTAGCTCCAATGTCCTTGCTCAACCTAACGATGACAAGAGAAGACTCTACTTTCCAAGCATCAATCGAAGAAGTCTTTCGTTTGTTACCACCAAAATTGTGTCCATCTCCTCCTCCTCTGTCACCAGCTTGGTCCAGAGTTCCAGCAAGAAAGACCAATCAGCATTCATACTGTTACTGCAGTCTGCTCCATAATGTCAATAGACCTTTCTTTTCACAGCGATGAATACCATCCAGTTTCAATAGAGCATTCTATAAGACACATGCCAGTGTTTCATACAGAAGTTCCAGTGGTAGACAGAGTCATTGCAGGCCTGAGAATGTCAAAACCCTCTTCAGTAAGGATGGATTGGAAGCATTTCAGTGATACAGTTGGTGTAGAATGTCGTCACTGTTGGCTCAGTGTTGGACTTGATTTCAATGGCAATTTTCCAGCAGGCGGAAAGCAGCTTATCCACTCCCACTGTGATACCCACCGGACATGTGCGGGAGTCTGTCTCACGAATGGCATGAGCACTGAACAGAGCAGCACAGCACATGCTGGCCAATGACTTGACCGCAGCGGGTAATTTACAACTTGTGGAAAAAGATGCACTGCTCTTCACTTCCACCTTTGTAAAAGAGCACCACAAAGACACATTGAGATCATAGCCATTTTCTTTCAGCCTTCTCTTTAATGGCCATCTGGAGGAAGTACTTCAGCAGGCCAGCAAAGAAACAAATCTACCTCAAGCTCTGTGTCATAGGCCGAGGAGATTCTTTCAGGAGAGAGATCAAAGAAACAGAAAGGACGCCTTTAGGACATATCAGATGGGGAAGCAGACCTACAGATCCTTTACACATGGAAGGCCACAGTTTTCGACAACAAATGAGGACAAAAAGCAGAGAGAAAGGGATTGTTTTTGCTAACGTTTCTCCCTTTCCAGAAAGAAATGACAACATTCTCACGCTGCCCGTATGAAATATCCCAGTGGGGGGAAGACTCCACTTCTTCGCTGGTGAATGGGAAAGAATTTGCCACAACAATCCATGGACCCAGAAAGTTGTTTCAGAGGGCCTCCATATTACATTTAACACCCCTTTTCCATTGTCCAGGGTCCCTTCAGCTGCAGATGTCCCAAAAGACCCATTCAAGGCAGACGTCCTGCAGAGAGAAATAAAGTATCTTCTCCAGAAAAGAGCGGTAGAGATTGTTCACAACACAAAATCACTGGGCTTTTACTCAAGACGGTTCTTGGTGCCCAAAGCAAATGGTACTCTTCGACCAGTTACAGACCTCAGCTCTCTCAATCGTCTTTATACAAGCACCATGGTTCAAAATGGAAAACCAAGGCAGATTTTAAATGCCGTTCAGGAGAGAGACTTTGCAATCAGTAGAGATCTGAAAGATACTTATCTACATGTCCCAATTCACAAGTCCTCCAGGAAGTTTCTTCACTTCGCCTTCAGGGATACAGTATACCAGTTCAGGGCATCCCCTTTTGGCCTCAACATCAGTCCCTGGGTCTTCACAAGAATTTTGGACAGAGTAGTGTCTCACTTCATGACCATCTCGATGTCCGAGACATCCATCTACCTGGACAGCATATTTCAAAACACCTTTGTTACACTCCTCCTCAGCCTTGGATTCCATATCAACTGATATTGTACCAGTTCAACATTTCACCCACTTGGGTATGTAGTTCAGAATGCACCTGAATTGAAAATCATTTCAACGGTGGCACCAATTCTTGCAAAGAACTGTATCTCAGCCCAAGAACTCCTTCGCCTTCTGGGCTTTTTCATTGAAGCAGTAGACCTAGTCTATCTGGGTCACCTCTTCATGAGACCATTACAAATGATACTGTTGTCCCAATGGAGACCGAAACTTTCCCCATTGGAACAAACAATACCAGTCTCCAATCATATGAGGTCCCATCTCAGCAAATGGGAGAACCTCACTTGGCTTATGGCAGGTGTTCCTGTGCAGGTCCAACCTCCAAAGATAACAATTTGTACAGATGCAAGCACAGCAGGCTGGAGTTCCCATCTCCTTCCATCATTTCAGGATGCCAGTTGAGTGTGGCCCACTCAGGACCATCTATTGCATATTAGTATCCTAGAGATGAAGACCATACTGAAAGAATTTCATTGGTGGCAGGAGAAGCTTTATGGAAAGGGTGTTCTCATTCTGTCCGACAACTCCACTGTGGTGAAGCATCTCAGAAGGCATGCAGGAACCAAATCCCCAGACCTCTGCATGCTTGTTTGGGATTTTTAGCTCTACTGTTCATAAACTACTCTGATAAATCAGCCCCCAAACCTGTACTGATACTGTTGGGTGGTTTTTTAGTCTGATGTCACCTTTTCATTAAATCACATAATTGGTACAGACAGATGTGTACACAACAAATCAGTGAACATTTTAGACACTTACCAGTATTTCTCGGGGGTCTTGAGTTACGGTCGGCTGAAGGGTCTTTTTAGAGATATGTACAGAATATTTTCGGATCAAATCCTATGTTTGACAGCTTGTAAATCCACGTTGAATAACACAAATCTGCCTTCTGTGGCCATATCTAATTTCATGGCTATTTACTGCTGTTCCATCAGATACAGCAACCAATCAGATGCGCCTTCCACTGATTTGCTCATTTGAAAGTTTCTGTTGACAAAATCCAGGGACGCTCAAGTTGTTGAGAAACTTTTAAATGAGCAGAAGTCATATCTGTTTGGTTGCTGTATCTGTTGGAACTGCAGTATGTAGCGACTGAAAAACTTCTTATGATGTCAAGTTTGTCTTAAATGAAAATGGTGCTGATCTGATGTCCAGTATGGCTGCCACAGCAGCCATCTTGAAAATCTTGTTATCACTACTCCTGATGAACAAAAAAACATATTGACATGGGGTTTTCACCAGAGGACTTTTTATGATGTCTTGTTGGTCATAAATGAAAACAGTGCCGTTTGCATATCCAGTATGGCTGCCATGTTGAAAATCTTGTTATCACTACTCAACCTGAATGGATGGTCGTATCAACATGGGGAATCAGATGCTTTGGAAAGAGTGTCAACTGCGCAGGCCTTCAGATCCTGGACTGGTGAGATAAAGGTTGGAAGTTTTACATTCCACATTGTCCAAAATCGATCAACCAGCAGTGATGCTGCCAGGATTTTATCTAAAGGGGGTAGCTACCCCTTGTCATTAAAATAATGGGGGAGTAGAAAAAAAGGGGGTTAAGAGGAAACAGCCAAGTTCAATATTTACCTAACACTTAAATATCCATCCAAGGCAGACATCCTGCAGTGAGAAATAAAGTATCTTCCTGCAGTTACATCCTACTGGGAGAATGTGCATTCCAATCCAGTATGTAGTAACTGAAGTACAGACAGGATATGGTGCTAAATCCTACATCAAGGGGAGGTCACTCCATCTGACTGCCACTTATGTGGACAGACAAATTTTAGCTTTTATAGCTAACAATTTTAGCCTGGGAGGGCTGGATTTGTGAGGTAGTGGTATTCCTAACGTATTATGATCAGGTAAGTATTATTGAAATAACATATTTTACTCCAAAAATTGGTTTTATACAATAATTTACAGTCTAATAAACCAGTGTTGAACCTAGATTGAGCTGTCAAAGGGACATTTTATGTACCTCTGTCCCCTTATAATGATCAAGATATGGGAATTTGTTAAATTTAAGAGAACTCTTGCAGCTTGTGGAGGGAAAATGTCCCCTGGGCTCACTCAAGGTGCAACACTGGTAAACAGAAGACATACTTTGGAAATTTTTGTTCATCTCAGCTTAGGATATATGGCAGAGCATCATGTGCCAGTTTAAGTACTTTTATTTCAATGAATAATAGATATGCAACTAAAGATTAGTGAATTGTCTAACTAGAAATCAGTGTGAATTCATTTTTTTTATATGGTTGCCAATATTTGGGGATTTTGTTTTTTTTGCCAGAAACCACAAAATTAAATGCCCAGTGTAAATTATCATTGCCATAAATTATGTTTCTGTCAATGAATATCTAAAATATCATTGCCTTAAATGATGTTTCTGTCAATGAATATCTATGAATTTAGGTGTCAAAAAGATTATAACTTTTGTCAAAACCACTGAAAAGGGAGGATGCAACGTCTAAATGTCGTGGTCAGGAATTGAACCCAGTTCATATGTCTCACAGTCAGGTGCACATACCACTATACTAAATGGTCTGGATAGATAAGCTGGTTAGTAAGCAGCCTTGTATATCAATACCAGTACACCAAAAAAACATTGGTGCCCATGATTTCACAGTATCATAAAGAATTAGTTTGGTATAATATATTATTATTTACTCATTTTTTCTCCAGTATTTTTCATACTGTATTGCATTTTACTGCACAACATGCTGCCAGGTTCTCAGTGCTGTGTGCATTTGAATACTTGGTTGTATTTTTATTGGTGGCTTATTTGGAACTATGAAACTAGTTTGGTTCAAGTAGTATTTCCTTTTCATTATATAATAATAAATTGTAAAGAGGTTTCTATTTCAGTTGATAAATACCTGTTTTCAGTGTTATACTTTTAAAGCATGCCTGCATTACTGTTGGTGATAGTGGGCCTTACTGTGAAAGATAAATACCTCTTATTTCATGTGTTGTATAGGAGACAAAAATGAGTTCCTGTTAGAATCCATCCTAGATTTAGAAAAATCAGTATATAAAAAACATGTTACTACATTTGAATGGAAAAATATGAACTTTTTTTTCTGACTGCAACTGCTAAAATCTTCAGTAAGGTTAACCCTTTGAAATAAAAGTAAATATTTTGTCTTACAAGAAAAAGATAATAGGAAAAGTTGTTACTTATGTATATATGTCTGTCTGTATGTATAGTGTTTAATGGTACATCAGCACAATCCTGGTTATATAGCCCTGATTAAAAGTTCAGTTTTATAGATATAAAGGTAAAAATTGCAAAAAAACTTTAGAAAGATAATCCCGTTCAAATAAAAGTAAACATGCAGTCCTACTAGATAAAAGATAAAATGGAAAAATAATATGCTAAAATTCTTAAAAAGTATATAAGATAACAGATATTGAGTCAAAATTTTGTATATAAATTGCATTCTTTTAATCCAAGATTTTTTTTGGTGGTACAAAAAGTCATTACGCTCAAGAAGAATGTGTTTTACTGTCAGTGGACACTGGCAAGATATGCAGTCTGATCGAGGTTTGCCCTTCATGAGGTATCAATGGGCAGGTATATGTGACCTACCGTATATTCTCACATATAAGCAGAATAATTCAGGAAAAAATAAAAACCTGGAAGAAGGGAGGTCAGTTTATCTGTGGGCCAAGGTCTATTATAACTGTAATAACACGATATAAACCATTAACCAGTTAACCTCAGTACATGAGGACCTGGGGGTTCAGGTTAGAAGGGTATATATATATATATATATATATATATCTGGGTTTTTTTTTACCTGTTTCCTCCATTTCTCATTATATTTCATCATTATATGTCTTCTCGGACTTATGGGTCGGTTTATGCACGGATCATTCACTTTTTAATGTTTTTACCTATTTAGTTTGGGGGGTCAGCTAATAACTTTGAAACTCTTCAAATCCCCACCTTATAACAATATACATGTATACACAAATTGGTAATAAGTCACACACAAATTTCTTTGGCAAAAACAGGACCTTTGTTTCAGGTAGGTAATGATTATTTTTCATTTGGTTGATACATTTTCTAGAAAATGCTGGAAAGGTTGAATCATAGTTCATTTCCTAATTCTCAGAACATCACAAGAACTTGAGAATAATTAGGATATTAAAAGTTGTTTACTCATGGCAGATGAGGGGGTTGACAAATCTTGCTCAGGTGCTAAAGAATGCTGGGTATGTGCTATAATTTATTAATGTCAGGTATCTCAGAGGGCTACTATTGGATGACGTGAATAGTACTTAATTATTTCCAGAAAGATACCCACAAAAAATACTTTACAAAGAATAATAATTATTCAGTGATACATGTGGAGGTACAGGTATAGTCTTGAAGCTGGCAGTTTTATATTCAAATGCATTGTGTGCCTTCTTTGAGATACTAACTTGAAGATGGACTACCAAGGCCAAGATTTTCACTACAATTTTCGAAATTTCTTCTCAGATTGAGATTTTACATCATCTTGATATTGATACTTCAGACAGTGTCATTATATTTATTCAATGATGAGATAGTGGACAAAAAACAAAATCCCTTTAGTTTTAAAATTTAACACAGGGAAACCTTTTTATTACTGATAAAAAGGGTTGAGCAATTTCTCATATTTGAGGAAATCCAAAAAGTTTGTTAAGAGATAGAGGAAGACTCCTGTAAAGAAAATTAAAGATTTTTTGACCATATTTAATACCTTATACTGGCTGAATGTTCTGTACAAGAATACCAACCAAGCAATAAATCTCAATTTGAGGAAGAAATTTTGAGATATTTAGTGAAATTGGAGCCAGATTCTTTTCCAAGTAGCCCACTGTGCTTCTCTCTGATTTTGAAATTTGTTTTGCTCTGGTATGTAGAAAAAAGTGAACCTATAATTTCATTTAAGAAATAAAAAGTACCACTATGTTTATATTTTTCTTTACCTTCAAGTTGGAAACACGGGAACAATGCAGGCCTACCAAATAGCCACATCAGGTACCCTCCCCCAGGGTGTTGTAATGACCACAACAGGTGGGGGTATTGGAAGCCCACCGCAGCTGGGAGAAGAAGCTGCCAGAAAAAGAGAGCTAAGGCTCCTCAAAAACAGGTCAGATTAATAATACTGAGTGTCTACACAAACTTTAGAGTATTTGTAGAATGTATCTGCCGGTATCAATTTATGGACACTTAGCAACAGGAAGACTCATAACATCTGATTCTGAATTCTCTATCATCTTTTTAATAAATGAAAACCATGGTATCTCAGTTGGTTGAGTTTCGGATTCATAGCTCTACCCCCCCCCCCAGCCCAGCCCAGCCCACGTTGGCTGCCTATGTCTGTCATTGGGAGAGGTGCTTAGCTCCCATTTCATTGGCATTAGATAGTTAATAATGTGTTGAAAGTGCTGTTAAAAAGCAACCAACCAATCTTTATAGCACTAAATTTTAGCCTGTGGACAGTGTCTGAAAATTGAGACATTCTGCATCTTTGAGTAGAAATGAATAAGAATCATAAAATGTTAAATTTGGATTAACTATAAAAGTCTGCCTACTTTCAATGACATGAATGTATTTTCTTACCTATGATAAGGATGCAGGGTATTGTCACTAGTTTCTATGTGGTTTTGTGTTGACAGAATAACTTGAGAACCATTTGATGGATTTAAATGAATGTTGGCGAGATTACTGAGATAATACAACGAAGAAATATGAGAGTTTGGAGCTTGTTTATCTACAGTTGTTGCAGTGCTGCCATAATGAATAATAATGAGTATGTATGTGATTAGTTGGACAAACAAGTTTCCTTCCCATTGAAAATCAATAACCCACCACTTTTGTGCATAAATGACACCTTTCTTTAAAGGTCAATTTTCTGCAATCAGCGGAACAACCACTATATACATGTTTGTGCATCTCAGGCGAACTGGATCTCAGTATTTATTCTGAAACCTGTACATAAAGGACACTTCAGGAACCAAAAATGTTGTCTTTAGTGGACATGTGATCATTATATTCAGGTTAAACATGTAATTTAAATTCAGAAAAGGGTTTCATAAATGTTGACCTTTATGAGTAGTGTCTGTTATATTTAGGTGTCTGTTAAAGCATGTTTCATTGTATAATTCATCATTGTCATTTGTCCCATCAAGGCATGTTTCATTGTATAATTCATCATTGTCATTTGTCCCATCAATAATTAAGTTAAATGTTTCATTGTATAATTCATCATTGTCATTTGTCCCATCAATAATTAAGTTAAATGTTTCATTGTATAATTCATCATTGTCATTCATCTCATCAATAATTAAGTTAAATGTTTCATTGTATAATTCATCATTGTCATTTGTCCCATCAATAATTAAGTTAAATGTTTTATTATATAATTCATCATTGTCATTTGCCCCATCAATAATTAAGTTAAATGTGTTTTTCCTCTTCTTATAGAGAAGCAGCAAGGGAGTGTAGGCATAAGAAGAAGGAGTATGTCAAGTGTTTGGAGAACAGAGTGGCTGTGTTGGAAAATCAGAATAAGACACTCATTGAAGAACTGAAAGCATTAAAAGAGCTATACTGTCAAAAGGAAGGATAGAAACCTTTAAGATTCTCATGTAGGATTGTCAGTTTGCCCTGTATTCTTCTTCCTGCTACGGAAACAGGAAAATCTACAGAAAATGGAAAAAAGTTACGTTTTTGTGTAAAGCTGAGTTGTTGATTGTGAAGAATTAAAATTTTGGCAGTCATTTAAGACCTCAGAGATACATAAACAAAAGTAAAGACTATGGATGCTCAAATTTTACCAACCATTTAATGTTAAAAATATGTATATGGAGGCATACATTATAAGGATCTAGTTGAGGTTCACATTGGTTAAAAAACATCTATTCTGTCTTGGAAGGAGTATTGTGTAGAAAACGGTGTATGTGTGTTCTGGCAAAATAAGAAGATATATATGTCTGTATATATGGATGGCATGGCCCTATGCCTGTTATTTGTCCGTTTGTCCGTCCACATTTGCTGTTTTTTTACTTCTCATAAACCACTGGACAAATTTAGATCAAAAAATTGCAGGAAAGTTGCATGGAGCATGCCCTAGCAATATTGTTTTCAGGATGGCTCACCTGGCAACAATGTGGCTTCCATAGTAACCATATGGAAAACCTTTTTTCAATCTCTTCTCCAGAATGGCTGAGCCAGTTTTGATCGAATTTAGTAGGAGTGTTTCATAGGACATGCTCTGTCAAAACCATATAGAAGACCTTTTGTCAGCTTTTTTAAAATGGCTAAGCCAGTTTTGATAAGATTTGGTTGGAATGTTTCTTAGGACATGCTCTATCAAAATTGTGTCTGGGGTGGCTGTTTTAGCAATAGTGTTGCTTCCTTAGCATCCATGTGGAAAACCTAATTTTGACTTCTCTATAACAGCTAAACCAGTTTTAACCAAAGTTGTTAGGAATGTTTCTTATGACAAGTTTTATCAAAATTTTGTTTGGGTGGCTCCACTAGTAATGTTGTGGCTACAATAGCAACCATATAGAAAACCTATTTTCAACTTCTTCACCAGAATGGTTGAGCTAGTTTTGATCAAATTTGGTAGGAATGTTTTTTAGGATATGGTCTATCAAAATTATGTCCAGGGTGGCTGCCCTAGCAATTTGTGTGGCTTCCTTAGCAACCAGTTGGACAATCTTTTTCTCAGCTTCTTCTCCAAAACAGCTGAGCCATTTTAAATGGAACTTGGTAGGAATATTTCTTAGGATATGGTCTATCAAAATTGTGTCAAGGTGGCTCCCCAAGCAATAGTGTGGCTTCATTAGCAACCAGGTGGAAAACCTATTTCATCTGCACTCTAAAACAGCTGAGCCGGTTTTGACCAAACTATTCAGGAATGTTTTATAGAACATGCTCTATTAAAATTTACTTTGGGATGGCTCTGCTGGCAAAGGTGTGTATGGAAAACCTTCAACTTCCCTGGAACAGCTGAACATTTTATGATAGAACTTGGTAGGAATGTTTCTTAGGTTCTTTTATGATAGAACTTGGTAGGAATGTTTCTTAGGTTTGAATGCAGGGTTGCTCCCCTTGCAATGGTGTGGTTTTCATACTAACAATGTGGAAAATCTATTTCCACATTTTTTAGAGAAGCAGAGCCACTTTTGATTAAACTTGGTAGGAACAATGCGTTACATATCCTACCAGATTTGTTTCCCAGGTGGCTCCATATCAATGGTGTGGTTTCCATAGCAGCAAGGTGGAAAAACCTATTTTCAACTTCTTCTCCAGAATGACTGAGCCAGTTTTGATCAAACTTGGCGGGAAATTTTCATATGACATGTTCTGTCACAATTATGTTTGGGACGGATCCCCTATTAGCTGTATTGGTACAGTATGTCACAGTTGATACACAGGATTGCACCACATGTGTTGTCAAGGGGCAATTTGCCCAATGCGTTGATTGGGATAAACATGATAAAATCATCAGTTCAAGTGACATTTTGATTCTAATAATGACATTGAAATGTTTCTTTTCCATTTTGGATAAAATGCATATGTTCACTAAAGAACCGAAAAAAGAAAAATAAATAAATGCAGCCTATAATGCATCATCACTCAATGATCTTCATCTTCCCACATTAATCAAGACCCAGGTATGAACTTATCCATTTAGAAATAGCTAATCTCTTGATTGAATGTTTTATCCAGAATTTTAATAATATTTAGTTTGGATTTGACATTCATTGTTGAAAGGTATTGTACATGCCTAGGGAAGGGAGGTCACTTATGTTGTAGATGTATGTACAAATAGAGATAACTTGCACCCATATGAATACATGTGCACTGTGCAGTCAATTAAAAAATTAGGGTGTGGATGAAAAACGAGAAAATTCATTATAAAGAAAAAAAAAAAAATATATAATGCTGTAGATAAATGATCTTTCAGTAGTTATATTTTTTTAATTAAAAAAATTAACTTTTGTGACAGTATTATAACATCAGAAAAGCTCATACTTTAAAGATTTTTCTTTTTACCAATTATCTGTGACATAGCACATAGATCTTTCCTATACTGTTATAGTTGTAATAGATATATATATATTTTAAGTATTTTATTCCTTCTTAAACATGATAGACCACTTAGGAGCACTGGTTTTATTCCCAGATCAGGCTAGGTTGACAGCTGTGTTTTGTCTTCAGACGAGACGCTTTATTCCTATTGGCCAGCAAAAACTAACCAGCTATTGAATAGTATGATACTGTATTTTAGATCAGAAACCTGATTAATAATGCTCATATACAATGATTTACACGTTGAACAATTTTAAACATTATTTCGCATGTACCCCTACAGCTTGAACACATTTCCCTGTTTTTGACTTCTACTTTAGCATGGCTTGGCCAGTTTTGATTAAACATAACAACAGATGTCACATTAATGCAAACTTTTGCATCATGGACATAAAATAATCAATCTGGATAGGAAAAGATCCAGCCTTGAATCCATGTAATGCAAAAAAAACAGGAGTAAGATGCAGTCAGATGACAAGTTGTGTCCCAGTTTATGATAGTTTTGTTCATCATAATTCTCTATAATTCTCCACGAAATGAAAAATGGTTACAAATGACCAATATAAAAATGATATTTAAAATCTTGTTTCATTGTGTGCAAAAAATATTCTGTCTGGAAAAATCAGTGCACAAGTCAATAAAATAATTGATGAATGCCAAGTTCTGATTGGCTGTCTTACTTATGTGTACCTTGTGCCCCAGAGAGAATGGTAAAACAGCCCAAACTTCGTACATGTTTTGATTTTTGGCTCACCTGGCCTTAAGGCCAATTGAACTTACGGTATAACCCTATGTTTGTCATGCCTTCATTGTGCATTGTCTGCTTACCACTCTGAAGTCCATATTTCCAATCCAATTTCGATCAACTTTGAATAGGGACTTATATTATCAGAATCTCGGATGAGTTCGATAATGAGTAGGTTATTTTGCTTCTGATTGGCTGAACTTGTTACCACTCTGGATGTCATATTTCTGATCCAATTTTGATCAAACATGGAATATATGCTTATACTGTATCATTAAGATCTCAGATAACTTTGATTATGAGTGAGATCCACACATATTATTGAAGTGATCTTGCATCTGATTGGCTGAGCTTGTTACCACTCTGAGTGCCTTATTTCTGATCCAGTTTTTATCAAAATTGGAATATATGCTTATATCATCAAGATTTAGCCAAGTTTGATAATGAGCGAGATACACGCATATTAATGACATGATCTTGTATCTGGTTGATTGAACTTGTTACCACTCTGGAGGTCTTATTTCTAATCAGATTTTGATCAAACTTGAAACATGGGCTAAAATCTTGGATGAGTTTGTTAATGAGCAAGGTCCATGCATATTAATGAGGTGATCTTACATCTGATCTGGATGACTTTGCTTATGAGCAAGATACTATGCATATTAATTCTACCTTTATCTTTTGAAAGAATTTTTATCAGGATGCCGAAAAATAGTAAATAAATATGATATAAAATTTGAGGATAGTTTACATAAGTTGTGTTCAGTATTATTGCCTTGGCTGACATTTGGAGTACTAGATCTGACAGGTGGCAGCCTAATTTTTAGGTCAACTGGTCATAGACCAGAAGAGTTTATGGGATAGTCTATTGTCAGTCATCCGACAGCTGTTGTCCGGCATCTGGCCATCTGTTAGCACAAGTTTGTTATCACTACTTCTCCTATACTACTTGGAGAATTGCCATGAAACTTTACACACGCATTCATCGCACGGTCTAGTTATCTTAAATGAAAAAGGTGCTGCTCAGACATCCAATATGGTTGCCACAGTGGTCATCTTGAAAATCTTGTTATTGCTACTCCTCCTGAATGGATGGTCATAGCAACATGGGGTTTTAACTAAATGAATTCTTATGATGTCTAGTTTTTCCTACATGAAAATGGTGCTAATATGGCAACCATGTCAGCCATCTTGAAAATCTTGTTGTTACTCCTCCTGAGCGGAAAGTTGTATTGACATGGGGTTTTCACCAGAAGACTTCTTATGATGTCTAGTTTGTCCTAAATGAAAATGGTACCTCTCAGGTATCCAATATGGCCAACATAGCAGCAATCTTGAAAATCTTATTGCTACTCCTCCTGAATGGATGGCCATATCAACATGAGGTTTTCACTAAAAGACTTGTTGTAATGTCTAGTTGGTCCTAAATAAAAATGGTTCCAATCTGACATCCAATATGGCCACCATGGCAGCCATCTTGAAAATCTTGTAATCGCTACTGCATCTGAATGGAAAGTCATGTTGATATGGGGTTTTCACCAAAAGACTTGTGACGTCTAGTTGGTCCAAAATAAAAATGGTGCTGATCTGACATCCAGTATGGCCACAACAGCAGCTATATTGAAAATCTTTTTATTGCTACTTCTCATCGGAAAGTCATATCAACATGGGGGTTTCTGCTAGAAGACTCCGTATGATTAGTTGGTTCTGAATGAAAATGGTGCTGATCTGACCTCCTACATGGCCACCATGATGGCCAATTTGAAAATCTTTTTATTGCTACTCCTTCTAAATGGATGGTCATATCAACATGGGGTTTTTACCATAAGACTTCATATGATGTTTAGTTGGTCCTAAATGAAAATGGTGCTGATCTGATATCCAATATGGCCATTATGGCATCTATCTTCTTGTTATCACTACTTCTGAATAGATGGTCATATTCACATGGGGTTTCACAAAAAGACTTCCAATGATGTCTAGTGGGTCCTAAATGACAGTGGTGCCAATATTACATCTAATATGGCTGCCACAGCGGCTAATTTTAAAATCTCGTTATTGCTCAAAAATATCAGATGTGGTTTCAACAGTCAACAGTTAAAATTAAGAAATGGTCTTATCTTGAATTCGTGGAAATTCTTTTCGGCCAGTAGAGTGTCAGTAGCTTTCAGGACTCTTGTTTATATTTTGATACAATCTTCATTTTCAGTTAGTTTTTCCTCGATACACTCTTCATTTCCAGTAAGTTTTTCATAATGAACACTGAGCCCCCTACCTCACCTGGTTGGTTTCTCTTTTCCAAGAAGTAAGGGGGCACATGAACCATATTTTTAAAAACCTAGATGCAACCCTGCAGCAACAAAATCTATGTTCCAATCTCATGTGTGTGTGTGCAAATGCATGTGCATGTGTGGGTGCAAGTGTATGCAGATGTGCATGCAGACACACACACACACACACACACACACAGTCACTAGAAGAGTTAGTTCACCTCAGCTATATTGTAAACTGTTCACCTTAGAAGTGCATTCCCACTCTGTTTGAACATGGTTGAGCAGAATAAAACAGATGTAAGATCTATTTTTGAGATTGATGGAACCCTCAAAGTTAAAGTGTAAGGAACCAGCAGGGATGCATGGTAGTAAGTTCAAGGAAAATTACAAGGTTCTAGGCAAGTTTTAGCAGCTCCTCCTCGCCAACATGGCATGCTGGGATTGAGAATTGTGTGCTGATAATGGATAGTTCATGAGAGTTTTGACCAAAATGTGCGCTTATTAGCACATATATGTTTTTTACCTTGAATACAGTAATCAGTACCATATATACTCGCTTATAATTTGGATCCAACTGCAAGTTGCACAGACCCAGATCTGCCATCGCATAATGCACTGGCAGACCTGGGTCTGTGCAGTTTGTTAGGACTAATCAGTAGAACAGATAACATAGACCTTGATCTGTCAGTGCATTATGCAATGGCAGATCTGGGTCTGTATTGTGTGCAGTTGGACCCAACTTTTAAACGAGTATATATGGTAACTGATTCGGAACTGTGTATCATAATCTTAAAAAACACATTGTATCTGAAGTTGTATTGGGCTACACAGCACTTACCCTAATTGTATCAGACATCATGTGAATCAATTGCAAAGAATGGAATGTTGTATGAAAGGTATTCTGGTTGCATTTATTGTTCATTTTATACATATTCACATGTATATTTGTATTGTAAAGGATTGTAATGTTTGTGACCAACCATTTGTTAAGGGAGAGTATTCTATTTATCACACTTTTCCTTATCTCTACTTTGTGAGGTAAATAGAATTTTTACCTCATGCAGAAACTTTTATTTGGGCCAATCTTTCTTTTCTACATGTCATGTCATGATGCAGTCCATCTATCTGTTGGTTTTTGTTTTTGTACAGTTACTTTATTTCTATAGCACAAAGTGTTATAAAAATGTATGGTTGGCTTGCATTTGGTGTACCTTTGATATTGGGGTCAAAATGTTAAAGGTGATGGTCACATTGTCTCAAAGAAGAAAAATGGGTTTTGTATGGTAACATGTACCTTGACCAAAATGTATGTGGATAATAGTTGCAAGAGGTAATGAAGAAAACTATACATTTTGGGCCCAAAAGGGTAAAAGGTCAGGTTTGTAGTAACACTAACAAGGAAATAGTTTCTGTAAAATAAAAAAATTGAATTACAAACTTCACACCTTCACCAAACATTTTGAATGCTTGCTGTTATGGCAAGGAAGTAAGCTACAGATGTATGATCCAAAGTTCAAAGGTCAGGACTAAAGTGGTACAAAGAATGAACAATGATTTTATGACAACTTGTGTTCTTCACTGTCTTTCAACAAACTTGATGAAAAGATTGTGTGGATTTAAAAGGCCAAATTAAAAATTTCCTTTATTAATGGTGTCTAGAATTAGGCATACCATGCTGGTGCAAGCATACAGTACTATTAAACAAAGGGTGGGCATATAATGTACTGTTCATGTTACTCTTTTTTCTTTTCCTCAGTTTGTTCCTTTCCATTTCTCTTTCTTAATTGACCTGTTCAGAAAAAAAGAATGAAATTTCTTACCAACAATTCTGTCCCATGATTTTGTTGAGTTTTAACAAATCTGTTTTGTTTATTCTTTTTCCATTATATAACTTGTTCACTGTTCCAGCAAAGATTTTTTTTTTTTACAGAGGAGTAGGCACGAGGGGTACCATTTTTGATGAAGACATTTTTCTACAATGAAGTGCTTTTTTTGCAACAATTTTCAGGATACATGTATTATATATTTGGTAGTAAAAATACATGAAAGCACATTTACATTTTTATCAATTATTGAATAAACATAAATTGAGTCAGGTGAGTAATCTGAAGGAAGGAGGGCATGGATCATAAGATGGACATAGGACAGGTCACTTGGGGATTTGTGGGGACAGAACTCTTATTTTTATTGTCAAGCCCAAGTTAGTGGGAAGTGAGACATGGCTGTCACTTTTCTGGCTGTGTTTGTTAAGATTTTGGTTAAGGTTTTCCATTTGCATATATTTCCTAAATCTCTTAATAGATTCTCATTATATTTGGTATGAATCATTATGAAGCTAAGACAGTTCATTCTAGGACATAGTTTTTCATTGGCTTGTTTCCTAAACCACTCAACGGATGTTCTTCATGCATGGGATGAATCTTTATAAAGCAAACACATTTCATTCTGTGATGCATGTTTGCTCCTTTGACCCTGGGGCCAAGGTCACAGTCATAGAAAATTGATGTTGGGATTTTGGTTTCAGTTTTTTTTATATGCAGATATGTCATAAACCCTTCAATGGATTTTCTTCATAATTGGGATGATTCATTTTAAAGCAAAGACAATTCATTCTCTGACATACACACTTGCCCCTTTGACCTTGGAGTCAAGGTCACAGTCATAGAAAATGTGCATTTAGGTTTTATTTACAGTTTTTTTCATTTGTTTATATTTCCTAAACCCCTTGATAGATTTTCTTCACACTTTGGATAAATCATTGTGAACCTAATACAAGTTCATTCTGTGCTGTGCTTACTCAACCTTATAACCTTGGGGTCAAGGTCACACATTTTACAGCTGCTGCTTTGATTGTGGGTCGACATGCAGGCCCTGGCCTTCACTAACTGAGCACTGACTTTTTATTATTGATACTGGTCATACAATTTTTGTTAAAAGACAACCCTAATGTGGCTGTTCCCTGTTTTACTTGAATGATTTTAACTTTATTTTAAAATGGGTTTGCATATTCTTTAAAAGAAAATTCAAGAGAATTTTATTTATGATCTCAAAAATGAAGAGGTGAATAGCTCTAAGAAGAGGAGCCCATGTAAAATTTAGAAAGGCCACAGGCTTATGGCCACCCTGTTTTTTTGGAGCAGTGATTGTATTCTGTAATGTAAAACAAAAATCTTTTCAAGCATAGGTGAGACATAAGTATCACTTTTCCAATGGCTTTGTTGTTGTTGTTGTTGACACAAGCATCAATGTTAAGTTTGTGCATTTCTGCTTCAGATATCTTACCCAATCATAATACATTATGAATGCATCAATTACCTCACAAATCCATCCGTCCCAAGATTAAAAAAAAAAGATGTTTGGCATGTTTTAGAAACAGAAGTACTTTAAAGTTTTCTGCTTACCAAAGTGGAAGTCAGACAAAAATTGTCTCCCCTTCAATACAAGGGTTGTTACCAAAAATACCATCAGTTTGCCAGTTGCTAGGTAGTTTAGTATGAAGTTCAGTTCATACTGGGAAGCATGTTCTTTCTCGAGGCCTTGCAGATACTGAATTCACATGTGCCTTTTCATTGATTTTGGAGTTTTCTCACACCATGGAAGTACATGCCAGCTATATTTCTATTTCTGTATTTATCTTCATCATAGACAAATATTTTGCACTTCATTTGTCTAATTTCATCATAAGATAAGCATGTCAGAACCATTTTAATTACCTGACGTAGTGTCCATAGTACTTAAATTCAAGTCAGTACTTGACCACATTTATGAATTCTGTCAAGCAGTTGTCTGTTATTACATGTTGTAAGGTCATGCATGTAATTTGCAATAACATTTTTTTAATTATCATCTCCTATTTCACAATAACTTCAACTTGACACTTGACTGAGTTCACTTCAACACAATTGACAGGATTCAATCCATGGGGTGCAAACGGTTCAAGCTGACTGAAGGCAATCAGTCTACCTGTATACATTTTATGGGGTGCAGTTCAGGCCATATTTGCAAAATGTGTTCATGCTGGTTGGAGGATGTAATGGTGACCGTCTTTGCCATACAGCTTCTTCTGGTGTATACAAGGACTAAGAAGCCTACTATCAAGGTGGTGGATATTGTTAGTACTGCCACCAATGCTACGTCAGTTGTCAGCTTCCTGTTAGTTGTGTCCATAAAGGCAGAAAGCTTGACCATTCAGAAGAAGATTTGGCGATCCAGGCCATCACAGGCTTCTCACTCAGCACCAGCACTGCCATCTTCCCCAACATCGCAGACAGAACTGGTATTCATGGTTTTACCTTTTGGGCTGGTACCAACTTGGTACAATGTTCTATCCCATAAGAGCAACACATGCACACCTCCAGTACTGATTACAGTGATCTTTCAAGAGATTGCCAGTACCAGACTTTGGCACCAGATGCCAACCAGCTCCAGACCATGCCTGCAAAATACAACTTTGACTTAGGCCTTTGATTTCCAGAGCTGGGTATTGTGATCTATCTTCCTGCTATACCCAGTCCTAACTTCAAGACACAGATAGCACCTGCCATCTGGATGTGCCCATTCCAGCCCTGGTTCTGACTCTGACACCTTATATAATTGGCACCAGAATCATTGAACCATCTCATGCTATGTAGTACTGGACTCCTGGAAATATGGCAGACCAATACCGGACAGGTCCATTACCAGTCCTGTCTCCGTCACAGCCCAGTACTGACTGACAATTCCTGGATTCCTGGTAGCAATCCCAGACCATTAATGATATTGATAGTGAATGCCTGGAGATAACCATGTCTCAACATAGCTGGACCCCCAGCCTTGTTTGCCATCCATCTCAAACCAGCTACATCAGCTCAGTCATCACATGCATCATAGGAGGCATCTGTGTCACCTCACTGTTCCGTGTTTGAAGATTCACACTCACAAGCGCAGTCTTCCTTTCTCAATCTGATGATGTCCAAAGAAGACTCAGCCTTCCATGTATCAGTTGTCTGTCTCCACCTACTCTGTCATTGGCTGCTTATAAAGTTCCTGCATCTGTTAATCTTTTAGTCAAGAAAGACCAGCCATGATTCAAACAACTACCCCAGTCTGGTCGAGTTGATGATATACTACATTGTTTTGAGAATCAACTTCAAGACCCAAGTGTCAACAGGCCTTTCATTTCACATCAACAAGGACCCTTTAATTTCATCCCAGCTTTCTACAAGACATACATGCCAATTTTTTGCACTGATGTCCCAACTGTTAAAAGAGACATAGCTGGCCTGGAAATGTCAAAACCTTCTTACGTACTTATGGACCAGAAATCCTTCCTTGACACTCAACAACTGGTTTGGAATGTCATAGCAATATGATCCATGTTCAACTTGGTTTCAGTGACTTGTTTTCAACAGTCTGAAAAAAACCTAGAGCCTTCCATTGATAACCCAGGTGGTCACGCTTGGGCGTCAGATTCTCGTATGTCGCATGTGCTTAACAGAGCTGCTCAATACATACTTGCCAGTGCTATAGCAGTCCATTAATTTACAGCTGGCATTAAGAGATGCTTTTCCATGTGATTTTTTCTGAAAGATCACCACAAAGCCATTCTTAGATCACAGCCACTTTCTTTCAGCCTTCTCTTCCATGGCCAGATAGAAGATGTCAAGAAACAGGCAGCTGAAGAGGCAAACCTGGCCCAGGCCCAGTGAATTAGATCCAAACCCTCATTTGCGATGAGGGATCAGAGAAACAGGAAGGATTCCCCTCCCCAGGGCATGCCAAACGGGGAAGCCATCATTCAAGCCCTTTTCTCCATCTCACAGGAAATGAAGCCATGCTCACACTGCCCTCTTCAGACAAAAGTCTTCAATACATTACCACAGAACAGGAGACTCTGCGCCGATGACCCAAAGATCTTGCAAATCATCTCAGAGGCCTCCAGATTACATTCAGCACCCATCCACCATTGTCAAGGGCTCCCTTTACTACAGACCAAGAGACCCATTGCTACAGCCAAGAGACCCATTCAAACCGATGTCCAGGAGCAAGAAATAAACAGTCTTCTCACACTAAAGGGCAGTAGAGATTGCTCACAATGTACTCAATGGGATTTTACTCCAGACTGTTCCTTGTCCGCAAAAGCCAATGACAAGCTTCATCCAGTCATAGATGTTAGCTATCACCTAAGCTAGATTGCAACCAATTCACCTTGGGCACCATGGTTCAGAATGGAGACCCAGGTTCTTAATGCCGTTCAGGAGGGAGACTATGCAGTCAGCCAAGACCTGCAAAATGCATACCTCCACATTTCCATCCTCAAGTTTTGTTGCAAATTCCTGAGGTTGACATTCAGGGATACAGTATACTTCAGGGCACTCCCTTTTGGCCTGAATATCAGTCCCTGGGAGTTCAAAACCCGTTTGAATCAAGTCTGTCTTCCTCAGGATTGTGCCTTGAAAATCATCTTGGTAGTGTCTTCCATTTGCTCAGAGAATTAAATTTCAGTCGAGGAATTTCTTCACCTCTCTGGTCTCCTCAGTGTGTGGCAGTGGATCTACTTGTCCTGGGCTGCCTGTTCATGAGAACAATGCAGATGATTCTTCTATCCCAGTGGCCAAAACTTTGTCCACTAGCCCAAGCAATTCAAGTTTTTGATACATGAGGTCCCATCTCAGTAAATGGGAAAACCTCACTTGGCTTACGGTGGATATCCCATTGCTGGATCTACCACCAGAAATTATGATCTGCACAGACACCAGCACAGCAGTCTGGGGTGCCCAACTCCTTTCAAGAAGTTACGGGGATTTGGCATGCTTTAGGAGAGCTCATTACAGCATCAACCTTCTGAACATGAAAGTCATAGTGAATACCTTTCAATCGTGGCAGGACACACTGCCTGGAAAGGGCATTCTCATTCTATCCAATGTCTTGACTGTCATCAATTACAACAAAAAGGCAGAAGGAACCAAGTACCCAGACCTCTGCCTTCTGTTTAGGATTTTCTCAGCTGGTGTCGTGATCAACAAATCCACATCCCGGGCAGGCTCAGTGTCTTAGCAGGCTCACTGTCCTGACTGAGTCAGCCAATAAATACTGAATTCATCCTTTGGTCTTCAGTCAAATCTTTGCCTGTTGGGGTCGTGTCATGGACCTATTTGCAATAAGGAGAAACAAACAGCTCCCAACCTTCATCTTTCCAGTCCCCGATCTGAAACCTTGGGCTTTTGACACTCTTTCCCTGAACTGGAATGGTCTAGATGTATGTACTTTTTGCCCTACCGCTCTAATTTCTAAAGTCTTGCAAAAAGTGATGAAATCAGAGTGCCATCTAATCCTGATTGCCCACCTCTAGTAAGAACTATAATAGATCAATGAGCCTTCAGAATAAAATGGTTCTTAGAACAAGTGGTGTACAGAATTGTTTGGGCCAGAAAGTCCACCACTTTGCAAGCATACAAGGGGAAATGGAGTTTTCTTCCAGTGGTGTAAGTGGAAATACATCTCTCCTTTAAAAGCCTCAGTAGCACAGGTAGTTAACTTCCTCCTTCGACTCTCTGAGAAGAATTGAGCTCCCGTCACAATTAAGGGCTACTGGTCCACAGTTTTCAGCATGTTTTGACCATCAGGGAAGTGAAGATATAGGCCACAACAAAGACCTCTCCTATCTTCTTGCAAACTTTGACTTGTCTCAACCGAAGATTTTGGCCTTTGACCAAAATGGAAGTTTCTTTGGGTTCTGATATGGTTGAATAAAATGCCTTTCAACCCACTGCCTACAGTCTCCTTGACTTGCCTCTCATGCAAAACATGCTTCCTAGTTGCTCTAACTTCAGCAGGCAGGATCAGTGAGATACACGTTTTGTAGGTTGATCTGAACTATTAGCAGTGCCACCATGAAGGTTTGGTTTCACTCATGACAGCCCTTGCTTTCGTTGCCAAGATCTGACTCCTGCTCATGGGGAGTTAGTCTTTGTCTTGGAACCTCCATCTTCTTTGGACCCTTCACCCCCCAAGGGCATCTACAGGAACCCATAAGGTTCTGCAGTGGTACCTAAAGCAAACTGAGCTGATCAGAAGAGTGAGATCTCACTTGTTCTTACCACTCAAAAAAGGAAGGGATGATATTTCAGCTCTCTTCTTAGATATGATGGGGTATCTGCTCAGCTTAAAAGGAAGTAACCCAAAACCAGAGTTCTTCTTGATATTGGCTCATGAAGTTAGGGTGGTCACCACTAGCATTGCATTTGAATGCAGTGCTCCCTGACATCATCCAAGCTGTCGCGTGGAGGTCAGATACAACATTCTCTAGCTTTGCATCAGAGATATTTTATCCCAATGGGCACAGTTTGATCTGGATCTGTTGAGAGCTATACCAGCAACACAGCAAGCTACCTTTCTGGGTGTTTCAGCAGTTTCTTAATGGTACAGGTTACTCAACTTCCGCAGGATTTACAGAAGTGAACATTTTTCTCCATACCATGTCCATGCATAAACCATTTGTTAACTGTAGCCCTTATTTCACACAAGATTCGAAGCTGTACATTAAGAGACGAGAGAGGGCCAACTCCAGGGTAAGGAGATGTAATTCCCTTCTCCTCTTGCCGATTCTCCTAATTTATTATGATTGGGTTACCTATTTGAAGAAGAAACCAATTTTTAGAGTAAAATATGTTTCTTTAATAATACTTACCTGATCATAATACAAGCACACCCTTCCTGGCCCTCACTGCAGTTACATCCCTGGAAGAGTGTGCACATTTGCTCCAGGAGTAACTGATGAACTGAGGGTATTTAGTGCCAGTTCCTCTATCCAAGAAGCGATTACTCTCATTTGACTTCCCTCTTGGCAAGAAGACTACTTTTTAGCATGTGCTGAATGTCTTTTTGTAGTTTGGGATAGCTGGATTTGTGATATAGTGGGTGTAATCCTCATGTAATATGATCAATGGGTATTATCAAAGAAACATACCTTGGTCAAAAAATTGGTTTAGTGCAGTTTGTCTGACACTGTTGCATGTACAGTCATGAAAGTTGATGGATGTATAGACAAGACATAGCATTCTGCAGAATTGTTTTCATTTTTGCTTAAAAGTTTTTGATATCTCATCCAGATAAATGGTAAATCAGAATTTAAAGCTTGACAAACACACATCTATCAGTTGTCTTTGTTGTTTTGCAGTTATATTGTTTTGCTTCAAAATTCTGCAGAATAGTTGTCACAGAAGGTCATGTCAGTTATCTGAAGACATATTCAAATTTCATCATTTTATATGTTAGAAATCTGTAAATTTTGTGTGCTGCTTCATGTTCCTATTCACATGAAATCAGTCTATATATTTAAGAATAAATTATCCTATTGCCGATTAAAATAAGGCCATCGTTAAATAGAATTTTGATGTTTTTTTGTACAATTTAATCGTTAAACATAGACAACCAAACTAACCCTCTTATTTTTATGTACAAATAACTAGGTCAGATGAAATTTAATTTCATTTGAATGATATTGATGGCCAACAGTGTGATATAGTACTTTTTAATATGTTTTCGATTAGCATTTTAATTCAAGTTGCAAGTTTAGGTCAGTGTGACCCACTTTTTGGCAAATACAGGTTTGTCTGTTGTATGGTTTAGTGATTTCACGTAATTCACAATGTACATGTAGTATGTTTTGTCATTAAATTCAAATGGCAAAAATTACTCAAAATTTTGTACATATTGTACATTTTGCTATATGTTAAAAGTAAAATACTGCAAATAAAATGTTTTTATGTGCATAAATTATTCCTTTTCTTTGTATACAAATCATACATTTAAGTACACCGCTCCCTCGATAACTCGTGCCCGGATAACTCGCGAACCCGCTTATTATGCGGGGCCAGGCATGGATCTCATTTTTTTAAACTAGAAAGTTTTAAAAAAATAAAATTTAAAAAAAGGGCCTCTTTTTGTTGAAGATGAAAAAAAAATGCGATCAAAATTAGTAAATGAAACCTTGATACATGTATATCACTCGTTTTATCATCAAAAACAGTGGTTAGTACCCGGAAATTTGAATCAACATCATGAAATTTTCAACTTTTAATAAGAAGTAATATATTTTGTTCAATCTTCTTTCCGAACAACATTCTCAGTACACTATAAATAAAAATATTCGATGAAATTTTGATCAATGAAAACGTCATTAATACCTACTGGTGGCAACACTTTAAAAATAAATACCAATTAAATCAGTTTTGTCAAGTGAAATTTGTGTTTTAGTTCTATCTTTTAATTTGGTTTCAGTGTAATCATCATAAATGCAATATGCCCTCTTGTATTCAAACGTGAAAAATATAATTCAACCGACCCAGCTATTGCTGTGAGCGTTTCCGTGAGAACCTAATTAAGTGCCGACCGTTTTTTTTTTTATCTCTGACTTGCGGAAGTATTTGTTGTGTTGTTACACTCAATTAATAGCACACCTGCTTTGTATTATCATGTTAATTATGTCTTTTGTATCAATCAAAGAAAGGGGGTGTAATAACAGAAAAGTTAAAAGGCGTGCAATCCTGCCTGCGTAAGCGCTAGCGGTCACCGCCGTGTGTCAGGTCAACTCATTTCAATCAATCGAACACTGTTATAAATATTATTATGTAAGTAATATAATTAAACTACCTTAAATTAGCCTACTCATTCACAAATGTGATCAAAGATGGTAAGACAACCGAGCCAAATGAGTACTTGGAGAATAAAAAGCTTTGTTTCACAGATATGGTTCATTACGGAGAAGCGAGTTCCAGAGTTTGTACTGAACTTAAAATTTCTAACTTGCTTCTCAGGGGTTTCCTCAAGGATGAGACGAAGTTTCACTGTTACTTGATATGAAATCACCGCATTCATATTTTATTAATAGAACAATAAATAAATCGAGTTTCGATGTTGACGGTTGTTTCACGAAATAAATGTCCCTAGTTTTTGAAAAAAGTAATCTTGTTTAGTTGTGAATCGACAACGACAAAAAGCAGTGATGTAATACACAATGTTTCTGCGTACACGTGTTGTTGAAACTGCTTTGACTAATGTTGTTAACGATCTTTCAGAGGTTCGGTATCTTGAAAATAAAGGTAATTTATACAGAAAAGCAAACAACTACATTAGAAAAAAGCTCTTTATTGACAATTATTCCCAATGTAATTATTAAACGAGTATTCAGCCATTAAACAGCCCCGTACCCCCCCCCCAGTGCAGTTTTCTCTATGTCCAGCGGGAATGGCTTCCCCTTCTTAATTTTTTTGAGGTCCCTTGGTAACTCGCGCCCTCGCTTATAGTGCGATCTTTGTTTTTGGACCCCATTGTGCGCAAGTTATCGAGGGAGAGGTCTAAATATGTATAGTATGTCCTAGCTCATTCAACTACTTTAAACCAGTTTTCAAAATTTAAAGAAAAAAAACTAGCTCTCCAGAATGTGACATCACACCATTTTCAACATTTTTCAAAAAGCAGTTGTCTGGGGGTATAATTTCTACTTTCAACAATTTTCAAACGGACTTTTCAAACAGCCCTAGCTCACTAACATGCAACCCTCCACCATTTTTCATTTTTTAAAATTATTTTTAAAATAGCTATCCAACATATGACCCCCTCCCACCATCACCTCATTTATTTCCTGTTTAATTTTGTGGCTTACCCTGTTCAAAATATATGCATATTTTTTTGGGAAAATTGAGTCAAAGACAAGTTATTTTAGAAATTGAAGAGATTAGTGGCTACTAGGTTATACTGAATAAGACTAACCCTGAAGTCTCACAAAAGTCATCTATTAATCCATTATTCCAAACAAAACCATGAAAGTCACTTAAATATTTAAACCTAACATCCAAGGTAGAGATTGAGATTAAAGTTGGAGAGCAGTGATCGAAGAGAACAAGTTGTATAACAAATGTAAGAAATAAAAAATTCCGAAGTTATATTGAAAATAATGAGCCCTGGAGTCTCACAAAAGTCACTTTTTAATTCAGTAATTCATATAGAATCTTTTGCCAGCTCCCTTTCCCCCTCCATTGAACACCCTTTCTGCAAACTCATTTTTTAGCATATTTTTTTTTTTCTTTCTTTACTCAATATAAAAAAATTACCTTATTTTTAGACATAGATACATAAGGAAACTATATATTTTGTGACAAAAATTAACCTTAAAAAATATTTGTGTCCAAATTTTGGACTATGGTTCTTAATAGAAAATGTATCTAAAAATAACTTACTCGCGTATAAGCCGATACCAACTTCAAACTGCATAGACCCAGACCTGCCGTCACATATTGCGCCGGCAGATCTGGGTCTTTGCAGTTTGTAAGGATTTATCAGTAGAACAAACAACATAGACAGATCCTGATCTGCCGGCGCACTATGCGCCAGCAGATCAGGGTCTATGTTTGCTTTAGGACTGACCTTATACATGAGTATATACGGTACTAACAGAGATATCAGATATAAACTATACAGAAGGATGATAGTCATGTAGACCATTTCCAATTACCAAACCATTCTGTGACAACATAATGTTATTTTAACTATTTACAAGAAATCAATGCATAATCAATAAAAATACAGTATTAGTTACAACAGAGTATTGTGGTGGAATAAACTCTATAATCCAAGGATATTTTTGGTGTTCAAGTTAAAAAAACAATACTTTATCTCGGAGATGAATGCTATACAAGGAAGGTGGTTAAGAAAAAATTGGGTATTAAGCTGATGGAAACTTTATCTTTTATCAGTAGTCAATTTTTCCTTGTCTTTCATTTCTCATTTGTTAAATATTCCAGCAAAGTTTGGTGTAATATCCAAAAAGTAAATATTTTTTCCAATTCTCATAAAATATTTGGTAGTCACTCTATTAATCTGTAAAGTTCTATATCTGCCAATTTTTTCTACCTTGCATGGTGCTTTAACAATATCTTCTGGATTTGTAACACCGTTGCCTAATCATTCTTAACCACCTTCCTTGTATAGCATTCATCTCCGAGATAAAGTATTGGTTTTTTTAATTTTTAATTTTAACACTATGTCCCTGTAATCTAAATTTGGAAAAATATCCTTGGATTATAGAGTTTATTCCACCACAGTGCTCCGTTGTAACTAATGTTGTATCATTATGGATTATGCATTCATTCCTTGTAAATAGTTTAAATAGCATTATGTTGATGCAGAATGGTTTGGTAATTGGAAATGATCTACGTAACTAAAATCTTCTCATATGGTTTATATTTCATATGCCTGTTAGAAAGTTATTTTTATATGCATTCTCGAGTAAGAACCACACACCAAAGATTTTTGCTGTGGATTTAAATTTGCCTATTTTTTTTTCTTCTCTTTAGCAGAAATCACTATTTTATCACACTCCACTTACTAAGAAAAAAATTCTTGAAATTAAAAATCAAAACAAAAACTGATGAAAATATTTTTTAAGTGAACTTTTGGCACAAAGTATTTAGTTTTGTAATATTGCTATGTTTAAAAATAGGGTAATTATTTGCATAAATTGGGTAAAGAAAGTTTAAGACAAGGTGATAAAAATATGGGTTGGGTGAAAGGTGTTCATTGCAGGTGAGGGGGGACAGGAAATATGTTCTTAATGACTTTCATGGTTTTGTTAGATTAATGGATGAACAGGTGATTTTTTTTACACTCCATGCTCGTCATTTTCAATGTAACCTAGCATTAACTAAAATGTCTTTTTTTTTTAAAACTCAATTTTCAGAAAAATATGCCCACATTTTAAATATGGTGAGCCATTTTTTTTTTTTTTTTTTTTTTTTTTTTAAGTAATGGTTGGGAGGAGTCACATGTTGGTGCGCTAGGGTTTTTTGAAGTATTATTGGTGAGCTAGACTACTGCATTTTGAAAAAATTTGAAAATGGTGGGGGATCAAATGTTGGTGAGCTAGGGTTTTATTTTAAAATTTGAAAACCAGTTTAAAGTGGTTGAGTGAGCGAGGACTTATCGTATATATCTAAATGTACTTATGCATCTTAATATTCCTTTTCTTTAAAATTATGAGCTAATGAGGCTACTTTTATCAGGACATTCTTGGTCGACTCTCATTATTAAACACATAAACTGCAGTCTTGAAGTCTTCGATTTTTTGGAGGCGACTAAAGAAATTGTGGATGTAAGTTATAATAAAATTGCAATTTTAGCAATCACAACAGACGCAATGTCTTTTCAGATGAAACTAAAACCATGAGTCAAATGTGCAAATTGCATGTCATCCATTCAGTTAGGTCTGGTCAGAGTGCACCTGTAAATCCTAAAATAGCCCCAAATTGTACTAGTAGAACCTGTCTTGAAAGACCACCTCTTCTGACAAAAATTAAGGTTTCTCAAGACAGGTGGTCTCTCCTAACAGGTCATAACACTATATAATCAATAAATCTGTGCATGGAGATCCTGGTCTCTCAAGACAGTTGTTCTCCTAGCAGTGGTCTCTCAAGACAGGTTTTACTGTACTATATTTTAGTTATCTACCGGTATGTGCCATCATGTCCTCTTTTTCATCTGTCACACCTGAGGCTGCAACAGCTTGTTAGCTAATTACTGTGATGTCATTTATTTGTTGTGGGCATCAATTTCCATTGTTTTAGGAAAAAATAAAATTTTTGTTGATACTTAAATTTATGGTATGAGGACACGGTTGTATTGTTTCCACAAAAGAATTATTGTTTATTGGTTCTTTAAATTCATTGATTATATCCACCACAAAATCCGCAAAATTTGGTGTCCACAAAAAGTCATTAATTCACATTATTTTTTTTTTAATGTGCTTATGATATTTTTAATATAATAGACTACAATAAAACTGGTCATAAGCTGCCAACCCTGGAAAGTGAAAAAAAGTGTTCTTATAATACAGGTGGCCACTTAACAGGTTTACTGTATTTCAACAATAATTAGATTAGAGGACATAAAAAATAGTATTTAAGGCAGGTAATTAGTTTACAGAGGTGACCGTTAAGACAGGTTTGATTGCATTCATTCAGTATTCACTAGAACACAATTATGTAAGACACTGAATCAAAATGGAGGACTTACATAGTCATGCCATTTCACCATTTTTGTCTGTATGCCTGTCTCTCTGTCTTGCTGTCCTTCTTGCCTGTCTCTATGTCTTGCTGTCCTTCTTACTTATCATGCCATTTCACCATTTATGTCTGTATGCCTGTCTCTCTGTCTTGCTGTCCTTCTTACTTATCATGCCATTTCACCATTTATGTCTGTATGCCAGTCTCTCTGTCTTGCTGTCCTTCTTACTTGTCATGCCATTTCACCATTTTTGTCTGCATGCCTGTCTCTCTGTCTTGCTGTCCTTCTTACTTGTCATGCCATTTCACCATTTTTGTCTGTATGCCTGTCTCTCTGTCTTGCTGTCCTTCTTGCCTGTCTCTCTGTCTTGCTGTCCTTCTTACTTGTCATGCCATTTCACCATTTTTGTCTGTATGCCTGTCTCTCTGTCTTGCTGTCCTTCTTACTTGTCATGCCATTTCACCATTTTTGTCTGTATGCCTGTCTCTCTGTCTTGCTGTCCTTCTTACTTGTCATGCCATTTCACCATTCTTGTCTGTATGCCTATCTCTGTCTTGCTGTCCTTCTTACTTGTCATGCCATTTCACCATTTTTGTCTGCATGCCTGTCTCTCTGTCTTGCTGTCCTTCTTACTTGTCATGCCATTTCACCATTTTTGTCTGTATGCCTGTCTCTCTGTCTTGCTGTCCTTCTTACTTGTCATGCCATTTCACCATTTTTGTCTGTATGCCTGTCTCTCTGTCTTGCTGTCCTTCTTACTTGTCATGCCATTTCACCATTTTTGTCTGTATGCCTGTCTCTGTCTTGCTGTCCTTCTTACTTGTCATGCCATTTCACCATTTTTGTCTGCATGCCTGTCTCTCTGTCTTGCTGTCCTTCTTACTTGTCATGCCATTTCACCATTTTTGTCTGTATGCCTGTCTCTCTATCTTGCTGTCCTTCTTGCCTGTCTCTCTGTCTTGCTGTCCTTCTTACTTGTCATGCCATTTCACCATTTTTGTCTGTATGCCTGTCTCTCTGTCTTGCTGTCCTTCTTACTTGTCATGCCATTTCACCATTTATGTCTGTATGCCTGTCTCTCTGTCTTGCTGTCCTTCTTACTTATCATGCCATTTCACCATTTATGTCTGTATGCCTGTCTCTCTGTCTTGCTGTCCTTCTTACTTGTCATGCCATTTCACCATTTTTGTCTGCATGCCTGTCTCTCTGTCTTGCTGTCCTTCTTACTTGTCATGCCATTTCACCATTTTTGTCTGTATGCCTGTCTCTCTGTCTTGCTGTCCTTCTTGCCTGTCTCTCTGTCTTGCTGTCCTTCTTACTTCTCATGCCATTTCACCATTTTTGTCTGTATGCCTGTCTCTCTGTCTTGCTGTCCTTCTTACTTGTCATGCCATTTCACCATTTTTGTCTGTATGCCTGTCTCTCTGTCTTGCTGTCCTTCTTACTTGTCATGCCATTTCACCATTCTTGTCTGTATGCCTGTCTCTGTCTTGCTGTCCTTCTTACTTGTCATGCCATTTCACCATTTTTGTCTGCATGCCTGTCTCTCTGTCTTGCTGTCCTTCTTACTTGTCATGCCATTTCACCATTTTTGTCTGTATGCCTGTCTCTCTGTCTTGCTGTCCTTCTTACTTGTCATGCCATTTCACCATTTTTGTCTGTATGCCTGTCTCTCTGTCTTGCTGTCCTTCTTACTTGTCATGCCATTTCACCATTTTTGTCTGTATGCCTGTCTCTGTCTTGCTGTCCTTCTTACTTGTCATGCCATTTCACCATTTTTGTCTGCATGCCTGTCTCTCTGTCTTGCTGTCCTTCTTACTTGTCATGCCATTTCACCATTTTTGTCTGTATGCCTGTCTCTCTGTCTTGCTGTCCTTCTTGCCTGTCTCTCTGTCTTGCTGTCCTTCTTACTTGTCATGCCATTTCACCATTTTTGTCTGTATGCCTGTCTCTCTGTCTTGCTGTCCTTCTTACTTGTCATGCCATTTCACCATTTTTGTCTGTATGCCTGTCTCTCTGTCTTGCTGTCCTTCTTACTTGTCATGCCATTTCACCATTTTTGTCTGTATGCCTGTCTCTGTCTTGCTGTCCTTCTTACTTGTCATGCCATTTCACCATTTTTGTCTGTATGCCTGTCTCTCTGTCTTGCTGTCCTTCTTTCTTGTCATGCCATTTCACCATTTTTGTCTGTATACCTGTCTCTCTGTCTTCCTGTCCTTCTTACTTGTCATGCCATTTCACCATTTCTGCCTGTATGCATGTCTCTCTGTCTTGCTGTCCTTCATACTTGTCATGCCCAAGAAACATAGGGGAGACTGGGTGTTATTCTCGTGGTTGATTTGGTTATATGTGTTGAGATAAAGAATGTTAAGTTTTAGCTTCTGAGGCCTGTCAGTAAGTGCAAGTGAGCTTTGGGTATGCCGCCCTGCATCCATTGTGTATAATCAGTAAGTGCAAGTGAGCTTTGGGTATGCCGCCCTGCATCCATTGTGTATAATCAGTAAGTGCAAGTGAGCTTTGGGTATGCCGCCCTGCATCCATTGTGTATAATCAGTAAGTGCAAGTGAGGTTAGGGTATGCCGCCCTGCATCCATTGTGTATAATCAGTAAGTGCAAGTGCAAGTGAGGTTAGGGTATGCCGCCCTGCATCCATTGTGTATAATCAGCCCAGCAGTTTAACTTCTTGGGAACTGCTGGTTCAATTTCAACAAAATTTGTCAGAAACCATCCAGGCATTGGCCCCTGTCAATTTTGTATCAAATTATGCCCATTAACCATAACAAAAAAAGCCTAAAGGTTTAAACAACTTTTTCTTGAAAACCATTTAACTGATATTAACCAATTTAATCCTGTGCATCCTGAATTAAAGGCCTCTTCAAGTTGGTGTAAATGATACTGACTGGTCATTATTAAATTTGGTTGCTGTTGATTTATTATCATTATTATTATTATTATTAATGTCAAATTGTCAAGTGTATATGTGACACTTAAATGCACTGATGACTGAAAGTGTCTTATTGTGCTCTCTGTCTGTCTGTCTGTCTCTCTCTCTCTCTCTTGATTGGTTTAGGGGGCAGAAAGGTCAGATAGGAGCCAGAGAATCCAAGGGTTCTTGTCAAAATCTGATTTTTAGTTCACTTGGCCATAGGAACTAGTGAGCTAATAGTATGGTCATGTGTCTGTTGTCTTTCTGTCAATATTTGGTGTTACCCCTCTGGAGGAATTGTTTTTGATCTTATTTTGACCATACTTGGCATATAGGTTTATGTGATCAATATCTCTGACAGGTTTGAATATGAGTGAAATCTATGCAAATTAATGAATTGATCTTGCATCTGATTGGCTGATCTTGTTAACACACTGGAGGCCATATTTCTGATCAGATTTGACTAAACTTGGAATATATGCTTACATCTTCAAGATTTCGGACAAGTTTGATAATGTGCAAAATCAATGCATATTAAGAGATTATTTTGCATCTGATTGGCTGAGCTTATTACCACTCTTTATGCAATATTTCTAAACAAATTTTGATAAAACTTGGAATATAGGCTTAAATGTTGAAGATCTCACATGAGTTTGATAACAAACAAGATTCACATATATAATGAGGTGATCTTAAGCTGATTGGCTGAAGTTACCACTCTAGAAACTGTCATTTTGATCCAATTTAGAGTAAACTTTATGAAAAGACTTAAATCATTAAGATGTCCAACGAGTTATATTGTGAGCAAGATCTCTGCATATCAATTAAATTCAGCACAATTAGAAACAGTTCTCAAATTCATGCAATATTTTAAAATTTGTTTGCTTTTAAAATACATGTTCTCTGTTTCTAAGTTAAAGCAAAGCAACAAAAGTAATACATTATATTGACTATAGAGAATCACAAGTTTCAGATTACAGAGTTCTTCACCTTGCAAAAATTAAGAAACCAATAAAAAAATATATTTTAGAATAAAAGATGCATAAATTTCAATAGAATTTTATTACAATTAGCTAATAATATACCTTGGCGATTGAAATAAATAATTTGTAAGTAACTGAAGATAAAGTATAAATAGAAATATTGTTAGGGAAAATGTATATTTGCAGGCTAGCATAAACAATGTGCAATGCTAAGTATGGATCAGAATTTCTTGACACATTTCTAGACATTGGTTTGCAATAATCATGTTTTTCCTAATATTCATTTTGCTCCAACACAAACTTATTTCTTGTAAAAGCCACGTCTAAGTTTATAAATTTATTTGCAAGAACTATTTCTGAAAACTTTGCCCCATTGAAAATTCTTAAATAGTTGGAAGCAAGTTTGATATGCTCTGTAAAATAGAGTTTAACAGTTGCTAGTATTGCCATGTTGAAGTGCATGAAACATTTGACATTTATATGTTATGACATGTGGATTATTTTAATGTATTTGATATATTCAATGCCATTACTCACAAATAATTTGGAATTTATATTTTTTATTTCAAGCTTTTAATTTGTACAAAATACCCCAATATGTTTTTCTTCTGAAACACTTCCAGATTTAATAACCTAGAGCAAAGAAACCCATGGCCTTAAACAAAACAAAAACATCCTGTGAATTACAATTTTAATGAGTGTAAAAGACATGTGACCATGTAGATGAATAATTAAAGCTTTGCATGTAAACTTTACTTTTAAAGATTTTGGATGAATTCATATATAGGCAAGAGACTATACATGTTAGTTATGTCATTATCTTTGGAAATAATTTGTATCAGACAATAATTAAATAGGTAAATTCGACATGATGTAAAGTTTGGGAGAGAGTTTTGACAGGTGTCCTTACAATGACTACATAAGCCTGCTTAGTGAAATGGTCAACTGTTAAGTTATGTAAGTCAGGTTAGCAATACCAATCCTGCTTATCCCTCTTGTCTGAGCAAGATATTAGCATATTAACTTCAGCACTTAGACTCAGGTCACCAAATTGGAATTATTATTGCCATAACAAAAGAAGGAGGGCTGGCTTTTGTTATTGTTTTTTCCAACTGTTGATTATGATGCTTGTTTTAGTAATAATAGTCATGTTTAAGGTCTGTTACATTTCAGTTACTTTGGTATCCTAAGTTCACGTTGAACTCAAAGGTTAGTGCCTTCAAAATAATGATCAAAAGTCGTACTGCTTGTACAACCGGATTTTATTAGCAACTTAAATTACCGGAAGCAAGTGACAAATCGTAGCCGTTGTGATGAGTTTTAATATTGTCTTGCGTCACATCCGGTTGAAGACGACAGAAGACGTGGAATCGATACTGGCAAAGTTGTCGCATTAGGGTCAATATTGTGTAAGTTTCCATTTCGTTACGTTATATGACTCTCTTAAAGCCTTCTTATCATGAACACAAAAATGAGTTGTACATTTAGTAATTGTTCAACAAAATGGCGTCTGACGGCATGCCTGTTGGATATTTTGACAGTGTGGTAATTATACAGGGATTGGTAACTAAGCCGTTCTGAACCTGTGTCTGACTCCCTATTGATGTGCAAATGAGGCCCCCCAGCCACTGCTTTAGCACTTAAAATCAAATGACCATTAAATAAACACTAGGTTACCTGTTCCTCGAGCTATTTATCTGGCTCTTTATTACCTATCGTGGAAGAGATTTCCCAAGATGAAATTTGGTGTTGTGACAGAAAATATATTTTTGTTTCTCATTCTTATAAAAACAAATAAATTAAAAGTTGCTTTAAATTGCATGAATAGAAAGTCAAATCCCTTCTGTACGTCTTAATATATTTTATTATTAACAATTTGTGTTTGAAAATAATTGAAAAAACTTGCCAGTAGCTTCCTTTGGGACGGTGGTTCTTCCCAGGGTTTTAATGGGTTCTTCCTCCACCAAATATACTGGCTGCCATGTATAGTCTATCATATGCTGAAAAATGGCGTTTAAAAAAAAATCACAAAACCAAACCAATCATTTGGGTTCAGACCTTTAGAAGCCTCAGTAAACTGCCAAACAATCTAAAAGTGATACTAGTTTTGTGTGTATTGTAGATGCCATTAGCAACAGCTTCTAGTAGGATTTGTATGAAAATTTTCATTAAAAATTGAAATCACAAAAAAATAATGTATTAACATAAGGGTATATCGTGCAATGGTTGGTAAAGCCCAAAAACATGCAGTGCATTGGTTGGTAATGCCAAAAAACATGCCATGCATTGGTTGGTAAAGCCAAAAACATGGCATCCATTGGTTGGTAAAGCCGAAAAACATGCCATGCATTGGTTGGTAAAGCCCAAAAACATGCCATGCATTGGTTGGTAAAGCCAATAAACATGAACACTTGGGCACAGAGTCACTCTTTTCCCAGTAAGCCAACTTGTGCCAATGGGAGCAAAAGAATTGGTCATATGAATCCATTGAAGCTTGATTATCTCCTGTTTGTCAAATGGTTAATTGGTATTGCCTGAAGATCTGAACTGTGCATGAAATCCATGTTGTTATGATATTTTTATCTGTTTCTGTACTTGGTTTCAACTTGCAGGAAGTAGCAGAATAACCAGAACAAATTGAAACAAAAGTTATTCCGACTCTCACATGCGGAGGAGCTGCGGTTGTTAGTGGTTAGTGTGCCAGACTCGCGACCGAAAGGGTGCGGGTTCCAACCCTACCACTGGATCAGCCTGGGTCACCTACAGTGGTGTGTCCTTGGGCAAGGCACTTTAATCCAATTGCCTCGGCATTAAATAACCTACTTGTGTTGCTGTGCCATAAAGCACCAAACCAAACCAAACAGACTCTCAACATGCACACAAAAATTTCAGATTGTGAGAAGATTTTAAGGAGTTCTGTTAATAATTTTAAGAAATATGTGTAAGAACTCAGTACTGAAGAGGAATTCCATTATTCCAATCCAAGTGTGTTGGAGAATAGATTTTCAATGTGTTATAAAATCTCTATAATATTTCAAATATTTGTTATTATGTACAAGGTTTAAGTCAAATGTAAATGGAATTTAATGAGAGAGCAAGGTATTACTTAGGTACATGTATATGTACCATATGTACTCGCTTAAAAGTCCACTCCAACTGCAAACAACATAGACACTGATATGCCATTGCATTATGAGTCGGTAGATCAGGGTCTTTGTTGTTTATTCTACTGATTAGTACAAACAAACTTGCATAAACCCAGATCTTCCAGCACATAATGCAGCAGCAGATCTGGGTCTGTGCAGTTAGCAGTTGGATCCAGCCTATACGTGAGTATTATACGGCATTTATGATAAGTAAATGTGAGACAGTCCATTTAGGTACATACATTACCAAACTGAGGTGAAAGTAGCAAAAACAAGATATAAAACCATTAACATTCGTTGGTGTAGACAAAATATGTTTATTATATAAAATGCTTTTAATTTGAAAAATGGACCATGAATAACCCAATGCATGTGCACATCTGTATCTGATCTATATAGTACAATCCAGTTAAATGGTCTGTTCCACTTAGTATCACTGAAATGCTTACCGTATATACTCGCGTAAAAGCTCTGTCCAAATGCAAACAACATAGACACTGATCTGCTGTAGCATAATGTGCCGGCAGATCAGGGTCTATGTTGTTTGTTCTACTGATTAGTCCTTACAACTGCATAGACCTAGATCTGCCGGCGCATTATGTGCCGGCAGATCTGGGTCTATGCAGTTTACAGTTTGTTTTCGGAATTATACACGAGTATATACGGTACCCCTTCAAGTTATTAGATAAAGTTAAATTCATTAAACAACCAAGGCTTTAACTAGCAGGAAAAAAAGCGACTAAAATAGCTTTTGGGGGCAAGAAGTTGCTTTTATAACATGTAGAAAAATGATATCCATTTCACCTTCTGGTTTGGAGATAAAGAATGGATTTTGAGTTGTGCCCTTTTCAAATACACTCCCTAATGCATTGCTCATTAATTAAATGTCCCTGAAACACCTGACACATGAGTGTCCTAGTTTAGTAGCATACATACAGCACATTCAAAGCTAGGACACATGTGACAAACATTCTTATCAGTGGTTGATAATTGGTCCCATTGATAGGCTGTGTTGATAGATGAACTTGGCCAGCTCAACCCATGACATAAACATCCACTTCTTTGCATGGGTAATTGTTATGCAGCAAGGTGACTTGAAGAACAAAATAGATTACCACTGACAATAATTATCTGTTATAATCCTAAAGACACGGTGCTTTGAAATCTGCAGCAATAATTTGATCAGGCGGTATTGTCATAGATATTCAAAATTCTTAAATACGTTTATTTGTACATGCAGTTGGCTTGCAACTGAAAGGGTGTGGTTTCAAATCCAACCATTGTATCAGCCCAGGTCAGCTACTGTGGTGTGTTTTTAGGCAAGGCACTTAACTCTAGTTGCCTCAGATTAAAAACAATAACTTCTGTTGCTGTGCCGTAAAACACCAAACCATTATTTCCACACCCAAACTCTAGTTCTCCATCATCTACCTTTACCAGACTTTGTAAGTAGGGTAGCTTTTTTGGGGGTGGCGGGGCAGTGAAGAAACATTTTGAATTAGAGCTCAAAAGATCAATGGTCATTGTCACAGGGGACTGAAGAAGGAAAACTTTCCACACAATAACTTGACTTGTATAACATATTCCTTGACCCTACATGTACTGTGTAATTGACTTGCATTTGAGAAAAGAAAGATATTTATTGATTTCTGGATCAAAAGGGTTCAAAGGTCAAGGTCACATTGGCTGTAAGAAAAAATTGGTTTCGGTGTGATATTTTGACTACTTTATCACCTACTTTGACCAAATTTTGTGGATAGATTGCATTTGAAATAAGGAAGACACCTGTTAATTTTGAGGTCAAACTTCAAGGTCACATTGACTGAAAAACAGAAAATTTATTTCCATAGATCTACTTAAGTTCTGTACCACATGCCATGTCTAAACCTAATGGATGGCTTGCATTTGAGATGAGGAAGACACTTATTGATTTGGGGTTAAAAGGTCCAAGTCAAGGTCAGCGGATATCTAATAAAGAAAACTGTTTCCACAAAAGAACATAAGTCCTATGCCACAAACCATGATTAAACTTTGTGGATGGCTTGCATTTGAGACAAGAAAGGCTTCTACTGATTTTGGGGTCAATAGGTTCATCATCATTGTTTCTGTGCAAAATTTTTATTTCCTGACCATGTACCATCACCAAGGTTTGTGGATGGTTTACACTTTGGGTAAGAAAAGGGCCTATTGATTTGGGGTCACAAAGTCAGAGGACACTGACTGAAAGAAGAAAAATGTTTTTTTTTTTTGTAAAACTTTTATTCTAGATCACGCATCTTGACCAAAGTTTGGAAGGCTTGCACTGACGACAAGGAAGAGGTCTATTGATTTGCGGGTCCAAAGGTCAAGGTCATTATTGCAAGAATTTTTGTGTGTGCAGTAACGTTTGTTACTGAGTAAGTTCCTTGGCCAAACTTTAGATGGCTTGCACATAGGGTAAGAAACCTACAGATCTTTCGAGTCAAAAGTTAAGGTCATGGTACATTTAAGTCTAATAAGAAAAAAATGGTTTCTGCACAGTAAGCTTAGTTCAAGACCACATATATTGAGACCCGTTGGTCACTGATCTCCAGAGTCAACCGTGCCTTGCTTGTGACTATATGGAGGACTGTTAAACAGTGGGTGGACATATAATGCACCATTCATAGTGCTCTTATTTAATTTGACCTTTTTGCTCATCCAAAATATAAGAAGAATCTTCATTATGTTTTTTGTGGGGTAATTTTGTCTTAAAGGCCAAGAGAGCTTATGGTATGGTTCTTCATTCATTGTCTGTCTGTTCACAATTGTTACAGTGAAACCTTGCTATAACATGCTTCATTATAGCAAGAATTTGGATATAACATAATTGTGGCGTAGCACCTGAAATTTTACAATAATTTCACACATTTCTTGAAGTATTACAAAGTTTTAGTGCCAAAAAACCGTCAGTTTGATTTAATAATTTGGCAAGATGTGTTGTATTCTTGAATAAAAAAAATGTCCTATCACTGCTCTCTTTTTATCAATAACGATGTTGAACATTTCTTTTTGTGAATGTTCATTTCAGTTGTGTCAGTGGTTGATCGCTGCACTTTGATCTTGGCTTTCTTTTGAAACACAACAGCTCTTTTAAAAGCTGTGAATTATTAATCTACTTAATATTGAACCATCAACAACAAAGCCATTAAGTCGTCTTTGTGTTTGTCTTCAATGCATCCTGTGCACAATCATTGATTGGTCTTGTGTAAGCAATATCCAACAGGTATTTGCTCATTTAACCAGCATACTCAACTAAGCACCAATCAATGCAGTGCTGTAAAAAAAAGTTTCTCACCCAAATTTAAGTATCAGTTAATTTATCAATCTAATTAAGTGAAAATAATAGACCACCTATGCCTGTTTAATCAACCGACAAACACACTGGTGCACTAAACAATGCCATTGTTGAAATAAGTGTATCACCTGAATTATGATGAGCAGTTTTTGTTCATTACCACACACATGTACCCCCCCTCCCCCCAAAAGTTAATTCCATAAATATATATATCCCCACAATACCACACACATGTACCCCTCCTCCCCCCGAAAGTTAATTCCATAAATATATAAAAAATATACCCACAATACCACACACATGTACCCCTCCTCCCCCCGAAAGTTAATTCCATAAATATATCCCCACAATACCACACACATGTACCCCTCCTCCCCCCGAAAGTTAATTCCATAAATATATAAATATATCCCCACAATACCACACACATGTACCCCTCCTCCCCCCGAAAGTTAATTCCATAAATATATAAATATATTCCCACAATACCACACACATGTACCCCTCCTCCCCCCGAAAGTTAATTCCATAAATATAAAAAAAATATACCCACAATACCACACACATGTATCCCTCCTCCCCCCGAAAGTTAATTCCATAAATATATAAATATATCCCCACAATACCACACACATGTACCCCTCCTCCCCCCGAAAGTTAATTCCATAAATATATAAATATATCCCCACAATACCACACACATGTACCCCTCCTCCCCCCAAAAGTTAATTCCATAAATATATAAATATATTCCCACAATACCACACACATGTACCCCTCCTCCCCCCGAAAGTTAATTCCATAAATATAAAAAAAATATACCCACAATACCACACACATTTACCCCTCCTCCCCCCGAAAGTTAATTCCATAAATATATAAATATATCCCCACAATACCACACACATGTACCCCTCCTCCCCCCGAAAGTTAATTCCATAAATATATAAATATATCCCCACAATACCACACACATGTACCCCTCCTCCCCCCGAAAGTTAATTCCATAAATATATAAATATATCCCCACAATACGTCTTTCATGAAAGTTTTGAAATCATTATCTGGCTATACCCATATACTTAAAATCCGACTAGATCATTTTTATTTTCTTAAAGTGTAGTCAGAAATGCAGACAGAAGCATCAGATCACTCAGATATACACTACACAGGCCACTTACACACCTGCCCACCTCTCAGACAGTGTTTTTTTTTTTTTTAGGCTCAGTAAGTGTGTTTTGAGGTCCCAAGGGGGACCAGTACCCATGACCCCCAAAAAGTGACCTGGTACAATTGAGAATAATTACAGGTATCTATGCATTTAAGCATATAGAAAATTACTGGAAATTTGAATTGTAATAAAAAAAAAAAAAATGTGTTCTTTGAAGCATTTAATAAGCTTTCAAATAGAAAGTAGTTGTTCGAATTCGCATTGCAAGATATCAACACACATGCACACACTGGCATGATCACAATCACACGGATACTAAATAAAAAAATGCACACTGGCATGATCACAATCACACAGATACTAATAAAAAAATTCACACTGGCGTGATCACAATCACACATACTAAATAAAAAAATTCACAAAGTTTCTGTTTTTAAAATCTTTTGGACAGTGGAATACAGTCTTAACTAGATGCAGTCTTTGCTGCTTTCAATGGTTCAGTGTCAGTGGGGGTGGGGGGTTGAAGGTGATGCAGGTGTCATTAGACTGCACCTTTGCACTCATTAGTGACGGGATTGTTCAAACTTTCATGGGGTCTTGTTGAAAATGATCTTCAGGCATCTGCATTGCTGTGAGGGAGTGTCAAACATGCAGTGGCCATAATAGTTAGAATGTATAAATATGTTACTTACTTTTAGGATTGATCACTGCATTCGGACATTGTTCCAGTGCTGGGTGGTGTCATTATGTCGAGGGATGTTGTACATGCCAGAATGACTAGTGACCAGTGCTAATATGGTGTTTGCAATATGTGCAAAGAATAAAATGCTACCCCTTGCTGCTGTGCCTCACAAAGTCAAATTCTGTCAACCAGGAGTTGTAAAATTAAGTTTTGCTGGGTTTTGCTCGCTTTGCTGGTGCCTCATCCTTTCCTGAATCACAGCTGCCTTTCAACATTTTGCCTTCAAAAATGAATCACACTTCTACACACTATTCCAACAATGGTAAATAAGGATGTTTTGCATATTATATTTGGAGTAAAATATGACTACAAAGAAACATTGCCGCTGAGCACGATCTAACCAATAATCTTTAATAAAGATGGCTTAAACATTATCATTCAAGGCAACGAAGAGTAATAACTTTTGTTTCTACAACACACATCTTTTTTAGTTAGCTTACTTTAAACAAATTGGGTTGTTCTACTTTGTGTACTTTAGCTTTGCAAATTAGCCTAATGGGCTCTGCCACAAACTATTCATAACACAACATCACCCTAGCTATTTTCAGTCAGGTACCGTATTTACCGTATATCTTGGGACACCGTATATCTTGGGACACCATAAATTTATTTTTAAAGTAATTATTTTGTGCACTGTATGTTCTGGGACAGATCGTTTTTTTCGAGTCGTAAGTTGTGGGACACCTTTTGAATCATAATATCGATAGCTTAGCTGGTAAAAAAATGCACTCAAACTTATATTTTATTACATAAATAAAATAAAAACCGCTGTCAGTGTTGTTTGTTTACACTTTTCTTCTTAACTGCAAACTTTTGAAGAACAAATTTTGATAAATATATGGGCAATATAGAAGACTAGATGTTTGCACTACGTACAAAATACGTGCAAGTCGGAGCAACCTGTACTTGTATTATAATTTGTTTTACTGTATAAACACTGTTTGATGCAGTAAAAGTTTTGAGTTGATTTATATTTGCCTTTTTCATAAGCCAGATCTAATTCCCAAGTAATATTTCCTCAGTTATCTGCCAGTGCAAACCCTTTAGCTTGTAAAGGCAGCCTCACTTTGTTTTCCCAACCCTTTGATCGAGCTCACTTTGTTTTCGTAACCCTTTGATCGAGCCGCAAAGTTGATACTTGTTCATTGTTCAGTGCCAAGTAGAGTCCTATATTAAGCTGACAGAATTTATTTGAACTTCCTGTGATCATGCCGCACAATTGACGCCGGTTCAGTGAATACTGCTAAAAAGAAATCAAAGCCGGCTTCCCTTGCTCGGCCGACTTTGTATATAAAAAATCTGCACACTTAAAAGAATCCAAAGTCGGCTTCCTGGGTCTGCTTGCTTACTACAAACTTATCCATCACGGCTGAGATGTATAATGTGGTTTATTTTGTTTTATTTGTATTCCCCTTTATATATGCTAAAATAGTACGGTAACAATGAATGTGAGGAGTCACTTTTATTGTAACAATGTGTGATAAGTTTTCCATTCAAACTGTTCCATTGTTTCAATTTATTTTCGAAATTGCTGTGAATACCGGTAAAAAGAAACCAGACTCGGCTTCCCTAGGTCGGCCTACTCTGTATATAAAAAATCTGCATACTTGAAAGAATCCAAAGTCGGCTTCCGGGGTCGGCTTGCTTTGTAATAAAATAATCTTTGTATTTGATAGCCGAAGTCTCTACCAGGTGTGTTTATTCACCACCCAAGCATCTATTGTTTGCCACCTGTCATTATAATTGATGTTTGCAGGGTAAATACATGGGTGCAACATCATACACAGCATTAATTGTCTTTAAGAATATTTTTTTTGTACAAGGGTAACCCATGCTAGCAAAAATGTTGTCATTTTCACTCACAGTTAATGTATTTACTAATAATGATTTTTATTTGCGAAATATTATTACATTGTTAACCTGGATATAATACACTCTTGGTTATTTTGCACCATACACCGGATCATGCGTGAATTGCTGATGCCTTCAAGCAATCGGTTATTTCTCGGTCTCTCTCTCTTTCTATTGTTTGTGATTTTGCTGGATCCAATTTTCAGTTTGATAATATACCGGTATTCAAACTTCTTAGGACAGCCAAACATGATTTGTTTATCTATATTCACGTCGATAAAATAATGTGTCAATGTTGTTACCGGACATAATCTATACACACGACCGGTACTCTACATTACCAGACCATGTCGTGTTAGTGGATACGTTAGTGATAGTGGATACGTTTGTGTCTTTTATACATAAATTGCTTATGAAGAACAAAAAAGAGGAATAAAAAAGAACAGTACAAGGTTAGTTTCTTTCAGTTTATTATCAAATAAACGTTAAATTTACCTACCTTATTGTAACATGAAGTGCTGGGGGGGGGGGGGCAGCAAATTAAACACAATTTGTTTCGGTTCTTAAGTTCTGGGACATATGATCTAGTTGGAAAAAAGTTTAACCATAAGTTATGGGACAGGAAAAAAATCATTTATTTTATCTTGTCCCAAGATATGCGGTAAATACGGTAATCTGTGTAATGGTGGTCATTGAACTTGGACCAACTTCACCTTTCAATAACCTTTACAGCAATCAGCTGCATAGACTGCCCCAACATAATAGTTTTCCATGAGGATTAAGCATAAGGTATTACTGTTTATACAGGTTATGGGCATATATCATGGTGTCAAGAAAGGTATCTCTCTCTCTCTCTCTCTTTAATTTTTACTAACGTTTCTGAAAAGCATGTTTTTCTAAAAATGTCTGTGATGGGGTGGTTTGGAAATCAAAAAATCATATGTTCTGCGTGACATGTCATGTTTTGGCAGGTATACATTTGGAATTGCAATGCTCAAGTTACGTGTACTGTAGTAGAATACTGACTGGAACAAAACCATTTAAGTTGAAGTGATGAAGGAATTTTATGTAAAAATTAAACATGCTACTCCCTGTTTTTGCTCAGCAGTAGTGCAAAGTCATAGTTATCAACAAATGTTTCAATCAATATAGGGCTTATTTTATTTATTTTTTCTTCTGTCTTTTAAAGAATGGCTCAATTGTGTTTTTTTTAAATTGCTTTTTACCCATGAAATCAAATGGTTTATTCCTATGTATGAATTTCAGTTAAAGTATTTTCAAGGCCTAAACACAAGTTTCTTATTAGAAACTCTTAACGTTTGATTTGGGCATTTTATTGTCTGTCAGAAATCATCCCCATTGGACATGTCCAGCATATATGAATGTTTCCGAAAATGCTGTGTTTCATAAGTTAGTGTGAGTGTATTAGCAAGAAATTAGGTATTTGGTTTCAAAAGGAATCTAGAATTCATTGAAATTCATGAAAATATGGTTATTTTTGCACATTTTATATGAAATTACTATCATGGATACAATGAGATTGGTTGATAAGTACATTGAGATTGGTTAACAAGTACATTGAGATTGGTTGGTAAGTACATTGAGATTGGTTGGTAAGTACATTGAGATTGGTTGGTAAGTACATTGAGATTGGTTGATAAGTAGTACATTGAGATTGGTTGGAAATACATGTACTTGAACTATTTACAATTTTCTTAATCATGTATATGTATGTACCAATGCATGGTTCTCTGCACACCAAAAAATTAAATATGTAATCAGTTGTAGCTATTTCTTGCTTAATTTGCATCAATTTAAGTTGGTAACTGCATCACTGAAGCCCATAGTTTTGTGCCCCTCTCCCCTCCCCCATCTTCTATAGTCAAGACAATACAGGTGCAATATTTTCTTCAGTTATCTGACTGGTCTCAATATGGCATGATACATTACATGATCACACTTTGTTGGCCCCAAGCATAGTGTTATAGCATGGTTTCACTGTATTTACAACTTCTCAAAAACCTCTTGATTAATTTGCACATGATTTTACAGAGGACGTTCTGGCATCAAGGCCTTTCAGATCAGTTTAATTGATGCCAAACCATCATCCAACATAGCTGCCATTACTAAAACTAGAAAAACCTTTAAACAACTTCTGATATATTACACTCAATGGAATTTGACCAAATTTGATAGAAAAACATCTGGGCATGAAGGTCTTTCAAATTTGATCAAATGATGCCAATCTGCTATCAAATATGGCTACCATTACTAATAATAGAAAATCACATTGAAATGTTTTTTTTCTTAAAAATTCCTCATCAGAATTTGACCAAATTTGACACAAAGTATCTTACCATAAAGGCCTTTTGATTATGGCCATGGTTACTAAAAATATGAAAAACTTCAAAAGACTTTTTATTAGAAACTGCTCGGAAGAATGGGATCAAATTTTACAGAAAGCATTCTGGCATTAAGAGATTTCAAATTTAAACAAATGATGTCATTTGCCATTAAATATGGCTGCCATTAAAAAAAAATCTTTTACAACTTTTTCTCGAAAAACTGCTCAAGAGAATTTGACCAAATTGAACATAAAACATCCTGGCAATCATGAAGGGCTTTTTTAAGTTTGTACAAATGATGCCAGTCTGTCACAAATAGGACTGCTGTTACTGAAAATAGAAAAAAAAACTTTGAAAACATTCACTTATTCTCACACACCCCAACCCGGTGTTGTTTTTTTTTTTACAGAATTTGACCAAATTTGACAGAAAGCATCCTAGCTTTGAAAACCATTAAAATTTATACAAATGATACCAACCTACCATTAAGTATGGCCACTAAAAAAAAATATTTACATAACTTTATCTCAAAAAACTGCTGAACAGAATCTGACCAACTTTGACAGAAAGTGTCCTGGCATATAGTCTTTCAATATTGTATCAAAGATGTGGCTGTACCATACAATATTGACATTGCTTCAGAGTGTTTTTTGTAACTTTTGTTCCAGAAATAATTTACTATTATTTTCAAAATTTACCAAGATATTAGAGAAAAAATATTAAGATAAACAATGGTGTGCCTGCCCATCTTTAGAAAAATTATGTCATCTCAGAATCCACAGTTAATATACCAGTTATTAGCTGGACAAAAAAATGTATCAGATCCCAGTGAGTAGATATGGATGGGTATTGAAATTTCTGGATGGGAAACATACAAGGAATATTAGCTTTGTTGCTCGTTTTAATGCATAACCTTTCATATCCATGGAGGGGACATGTAGTGTTACCGTTATCCATCTCTCCCCTCCCATCATGTCCATCACATGTTTTGTTTGACTTGGTAACTTTTGAAGGATTTAATGGATCAAAATGAAATTTGGCGTGAGACTTTACATTAAAAAGACCAAGGTCGGGTTCGTTTTTCGCTGTTTTCTGGCAGAATTTAATGGAGTTATGCCCTCCTGTTTGATTTAGAACTTTGTCCTTCTGTTTCCACTCAGTAACTTTTGAAGGACTTCATGGATTGAAACAAAATTTGATATGAGACTTTATATTAAGAACAACAAGATCAGGCAACAGTTTGATGTTTAGCTCATCTTGCAATAATGCCAAGTGAGCTTGTGGTGTGGTTCTTTATCCGTTGTGTGTCATCTGTTCACAGTTGCCATTTACAACTTCTTCTAAAAAGCTGCTCAACAGAATTTGATCAAATTTGTAACAAAGCGGAATGAAGCCCTTTCAGATGTTAAAATGGTTCTTATCCACCATCAGATATGGCCCCGTTACTAAATATAGTTCAACTTTTACGGTAAATGACCTCTTTCAGAAACCACTCTTAAGAATTTGACCAAATTTGACATTAAGTATCATGGCATCAAGGTCTTTCAAATTTTTGTTTAAAAAAATTATGCCGGTCCGTCATCAAATATAGCCTGTTACTAAAAATAGAAAAGCCTTTAAATGACTTCTCTAAAAACCTCTCAAGAGAATTTTATCAAATTTGATGGAAAGTAACCTGGCATGAATGTCTTTCAGTTTTGTTCAAATGATGCTGATTCACCATCATATGTGACCAAAAATTCTAAAAACAGAAAAACCTTTAAATGACAACGTAAATAAACAACAACATGCTGAACAGAACTTGACCAACATCGACACAAAGCATCCTGACGTAGGGTCCATTCAGTATTGAATAAAATGATGATGATGTGCCATCAGATTTGGATGAGGATATAAAAACTAGAGAAACCTTGAAACAATTGTTTTCATAACATATGCTATCAACAGCATTGGAAGATATTTCAAAAGAAAGCATCCTGCTGATGCAGATTTCTTGTTACAGTAAAGCATGGAAAGTGACCTGTGATAAGGACAGGGATCCTGAAATTCTGATGGTTCTCATCTGACTTTTTTTTGTGGCCAAAAATAACATGGTGGACAGATATTTGAGAAAATTAATATAAAAACATTCAAAGGCAGTATAAAAAGTTCTTACAAATAAGAAAATATCGATATACATAATTATTTAACGTACCAGAAAAATGTTTCATTTTTGGTTCCAGATTTGCTGTTGATTCAGAGTTAGTATCATGCTTACATACTTAACTAGGGGCATGCTCGTTTGGGAATTAGCACAGTCAGAATTTATAGAATCCCAGTCAAATAGCACAAAATTCTATTCTGGCACAATGCAGACTGTTCCGGGTGAGGAGGTGGTGTAGAGAGAAACAAGATGGCATCAGTTGTGTGGAAATCTACTCTTGCACGTACAGTACATTTTTCAGTAGCATGGGGTATTTAAAGAAGCATTCATGTTCTCACCCTGATAGTAAGTTTTTAAAGACAGTTAATAATTGCATGTTGCACATTGTGTCATGCCAAATGTTAAGAAATATCTGCATCTATTAGCATGCTCCTTTGGGAATTAGCAGTCAAAATATGTAGAATCCCAATTGAATAACAGAAAATGCTATGTCCATTCGCTTGGAAGGAAAAGCGGGAACATATAGAACAATTCTAACGTGTGTCATTACTTACCAATCGAGCATGCCCTAGTTTTCAATCAAACTGTTTATTTATCAAAATTATATTTTCTTTCCAAAACTATACCATAGAATTTCACACAAGAACAGTATTTTATGCCACTCTGCTGTTTTTAAAATTACACCATAGAATTTCACACAACAGCAATATTTTATGCCACTCTGCTGTTTTAAAAATTATTTATTTTTTAACAATAAGCCTTACTACATTGATGATATATAACACTTGATTGACTGGCATTTCCGCTCGAGTCTGACAGTAAAGTTTTATTTAGTCAGTTCCAGAAACATGTGTAGGAAGATGAAAATAAAGGTTAGTTGTTGTTGCTAGTATAATTTCACTTGTTAATTGGGGCCTAGGCTACACATCTGTGTTGACACACTGCCGCATTGTTAAACACACATGCCATGGTGTGATAGGCTTATTGTTGTAAACTGTATCTGAACTTAAGTATCAATGTATAATCATTCAGTTATAGGTTTAGAATAAGTCCAGTAGATAACCTTTCAAACCTTTTGTCTTCTGCTTTGTGGCTGTAGAGTATTTAAACAGTCGAGAAAACAGAGACTTATTACGATCAACTTTATAAGTCCATTGTCCGACATGTCCAGTTAGCCATTGGTCATTTGAACTCATATGTCAGTCATGTCTAGCAAATGCTGTGAATTTAGGATCTCTGGATGAGAGCTGTTTAGAATGATTGGTTTTGTGTTTGGTAACAAAAGTTTAAACAGCAAAAAACTATTTTTAGAATACAAGATGCATAAATTTCAATAAAACAATTTTTTTAAAATAGCAAAATAATACATGTTGGGGAATATGAATAATGATTTATAATTTAGACAGAAGAAAAATATAAGATAAGAATATAACAAGTAACACTCTAGACTGATAATAATTTTATAATGCAGTGTATAATGATAACGTGATGTACATTTATGCAGCAGTACTGGGTTTGATTCACAGACCAGGCCAGATAAACCACAGGGTTGTGCCCTTGGGGAAGACACTTTACTGTCATTGTCTAACATAAACTCACTAAAGCCAGCAAGGAAAACACCTTAAAACTGGCTTTGCTCATCCAAACCCGAAATGTTGTTGTGCATTTCTGATGCATACCAATAATTTGTAGCTCACCTGACTGTAAGGTCAAGGGAGCTTATGATATGGCCCTGCGTCCATCATGCATCGTCCGTCCATTCGTCAACAGTTGCTTGTTACCACTCTGGAAGACATATTTCTGATCTGATTTCAATCAAACTTGGAATATGGGTTTATATCATCAATATCTCAGACAAGTTCGATAGTGAGCAAGATCCATGCATACCAATGAGGTCATATTGCACCCAATTGGCTAACATTGTACCACTCTGAAGACCATATTTTTGATCAATTTTTATCAAACTTGGAATAAATGTGTATATCATTAAGATCTATGATGAGTTCAATAATGAGCGAAATCCATGCATACTAATTAGGTGATCTTGCATACGATTGACTGAGCTTGTTACCTCTCTGGATGCCATATTTCTGATCCGATTTTGATAAAACTTGAAACATATGCTTATATCATTAGGACATTAAGATCTTGGATGAGTTAGATAATGAGCAATATCTGTGCATACTAATGAGGTGATCTTGTATGTGTTTGACTGAGCTTGTTACCCCTGTGGAAGCCATATTTCTGATCTGATTTTGATCAAAGTTGCAAAATGGGTTTATATCTTCACGATCTTTAATGTATTTGATAATGACCGAGATCCACGTTTATTAATGAAATAATTTTGCATCTGATTGGCTAGGCTTGTTACCACTTTGGAGGCCATATGTCTGATCTAATTTCGGGAGCTGCTGTGGCTCAGTGATTAACGTGCTGGACTCCTGACCGAAAGGGCGCGAGTTCAAATCCTACCATCAGACCAGCCTAGATCAGCTACTGTGGTGTGTCATCGGGCAAGGCACTTTACTTCCATTGCCTCAGCACTAAATAACCTACTTGTGTTGCTGTGCTGTAAAGCACCAAACCAAAGCTGATCAAATTTTGATCAAACCTGGAATATATGCTTATATCATTAAGATCTCAGATGAGTGAGATCTGTGCATACTAATTAGGTGATCTTTCATCTAATTGACTGAGCTTGTTATCCCTCTGGAAGCCATATTTCTGATCAGATTTTGATAAAACTTGACATATAAGCTTATATTATCAAGATCTTGGATGGGTTTGATAATGAGTGAAATCCACAGATATTTTCAATAAGATAATCTTGTATCTGATTGGCTGACCTTGTTACCACTCAGGAGGCTGTATTTTTTATTTGATTTTGATCAAACTTGGAATATATGCTTATATCATAAAGATCTTTTAGAGGCCAGACTTCTGATCCAATTTTGATTGAACTTGGAATATACACGATATCATCAAGATCTCAGACAGGTTCGATAAAGAGTGAGATCCACACATAGTAATGACGTGATTTTGCATTTGATTGGATGAACTTGTTACCACTCAGGATGCCATATTTCTGATTTGATTTTGATCAAACTTGAAATATATGCTTATATCATAAAGATCTTTTAGAGCTTTGATAATGAGTGAGATGCACGCATATTAATGAGTTGATCTTGCATTTGATTGACCGAGTTTGTTACCCCTCTGGAAGCTATATTTCCGATCTGATTTTTATCAAATATTGGCTTATGTCATGAAGATCTTTGATAGGTTTGATAATAAGCGAAATCTGTACATGTTAATGATAGAATCTTGCATCTGATTGGCTGAGCTTGTTACCACTCTGGAAGCCATATTTGTGATCTGATTTTGATCAAACTTGGAATGTATGCTTCTGTCATCAGGATCATGAACTGTTTCAATGATGACTAGGCATCTTACCACTCTTGAAGTCATAATTTTGAAATGTTGGGTTTATTATAATCAAGATTCAGTTTGATTATGAGCAAGAGACCACATATTAATTAATCCTTCATCTTTAGAAAGAATTTTCATCAGGAGATAGTAAAATAGGTAAAATCAACATGATATAAAGTATGCGAGATCGTTTACATAGGATGTGTTCTTACACTACTACATAAGCCTGCTTAGTGAAATGGTCAACTGTTAAGTTATATAAGCCAGGTTAGATATATCAGTCCCACTTGTGTCTCTTGTTTTACTAAGGAAACAAGCTATGTGGGAATTTACTAATAATGCAGCGTAGTCACTAGGCTGAAGAACTTAAAGTGTCTCTGATGCAAACCAATAAATGTATCAAAGTATCAGAATTTCTTACATATTTAAATATGTACAAAGAAAAGATTTTATTCTAAGAACATATTTCTTGTAAAAAATGATGCCGAAGTTTATATATTTGATTGGTTCAATACCTGCCCAGGCCAGCCCGGGTTGGCTGCCTCAGTATGTCCATGGAAAAAGGCACTTAGCTCCTATTTCCTCTGCATGATGTAGCCAATGTGTTAAAAGTGCCATTAAAACCAACAAAAGCAAAAAAAACTATTTTCAGCTTCTCATAAATGTCCTGACCAATTTTAACCAAACTTGGCACAGAGTATCGCGGCAAAAAGGTCTTTCATGTTCGTACAAATGATCCAGATCCTCCATCAAATACATGTATGACTGCAGTTACTAAAAATAGAAAAACCTAACCACTGAACAGAACTTGATCAAATCTGACACACACAGAAAGCATCCTAGCACGAAAACCTTTCAAATTGATTAAAAAAAAGTGCCAATATGCCATAAAATATGACTGCCATTACTAAAAATAGAGAAACCTTTAAATGAATTCTTCTTCAAAGCTGCTGAACACAATTTGACCAAACTTGACAGAAATCATCCTGACATGTAGACCTTTAAAAAAATTTTTAATGATGCTGATCCACCATCAAATATGGCCACAGTTACCAGAAATAGGAAAAATCCTTTAAACTACTTCTCCAAAACCACTGAATAGAATTTGACAAACCTTGTCAGAAAGCATCCTGGCATGAAGACCTATCGAATTTGTGTAAATGATTCAGAACTATCATCAAATATGGCCACCAGGATTAAAAATAGACAAACCTTTAAACGACTTCTCCAAAGCCATTAATAGAATTTTACCAGACTTGACAGAAAGCATCCTGGCATGAAGACCTTTTTAGTTTGTACAAATAATGCCTATCCACCTTTAAACAACTTCTCCAATAACACTGAATAGAATTTGGTCAAACTTGACAGAAAGTTGCCTGACATGAAGACATTTCACTTTTATTCAGATAATACCAATCTGGAGAAGTTTCAGTAGAAATCATCATATTAATGCAGATGTTTTGGCCAACTGTTCTTGCTTTGGGTATTAGGTAGTTGTCAGCCAGGTGAGCAATCTCAGGTCCACTTGGGCCTCTTATTTTTAATTTTGCACCACAAAAGTTTTGCATTTTAATCAATTTCTCAAGCACTGTGGGACATTTGTGTCCCATGAACAAATTTCTCTGTTTTTTTATATTTGTGTCTTGGTTTTCATTCGTTTTTGTTTTTGTTCATATTGTTAGTACTAATTTTTCCTAAAGAACAACGGATTTTAGCTGAAAAATGTTTATTTGGTTACTGCTCACAAAAGACGACTACACAAAGAGCTTAGTTTGGATTTTCATCTTCAAAATGTGACTTTCTAGCTACAATTTGTGACCACTGATTTCTCTATCTACAATGGAAAGAGAACAAATCCATTCCCACTTTATTATTAGTGTCTTTCATAGTCTGATGATTAACAGCTTATTACTGAATAGCAATTTGCATGTAGAATTTCTGATGGATAAAATAAATTACAGGCAGTGGCATACTAAGGGTAAATGGCGCCCAGGGTGACGATGATGGCCCAAAGGGCCAGAATACGAGGTCCGAATTTTTATCAGCTGTTTTGGCCCAGGGCAAGCACCTCATCCGCCCCCCACCCCACCCCCACTAGTACGCTACAGATTACAGGAACTACACTTTCTTATTGATTGAGTTTTAAGTCCATTGCAGTTTTATATGGGTCCACTACTCTGCAACTGAAAAGGTTGAGTGTATATATGTGTTCAGATTAAATTAGAGATCAAGTTAGGCCCCAGAAATATTTTTAAAAAACCATTCTCATTCGCAACCTCCAACACTGCTACAGATCTGACATCTGATTGGTCTTTGCTTGGATGTTGGCCATTTTTAAATGTTATAATCTTTAATTGAATCTGAGATTTTGCATGAAAATATTTTTGGCTTGGAGAGATTTATCCATCAAGCCTGTGGCATGCTGTCTACTCTCAGTTACTAATAATAGTTTGTATTTCTGATGATAATAGGCACTTAAATATATTCAGCTCTAATTGGCCTCTTGGCTTCAAAAAAGTGAGTCTTGTTATGTAAAGGGATATAACTCAGATTTTAATCCAAAGAAGAAATGATTATTTTAATTGCAGTAATACAAAACCTATCACTGTTGCCTTGCTTACCTTCGGGGATGCCAAGTCCCCTCATCAGAGCTCATAATTCCAAACTCCCATTATTGGAACAGTCTAGAAGTCTAGAACAGAGAGAACCCAGAACCAGTCTGACTACCACATCATCGGCTCATGCTGGGTACTCTTCCTCTTTTCCTCAGACACTTGTAATGCTAAGACATGTTCAGTTCGCTTGTATAGTTTCCTTCATTTACATGTTAAATACTTTTTTTTTGCAAATATTCTAATTTTCCGTTTTATTTGAGTGATTATCCCCCCCAGTCCTTGCATTATTTGATTGTGATTTTAGCTCTCTTGATAATTAGGGGACTTCATTGCATTGTGTTCATCAAGCGGTGCTCTTCTCTGTTCTTTCCCTTCCCTTAACAGGTGTTAGGGTAAGTAATTCTTCTGTGTGGTAGTTTCAGAATTTTGTTTTAGTACTTGCTCTGGCAGTACTTGATTATATTTTTGTCTAGGGTATTTATTACTACCCAATTATGGTTTCGGAATTGTAATTCCCCTTTGTTCATCAATTTTTGGAATTAATAATTAAAAGTACTGGTATTTGCTTAGGCAGTACCCTTAATTGTTTTGTTCATCAATTGTGGAAATTGATTAATTAATAAGGTCTTGCTTAGGCAGTATGCTCAATTACAGCATTGAGATGTTTTCAAATAAATAGTTGCTTATGCATACTAATAAGTATTCGCTTATCAGTACAATTTTGATTGTTGCATCAAATAATTGTATTGCACTATTTTGAAATCCAATATTTGCATTAAAAATTTCTTCCAGAGAGTACTAGCTCCGGCAGTACATACTTCTTTTTTAGGATTGTTGCAAAATAGGGGCAAATGTAGGCACAAGAAGGTGCCATGGGAGTCTCGTCCCACATGTTTGTCCTGTACAAAAGTACATATGAACTACTGTTGCCCGTTCTGTCGTCTGTGGCCCAATGATGTTTGGCACCTCGTCAAGAGTCTGTACATCGATAAAGGGAGGAAGAAATGCCCTTCTTCACCCAGTACTCCTCAGTCCCAGGAGAGTATGGGATCTTCATCTCCTCTATCCCAGGAGTATATGGGATCTCCACCCCTCCTGATAGAGTACTGCAGGGTAGGGTATCAATTATATGAAGGGTCACAGAACTATATCAGGGTAGGCACTCCTTGATCCCAGGAGGATATGAGATCTGTCTCTCTGAGTCGGGAGACACGAAGCTCCTGAAGAGACTCAGAACTCTATCGGGGTAGGCACTCCTCGATCCCAGATGTATATGGAATTTGTCTTTCATGGAATAGAGAGACATAATGCCCCTGAAGAGTTGCAGTACTCTATCAGGAGGGGTGGAGGCCCAGTTAAGGTGACAGAGAGCTGATCGCAACTCCCTGAGAAGGGAAAGCAGCAATATCTGTGTTGATTGTCTTATGGATGCTTATCTATCAGATCATCTTGGAGCAGGCACCAGTCTTTGAGTACCAGTCAATGGAGTCCCATCAGCGGTACAGGGACCGGGATCAGGTCAATACCCCCCCCCTCCCCATCTCTATTCTGCTGCTGAATCCTGCTTAGGATAGGAAGTCAGCATATAAGTTCGTTTGACTAGGGAAGGGAATTGGATTGGCATCCCCACCCCCTTTTCTGTGTTCCCTCTCAGTTCATACAGGATGTTGGGACATCCATTCCAGGGAAGCAAATCTTCCTACCCATGCCATGGATGCAGAGCAGTTCAGATGTGGCAGGTCACAGACAATTGAGGAGGAAAGCCGTCTTATGTTTTTTAAAGGAGGAATCTTTGTCTCCAGCTTCTCTGCAGGGCTTGCTGGAGGCGGTTGCCAACACTTCAAGGTATGCTTTGTCAATGTCCATGGCGCTATCAAAAAAGCTGCTTCACCTCTGCAGGGATGTTGCCCTCGACACATTGAATGTCTTACTGGATCACAGTTTTAACTTTCTTAGGGCTGCTGCATTGGAAGTGGAGACTCTTTGGAGGTCTCATTCCCTCCATGGCATCTCGGGAACGGAGGGTCCAACATCGCCAGTTTTTCACAGCCATTCCTGGCCAGGAAGCATCCTCAAAACTGGCCAGGAAGCATCCTCATTCTGACTGCCCCTCGTGGTCTGTCAAGGGAGGAAGCCCTTGGAAAAGTGGGGTTGGAAGGCCCTAGGGATTCAAGCCTTCCTGCAATGCATCCCTCTTCCAGGGTACCCCATGGACGCTCAGCTAGGCCTCTTTTCAGAGGTTTGGTTGGGCATAATGGAAGATATGTGGGTCCTTTCTATACAAAGGGAAGGATACTGCAATAATTTCCAGGAACATCCTACACTTTGCAATGACATCCATTCTTTTTCATCACTCAAAACTGGCTTAGGGAAGAGGTGCACACCCCAGAAGGGCACAGTAGACAGGGTGACAAACGATCGGCCTCCAACTTTCGACTCCCAAACTTTTCTGGTCTCTAGAAAAGGTGGAAAGTTTTGGCTTATCAATGATCTTTCCACCCTAAACACATTTCTTTAGGAGGAATCATTCAAGATAGAGACTACTGCCTCAGTCAAGAACACCATCAGTCATGGTGACTGGGGAGTCTCTATTGAAATTCAGGATATGTACCTTCACATCCCAATTTTTCCACCTCGCAGGAAATAACTCCAGTTATTCCTGGACCAGGAGGTTTCCCAGTTTCGAGCTCTGCCATTCAGCCTATTCTCCGGTACCAGAGCTTTTACCAGGGTGTTGGAAGTAGTTGCCATCCACCTGAGGGCTCTGGGGATCCCCCTTCTCCAGTATTATGTTGACTGGTTGATGCACAATGGCCTTAAAGAATCCACCTTGCTAGATCTGTCTTGCTGCTGGTCCACAATGACCCAGCTTGGACTCATTCCAAACCTAGAGAAATTGGAGCTAATCCCATCTCTGGATTTCGTTTACATGGGTATGAATTTCCTCACCAACCTTGGGTGAGTTCAGTGGACAGGATAGACAGAATCCTGGCTCTTTTGGCAGCGCTACAGGCCAAGACCTCATCAACTTGCCTATGTCTATCCCTTCTGGGGACCTTGAACTCCACATCAGACCTGGTTCCCATGGGAAGACTGTACTTGAATCATCTCCTTCTGGCAAACTGGAAACCATACAAGATCCCGTGTCAGCTCCAGTTCTTCTGAGGTTAGAATTTCATCACCACTTTAGTTGCATCACCATTTGGGACCAGTTTCTGGCTGGAGTCCCAATGCACACCCCTGAACCTACTTCAACATGGATCTTTACATGGATGTGTCGGATTCAGACTGGGGCACTCACTTGGAGTCAGAAAGGATAGTTCTTAAGGGTTCATGGTCCTGGGAAGAAGCCATCTTTCACATAAACAATTTGGAAATGAGGGCAGTATTTTTGGCCCTAAAGCTGTGCATCAGCCGAATTAGCCCTAAAGGGGTGTGTCAACCAAATAAGGAGTCCTTGTGTGATGGTCACCTCTGATGACACATTGGTAGTGGCATACTTCAGGCGACAAGGAGGTACACATGCTCGTTCTTTTTGCATGGAGGTTTGGAACCTCCTTTGCTGGGCAACCTCGAAGGGGATTACCCTTTGTATTCGACATATTCTGGGTAAGAAAAATACTCTGGCAGACAGTCTGTCCACGAGAGGTAAACTAGTCCTCACCGACTGGTCTCTGCACCAATCTATAGTAGAGTCCCTGTTCAGCCTGAGGGGGAGACCCTTGGTGGACTTGTTCGCAACAAGACTGAACAACAAGCTCCCCTTTTATGACTCACCAGTCCCATACCTGAGGGCCTGGGTAGTGGATACTATCAATCTAATATGGTTTTGTCTGTTTGTTTACACCCTCCCATCTTTCTGCAAGTGCCCCACAAAGTCAGGACTTCCACTGCTCAGCTCATTCTGATAGCCCCTATGTGGCCCCAATGATCATGGTTCAGCAGTTTACTCCACCTATTGGTAAACCAGCCCAAGACACTCCACCTTCACACTTGGCTAATCTCAAACGATCTATCTGCCAGGACAAGTTTTCAAGCAAGGTTTCCAGCTGCATTGTTTTGGCCAGGAGACAGTCTGCATCCAAGGTCCACAATGCAAAGTGGAGATTCTTTTGCGATTGGTACAGTAGGAAATGTGTTAATCCTAGCTGTGGCAGACTTTCTTCTCTTCATGTTTGCAGACAGAGAATGTTTGGTTTCTACTTTTAAGGGCTATAGGGCAGCCCTGTCCAACATGCTCAAGTTCTCTAAGGGTATGGCTATTCGTTTAGACACTCATCTTTTTGATCTTGTCAGGTTTTTTTTAGCTGCAGAGACCAGTATCTCACTCACTAATACCTAAATGGAATCTCTCATGCAAGTTATGGGCTTTGTCAAAACCCCTTTATGAACTGCTGGGTGAAGTTTCCTTCAAGAACCTTACTCCTAAAACTTTTCCTGCTCTCCTTAGCATCTACAAGAAGAAGGAATGAGCTTCATGCTTTGTGTATAGATAAGGGTTTTTTTTTTACAGTTAACCAGCAATTATGAGTCTGTTTCTCTCCTTTGTCAACCAGTTTTTTGGCAGAAAAACGGCTTCCTTCTGTAGCTTCCAATAGGGATCGCAAGTCTTAGTCATATATGTGCTGGGAATGATCAAGATGTACTTCTCTGCCTAGTTAGGGCATTACGGTTCTATTTGGCCATGCCAAAAGGGAGAAGAAAGGATGGGAAGCGTCTCTTCCTACCTATTAAGTCTCAGCTGATATCTCAGCATCCACCATTTCCATGTGGATTGCCCTCACTATCAAGAGTGCTGATCAGTCCCTCACTGAGAGTGACCTTTCATTCATAAGAATTAAACCCTATTTTATTCATTTGTCATTGAACAATGTTATGGGAGCCTCGTTTTGGCGGCCCCACACTACTTTCTCCTCCTTTTACCTTTAGTCTTCAGCACACCAGAGTGAAGGCATTTTTTCCAATGTCCCGATAGTTTACTGCACAAAAAGTGGCCCAATCTGCTGCCAACTTACAGTTGTGGACACCTCTACCATAAGGGTGAGTACATTAATTTTGTACCAGTTTTTTTAGACCATCAACCTCCATCCAAACTGGCAAGTTCAGCAAGGCACTAGTGACAAATAATGTATTACTGCTATTAAAATGTAGTTTTTGTGAGGGGAGGCGGGGGTAAAACTAATATAAACAATGTAATACTTACCTGTCACTTTTTTCGAGATTCCCTTTTCCCACCCCACTTTGATGACCCAAGTGCCATCTGGGTCCGAGTCAATGCTGATGACGTGGTAATCAGACTGGTTCTGGATTTTCTCTGTTCAAGATTTATAGAACATTCCATATAATGGGAGGTTGGAATTATGAACTCGGACAAGGAGACTTGGTGTCCTGGAAGGTAAGCAAGGCAATAGTGACAGGTAAATATTAAATCATTAAAATTAGTTTTATTCTGCCAGAAAAGCTACATACATGTACTTAGAATGGTTACATGCCTAGATTTTGTTTGACTGTGTGTATGTAGAATCATTTCAATATAAATGCTCATAAAAGCCAATTGCTTAAATATTTTTCATCAAACTTAAGATGGTTTTGAGAGATATTGGTATTTGCTTAAGGTCATTGAAAGGAACATGATTATCAGTGTTTCACAATATATGTTCATTCCTTTGATCCTGTTTAATGTACTCTATTTCCCGAAAACTCAAAGCAATCAGTACTCTCAATACTTTGTTTATAGCCTCCAGGTAAGATGTTGAATTTTTGTGAAAGCTTTAAGATTTGTAAAGTTTTTCTTCTTGGTATGCATGAAAGATATATATTTATTTATTAAGCTCGGAGTATTCTGTGAGAGAATTCTTTCATGGTTTTGTCTCTTATCTTTCCCTACAGATACAAGACAAAGGTTTCAAGTTTAGGTGGCCAAAATTGTATTGGAGATTCCAGGGACTGCCAAACAGGCTATCATACAGCCAGTAAATTTTCTCCAGTCTCCTTTTGAGCCAATGGAGATCAAATGACATTGATGACCCATGGACCTAAACAAGATGGTGTGATATGTGTGTAGTGTTCTGAAGTGTACATATACATGGAATACATGGATTGTATGTAATATACCACACAGTGGTAATAACTGTCATTCACGTCTGCTCTGATGTGGTGTGCATCTGCACATACTTCCCTGTACTTGTGCACTTGTGTGAGCTTGAAAATTACATTGATTGAGTATTATGCCATCCTTTGCATACTGAGACCCTAAAGGGATTGGCCAAAATCCTCCTCCCATACCTCTACCTCCGCCTCCAATCGCAGCATTCCATCTTCTGGATTTTGTTGTGGATTATAACCAGCCATGGTCAGCCGACTGAAGTTACAGTATTGTAAGATCATTCTAGCTACATCTCTTGTCTGGTTTCTTCTGGATGTTGTCTTGCTGATGTATTACACAGACTGCACAAATACAAATCCAGATTGTGCAGACAAGAAGGACAAAAAGGACCAAAAGTCAGAAGGAATCTTGGATAAAATCCTACCAAAAGGTGAGCATTACAAAAGTGAAGGTCCACTTTTTATAATTAAATACATCTGTATTGCAGTATAATTGTTACATTCAATAATTTGGAGATCAAAAATTTTGCTTGAAAGGAATTGTTTGTAAAAACATTTTGGTGACTTTGAGCAATATAGTTCTTTCCTTGATACTGCATGAGAGACAGATGTTCGTTACATTTTTCCTGTATCATAATGCATGTCAGACCTTAAGAAATAAAAATGGGCTTTCTCTCTTGGGATCCCAGCGAAAGGGTAACATGATCAGATATACTGAAATTTCGGTTACGTTTGCAAATTTCAGGGACATTTGCAAATATTTTTGGACAACACTTAAGGTAGGCTGCTTTTGTTAAATCAACACTTACTGTGCAGTTCGAAATGATGTCATTATTGCATTATGACATCATCAAGATGTCACTTTGTGCCTAGCTGTATTGTTGCACTGTAAACTCTCGCAAAGATTGGACATAAAATGACACGGTTGTAATTTCTGTCTCATATTAAATAAAGCAGATTCTTAAAAGTATATGTGACGTTTATAAATCTTGAGCAATTTATTACCTTCTGTTTCTGTTGCAGAAAATCGGTGTGATCTCAATAACTCTGTCATACTGAAAAAAATTACTCAACATAACCTGTTTGTTGTGCATTTGATAAGGAGTCTGTTATTTTCAACCTGTGCAAATTTGATAAATTTTTAAATACACATTGAGCTATTATTTTATAGGCAAATACTGATTTGGCAGTTTTTCCCATAAATATATATCTAATGACCCGTACTTGGGAATAGAAATTCAGCAAAGAGTAGTGCAAGAAAATGCATACCAACCATTATTTTTTTATTATTTTGGATTGCTTGCACCCTTAGCTACGTAAAAATATCAATATTTTTTTAAAAAGTGGAACACTATAACGATTCACAAGTGATCATCCATATTCATATACATTGATAACAGCAGGACACATAATACATGTAAACTGGTTTGTGGTGGATACAACCCCTAGGCTCTATTTGGCAGGAAGGATGGGTGGGAGTTGAAGGTCTAAAATTATGACTTTGTTTTACATTGGCAACATGTGAAAATCATGGGGATTTTAAATGACAAGCCGTCAAAGGTCCTAAATACTATATTTGCAGTACATCAGCATTATATACATTGACCAATCAAAAATCTGTCATAGAATGATAGCAAAAAAAGAAGCTTCAAGTTAAAAAAGTGCTACTAAGAGATACAGTCTGTAAACAAGAAGCATGCTCACATCATGTGCAGCAACTGCAGTCATTTTAATAGTACCAGATTTTTGTGCTTTGTAAAGTGTAAGCACGCAGAGTTGAGAGGGTTAGAGGGTAAACCTCTGAAACATGAAGTGAAGAGTTTAAATCTATGCAAACATTTTGTTTCAAGCCCCACAAGAAGAAGACAAAGAAAATTTCAGTTATTGACAATGTACCTTCACCAAAGTTTGTGGATGACTAGCATGTTGGGTAAGAAAGAAGCCTATTCTTAGTGGAGTTAAAAGGTCAATGGTCTTGGTCATTGACTGAGAGAAGAAAAATGGTTCTTGCATAATAACTTGTTCTAGACCACATACTTTGACCAAAGTTTATGGAAGGCTTGCACTTAAGTTACTAAAGAATTCAATTGATTTTGTGGTCAAAATGTCAAGGCCAGTATGGCTTGAAGAAAACATGGTTTTGCAGAATAACTTTTTTTCTAGAGTAAGATTAATGTCATTGAGACCTGTTGGTCAATAATCTCCCCACATAGAGGACTAGTAAACATGGGGTGTATAATGTGCCATTCACAGTTCTCTTTCTGTGATTAGTAAGTGTGAGCACCAATAGCTGAGTTGGTTAGAGGATTAACCTCTGAAACATGACATTGTTTTTTAAGATCCACAAGAAGAAGAAAAAGAAACGCCAGCTTTTCTTCTCATTGACATGCATGGCCACAGGCAAAAAGAAATTTGTGAAATGTTTAAATGCAAAAGGAGGCAGTATGTGATATATACACCTGCTTTTGGTGAGATTGGTTACTTTCAAACCATATCAGATCATAGCTGTGTTCATGATTGTCATAGGTTCTTGGAAGCCTTAGGGTTCAATTTGTAATGTGCATTCACTTGACAGTTGCAAGTAGTTTTGTCAAGGGACAAGTTTTTTCCAAGGTGCATATCTCCTTGGGCAAGTGGCTTTTAAAAACTGCATATCTGGTATGTTACAGCATGTCAAATGAAAAATGTGATCACAAACTCCTGAAGCCCACAACAGAATCAATTCCTGTTGTGTTACAGAAATTCTACTTTAAAAATGTTGAGGGGCAAATTTTCAGTTTAATTTTTTGTAACAAAAACACTATACACGTGTTTTTGAAACTTGAAAAGTACTTTTTAGAATTCTCTTCTGGCTCAGGAAATATTTTTCAAAGCACATGTCTCTGGGATTAGGTAGTTGCAAGAGTTTCTCATACCTATCATCATTTTACTCAACGCACTTCTCAACTTCACTGCTTACGCTTTTACTAAAATTAACACAGATACCTGACACACAAGCATGATACAAAAATGGGTCCAGACTGACAAGAAGTCGGCAAAATAGGCAGAAGTAATTGATAATTAGCACATGCTAGATATTAAGCCATTTTGAACTTATGCACTTGGTAAGGGTAGACAGATTTATTCTTAAGGTGTGAATTTCTATCTACTCTGCTCCGGGAGTAGTAAGAGGTAAAGTTTTATTTGACACAGCCAACTTTTACCCATATGTACAGTACAGACAGACATACATATATGTGTGATGTGTATATGTGTTATGTGTAATGTGTATATGTGTAATACATATATGTGTAATGTGTATATGTGTAATATGTATGTGTAATACATATATGTGTATATGTGTAATACATATGTGTAATGTGTATATGTGTAATACATATATGTGTAATACGTATGTGTAATGTGTATGTGTGTAATATGTATATGTGTAATGTGCATATGTGTAATACATATATGTGTAATGTGTAATGTGTATATGTGTAATACGTATATGTGTAATGTGTATATGTGTATTATGTATGTGTAATGTGTATATGTGTAATGTGTATATGTGTAATACGTATATGTGTAATATGTATATGTGTAATGTGTATATGTGTAATACGTATATGTGTAATGTGTATATGTGTAATACATATATGTGTAATGTTCTTGCACTCCTGAACTAATAAAGCTAGAGAGATCAAACTTGGGTCAGTGATAGTCGTACAGATGTAGATTGTGCCAACACTTCTAGAATTTTTTATCTTGACACTTCTGGTAGAGGTAATGGTGATTTTACATAAAATTTTTGAAATTTTTTATCTGAAATAACTGTTTGAGTGACACATCTGAGAATAGGCATATATGACCAATGACCCAAGCATCAGCACATATTAGACTGGGACCCCTGGGTGATAATATAGAAACTATTGAGATCCCAGTCTAAAACTATATAACACTTAAAGGGTACGAAAAGACATACTAGTATGTGTACATGCAAGTGACATTGACCCCAGTGTCTATCACTACCACCATGGGCTTCAAAGCTTCTGGATCATTACTTGGAAACTACAGTATATTTAGATCCCCACTGTATAACCATATAAAAGCTCACTGGGCATAAAAACACAAATTTATACATGCAACTGACATTGACCCCCAAGTTTAATTCCTACTCCCTGGGACTTTGCCCCTTGGTCATAAAATTGGAACTGTCGAGATCTTTATGCTATAGTCATATCAACACTCACTGGGCATGAAAATAAAAATTTATACATGCAACTAACATTGGCTCTGGGTTCATCGATACCCCTCAAAGTGACTTAACCCAAGGGTCATAGTTTAGAAACTAGCGAGATCTCCTCCCTATGACGTTATACATCATACCCAGTCTTTACCCTCAGGGATTGACGAAAGAGACTCGAGCTTATTGCTGTAGGTCAGTTTAGGGATGTGTGGGGATACATGTTTTACAGAGTTGGGGGGGGGGGGTTCTTAATTTAATTTTTTTCTTGGGTAATATAAAATGGAGCTGGGTTCATCATTTTGAAAAAAATAGATTTTAGAACATAATTTTTAAATTGTTAACACTGAGCAATCAATGTTTTTGAAATGTTTTATGTAGAGAATGTGGCCAATTTTTGTCCCAGAAATGATCACAGATGGCCCCTAAAAATTATCCCTGTTTTACGTGCTGCATCACCTATGTGGGGCTAACAGACCTTGATGCCCCACCAGGACAATGGTAAGGCATATTGTGTTACCTATGTCCATCCGTCCAGTTAAGTCTTGGGTGTAGGTCAGTTTTCTGGCACTGTGGTGGGATATTCATGGTCTATGAACACAGTTTAAGAGCCATATATACTCATGTATAAGTCGGATCCAACTGCAAACTGCATAGATCTAGCTCCAGGGCTTTACAAATCCATTTGCACGATGTCTGGGACAAAGCAAGCTCAAGTTTGAAAGGTACATGTACTTGCCCACAGAAAAATCAAAAAAATTGAGAGAGAGAGAGAGAGAGAACTTGTGTTCAGTTTCTAATGCTTTATGTTTTGCAAGTTTTATATTCTGTAATCTTGCCACAGTACATATACCGTATTTTGGTGTGTATAACGCGCACCCCGATTTTTGACCCAAAATGAGTGGAAAAAACGTAGTTCTGCCATATAACGCACATGTGATATAATACATTTTAAAATCGTGAGTACCGGTATTTCGCTCCGTTTTCAGAGTGCAACAACAGTCGGTCATTTCCGATAGTGAATGAAAAAGTGGCAATATTGAAATTGTATCTTTCCGATTTTATGGTTGGCCATTAAAAGGGCCCTTTAAAGGTTCATCTAGTCGATGGAGTTCAATCTATTGCATCAAATCCCTCAAATTCCTCTTCGTCGTCATCACTCTCGAAAAGTCGCTGTATGTCCTCGTCTGTCATCATTCCTGGTGTTGCTGCATAATAGCTTTCATCGTCGTCTTTGTCCTCGCTCTCTGAGCGGTCTTCATTCTTGGCATTGTCCTCCCACAAGATGTCATCCTCTGTGCCATCCATTTAATTTGAGATGCAGCACTTTTTAAAGGCATGGATGATGATGCTTGGATCTAGCTCGGCCCATGCATCCACTACCCACTAGCAGACGTCAGTCAGCTCGGGTTTCCTCATGTTTCCACAATCCATAGACCCAGCTCACAGACCCCTTGTAGTCGTCTATTTTCTTCTGTTTTGCAATCAATATTGCCTGAAAGCAAATCTCTGTCGTAGATACTGAGATTCCCCGTTTTCTTCTGTCCATTGCCCATTCAAGGACTCCATTCTCTATGTCCGGATACTTTGCACTTGTCCCTCAGTCTGCCTGTTTTGTTCTCGGCATTTTCTTCAGTCTTTCTTTCATTGTTCTCCACTCCCTAACAGAAGACTGTCCTGCATTAAACTCCCTCCCAGCAGCTCTGTTACCATGTGCTTCTGCATAGGCAATGATGGTTAGCTTGTCTTTCGCATTGTACGAATTTCTTATATGACCCATGTTGATACTTTTACTATATTCGTTCAGATTCAAGATCGAACACAATATGCTATGTGAAAGTTTAGGTCCAGTATTTATACTTATTTGGATTATCATGACACCTCTAAAATATATCCCCATGTTCAAGCTAGAATTTACCAAGACAAAGCATTGTAATTATGTTTGGCCCATCAAAGCTTTAGCCGGCGCTGATTAGCTTTAAAAAAAAACACACTGAGTCAAGTAAACACTGCTACTGTATTGTAACAAAGAAGTACCGTATCAAATACTGTTGTTTAAAATGAGAAATAAAACAAAGAAACAAATTTACCTAGACAAGCAATGTGACTATGTTTAGCGCATCAAAGCTTTAGTCGGTGCCGAGTACCTTGAAAAGACCACACTGAGTCAATGAAGCACTGATCACCGTTAAAAACACCCCGCTGAATTAATTAAATATTACTCACCAAGACAAAGCATTGTAACTATGTTGTGCGCATCAAAGCTTACCTGGCGCCGATTACCGTGAAAAGACCACACTGAGTCAATGAAGCATTGATCACTGTATAGTCGCAAAGATATCTCAAATACTATGATTTAGGATGAGAAGTAAAACTAAGAAACAAGTTTATTTTCCAAAGGAAAACAAAAATGTTTTCCGACTTCATACATTAACGCCATGTCAGTGTTACCATAACAGGATAACCGTAGTCACGCAAAAAATGAGAACATTAACACTGCTTGAATTCTAAATATTATATTTCAATTCAGACACGAATAAATGAAGACAAAATTAATTAGATCCACAGTTATCGAATATTGAATATTTGAAAAATATTTTCCGACTTCATACATTAATTGATTACTTTGTTTCACAACGTGTCAGTGTTACCGTAACAAAGAAACAGTATGCGCAAAAAATATGTCCCCTAAAGGTGCCTCTGATGAGAACATTAACACTGCTTGAATTCTACACATTTTATATTGCAATTCAACCAAGAATAAATGAAGACAAAATGTATTAGATCAACAGTTATGGAATACTGAACATTTACGGAACAGGTACGGTAATCCTCACAGTGGTATTTGTTCCGCTCCAATGTGGCACTTTGCACAGCTTTTGAACAAGTTACCAGTCATTATGTACATGTATTTCCGGTCGAGGCACAGAAAAAAACGCTACACAGTGATGTGAAATGAAACCAGTTTATTAACATAAGCAATCAAAGAACAAGACTATCAAGGTTTGTAAGCATTATTTCTTTCTTTAATAAGGCTAGTACTGGTAAACAATTTAGTTACAATGCAATCTGCAACGGATTTAATATTTCACAAGGAGTGAATGTGACACATGTAGGCGGCTATAGTGACTTCCTCCTCTCGACAGATCAACCTGGAAAAAATCTTTTTTTTTATAGTTCTTGTATAAAACGCGCACCCCCGACTTAAGATAATAAAATGTGGTGAAAAACTGTGTGTTATACACACCAAAATACGATATCTGAACTTTAATTTCACATCTGTATGTACTGCATTCTTCAAATACATAATTGCCTGCAATTTCTTTCATCTATTTATCCTTTATTTTACACGATATACTGTCAAAGTCTGTCATTTCCATCTTTTATTCAATGTCAAGGTCAGTCTGTCATTTTCTCATGCAGACATGATAATGTGAATATACTATTTAAAGCAAGTTTTGACAAATAGAAAATATTTATATTTGAATTTAGCAGTTTGTGAGCTTCGAATGTGCTGTGATTGCCAACTCTGAATAATCGGTTTGTCAAAGATTGTTTTCATGTATATCACTGATTTCAAGGTGACTAGGTGATAATGGTTAATAATACAACTCGAGATTTGTGTTTGGAAATAAAAAGCACTTGTCTCTAACGATTAGCCATGTGGAAATGTAGTACCCACAAGTGGTGCTTGTGATCTTATCTTTGGTTATTACAGGAGACTTTCTGTTCAGCAGATAATGAAATGGATCCAAATAAGCATATTCAAATCATTCTCAAAAGCCAGCTTATTAAAGATTGTTTAGATGCATTTACCAATGTCGAGGTGAAAATTGGATAATGTGGAAGTAGAAGCTCGTGTGAGTGGACACAACACTCCTCAGAAAAAAAGTAGAGTGAATTAGTTTATTTTGGAATATTTCAATGAGGGACTTGGTTTTACCTTGTTTTCTTACTGGCTTTGATGCTTAAATCTGCATGATCAGTTTAAAAAATGTAATGATATTTTAAAACATAATAAAAATTAGGTTAACACAGGTCAGTTCTTGGCTGTTTAATTTTTCAGAGTAAGGTCTTTTACCTAAACATCTCTCCATTTTAGAAATCTAGCCATTCCAAAACCCTTATCTACATATCCATATGTGTGTCAATTTTTATACATGTATACATGTATGTCAATTTTTATACATGTATATGTCAATTTTTATACATGTCAATTTTTGTACATGTATACATCTCTCTTTGCTCTTCTAATGATACCTTTATTCTAACTCTCCCTTCTTTTCCTCATCTATATATGTATGTACTATGTACTATTTACAAATATCTTTTTTGATAACTTTCATTATTGACATATTGTTTTTAGGTGCAAACAAAGATAAAAAGAAAATGAAAGTTCTATATTCATAAAATAAATATAATGTGATTTCCTTAACACAGTTTCTATTGTATTTTGCCATATTTTTTTATATTTCAGTTTTGATATTTTACTGTCATATTTTGGAGCATGTTCAAATCTCCCACGGGAAAGTTCAATTTTCCAATCAGCATGCCCTCAGCAAGCTGACTTTTAGAAAACTTGTAAAGCCCTAAGATCTGCCATCACATAATGTGCTGGCAGATCTCGGTCTATGCAGTTTGTTATGATTAATCAATATAACAAACAACATAGACCCTGATCTGATGGCACATTATATGATGGCAGATCATGGTCTACGTTGTTTGCAGTTGTACCCGACTTATAAGCGAGTATAAACAGTAAAGGAAAAATAACCTTTTTTCTGTTGGACAGTTTGAATTATCATTGTCATCGTCAGACAGTTTGAATTATCATCGTCATCGTCTTCATGGTTATACAATATTGTGATGATATGGTCAAAATTAGAGCAAGTAAAAAAAAAAGTTTCTTCGTTTGTTCCAGTTCTTATGAATTTCGAATAATTTTAGTGAAATTGACCAAGTTTTTTTGTAGGATTTTAAAACTGGAAGTCCAGAGTTACATTTTTCCAGAAGCTGAGAGTCCAGTATATAGAAAGCTGTAGACCATCTTCAAAATCTACTCCAGTGGCAGAAAGTGGAGGTCATGAAAGTGGGGATACTCGCTACAGAGACCTCTTAATGACTGCATCAGAATTGCCAAAATGCTAGAAAATCTAAGCACACGTAAAAATTAGTAGATCTAATGTTTGTATCTGCCTTTGGTAATTCCCAAATAAAAAAAAGTCAATAAATGTAGAATTCTGTTCTTGAAGACCAGTTTGTAAATAACACTTATTATAAAATATTATGTTTCAACAGTATGCCCGCCTTTTTCAAGTCCAAATCCAATGCAGCTGTAGCTCATATACAAAATCTCTTGACAGAGTAACCATATACAGATGTTAACTCAAGTGGATTTTGTATTTGGACAAATGTGAGTAGGAAGGATCAAGGAGTAGGAAGGTTTATGCATGGAAAAATGATGTAATGTTGTCATGGTATTGTTTATATACATCAACATGACATTGTCAAGAGAGTTTGTTTAGTTTAAGCACATTGTATTTGCTATATTATGCAAAAGGGGTCAGACTACATGATTTCACAACATTAGATAAGCTCTTCCACATACAAATATAGCCATACAAATTAATCAAATGTGACAAGCAGCCTAAAAGAAATTTAAAAAGACAGAAAACAAATAAGATATGCTGAAAAGAAAAAAATATGCTTCGAAAAAGGAAACAAAAATATCAAAGGCAAGTAATAAATATTGTTACTATACTTCTGAAAGAATAGATACATGTATTTATATGTAATGCACCTACATCAAATATCAGTTGGTCATTGTGTTGTCTGGAGAAGAAAGAAAAGATTCCCTTTATATTTAGAATTTTAGGAAGAAGCATCAGTTAAAACACTTTGTATTCTTAATATAATTTTGAAAAAATTTAAAGATATTCGTAATTTTTTAGTATTGAATCCAGGTGAGCCAAATAGAAGAGTGTTTGTAATGTTGAGCTGGGAACAAACATTTCTAAGACTAAGTGTTAGATTTTGCCTTTGAACTGTGTATTGAGTACCAATAAAAATATAATGATGTACATTTTCTGCTTCTATCCTACAGTCACATAAGGGATTATCTGTCAGGTAATTGTCATACTGATACACATAAGGGATTATCTGTCAGGTAATTGTCATACTGATACACATAAGGGATTATCTGTCGGGTAATTGTCATACTGATACACATAAGGGATTATCTGTCAGGTAATTGTCATACTGATACACATAAGGGATTATCTGTTGGGTAATTGTCATACTGATACACATTAGGGATTATCTGTCGGGTAATTGTCATACTGATACACATAAGGGATTATCTGTCAGGTAATTGTCATACTGATACACATAAGGGATTATCTGTCAGGTAATTGTCATACTGATACACATAAGGGATTATCTGTCGGGTAATTGTCATACTGATCTTTTTTAAGGTTGCTATGTTAGTTTTGATCTGAGTATATTTGCAATCAACAGAAAGATAATAAGAAGGAACGCTATTGTTTTGTGTAGTAATATACTTGTGAAATTTGAGGAAATTGCTTTCTGTTTGGACATTTTCAGGTAGGGTCTTCCATATGAGAATACAAGATTTGGAAAGATTTTTTTTAAATTTCAAGTCTGGCGTTTAATCTTGCGAAGTTTTGCCGATTGTGTAAATTGCATCATGTCATTTCTCCCACCAAAGGATCAAGCAGTTCATTTAAATAACTTGGTAAATCATTCTAAATAATTTTATGAAAAGTACTGAGTTTGTGTGATTTTCTTCTTTCTGAGAGAGGGGGCCAGCCACATTCCTCATAAATATTGCATGCGTGGGCACTTCTGGTTATCTGTAACTGTTCTAGCAGCCTCTAACTGTAGTCTCTCTAATCTATCCAAGTCTGCATTTGAGCATCCATCCCAAACGGCATAATATATGATAAGAAAATTATATCTAAGGATAAAATGAATTTAAATACTCTGCCTTCTCTAATTCGGAGTAGGTATAGTACAGGATAATTTTTGTTTAACTAAGTGTCGGGTGAGCCTCCAAAAATCTTTTGAATTGGTTCTGCAGTGTTGAAATTTTTGTAATCTATACAAAATATTCCTTTTCAAATTTTTTGTTTGTTTGTTTACCTATTTCGAAGCTTTTTATATTTAGCTGAGTCTCTAAGGTTATTTGTTCTGATCATTTTCTGTCTCAATGGATATCTTGAATTTGATTTGTAATAGTGTTTGGTTATTAAATAAGTTGCCCAGTGGTCACTTATTGAGATGTCAGTAGAAAAAACTCCAGAATTAAGAATTTCCATATTAGGTGATACTATAGCAGGGTCAAGGAAGGATGCAGAGTGAGTGGTTACTCTCGTAGGTTCCATTTAAAATTTTGGAAATTGTTTATTACCATAAATCAGTGAGCTTTTTCAGATTGGAATTTAACTAAGAATGATTAAGTTTTCAGAAATGCTGAGGTTTCATTCTGTACAAATATTGAAGGAATTCCAGAAAGAATCTCATTCCAATGGAGAGAGATACACAACTGCTAATAAATACCATCTATTCTTTACAGAAATATAAATCCAAATTATTGACATTATTTTGTACAGGTATCTCTGTTACATGATTGAATAATACATTTTCTGAAATATAGCCAGTAACTCAACCCCCATGATTAGTTCTGATCACATCTGATGGGTTTTGGTACCCATCTAATTTAATATCATTGCCATCAGTAGAGTCATCAAGATGAGTCTCTGCCATCAATAGAGTCATCAAGATGAGTCTCTGACATCAATAGAGTCATCAAGATGAGTCTCTGTCATCAATAGAGTCATCAAGATGAGTCTCTGACATCAATAGAGTCATCAAGATGAGTCTCTGACATCAATAGTCATCAAGATGAGTCTCTAACATCAATAGAGTCATCAAGATGAGTCTCTGACATCAATAGAGTCATCAAGATGTGTCTCAATTAAGGCAATTATGTCCAAGTCATCAAAACTCTCTTCAAGAAATTCAAGCTTGTTTCAGATAGATCCAATGTTTAAGTGAACAAAAAGAAAGTTTGTCATCCATTCTTGTTGAGAAAAATGATGAACCAGGATAAAGTTCAACATCACCTGCTAGAAACAAAATTTAAAGTAAACCAAAAGACGAAAATGATGTAAATGTAAGTAACATATTAGTAATGTACAAAGTAGATTAAAAACAAAATATACATGTTTTATCAGTACCTTTAGTAATAATAGTAACAATGTCTTTATTTTAAGAGGGTGAATTAGTTGAGAACAACTACAAATAATCTCCTTTGAGGCCCACTACATAATATATAATCTCCTTTGAGGCCCACTACATAATATATAATCTCCTTTTGAGGCCCACTACATAATATATAATCTCCTTTGAGGCCCACTACATAATATATAATCTCCTTCGAGGCCCACTACATAATATATAATCTTCTTTGAGGCCCACTACTATATAAATAAATTTGGAAAGTATTATCACTGATAGAAAGACAAAATATCATAATCCATGGTTTTTATATCTCCTCTCACTCTCTCTCTCTCTCCCTGGTAAAAATAAGTATTTACAAGTAAACACACCTACATAGACATTACTAAAATACATTGGCAAGGAGAAGAATTATTGTTTCATCCCTTTAATAACTGTTTTAAAACGACTTTACTTTAAACAAAGTCTTCAAGTATACATAACAGTTCATGATCACTCCTACTTACTTACATCTACATGTAGATATATCATTAGACTATTTTACAAGAATGTGCCATGTAGTCAAGTTCATATCAGTGTTATACTTTCAGTTTGCCATAAAATATTATTCTGTACATAAGCAGGGAAAGGGTCATGCATTAAGTTTCACTGACTTGACATTTTATACATGTGTGACATTTTTTATATATATCTTTTAGAAAATATTAAAATATGACACAACAAGCAAATAATACATTCCTAACAGTAGTAATACACTTAATTCCAGAACTGGATCTTTAAAAAAAGTAAAACTACTGAACAGTAGTAAAGACATTTTTTTTCATATTTTGTTAATTAAGTCTATATGTAGATTTGACATATTGTGAGTACATTTTCTTAAAGGATTTAATGCATTCACCAGATAGAAGGTGAACAGGAAGAAAGTTCCATATTTTGGACCCCAAATACTGTCGAGTTCCTTATAATTGCTCAATGCGAGGTTTTGGTAATTCTAAGCTTTTGTTAGAAATTGATCTTTGATCATCAGTAGAAGAGCTTTCCTAGAATAATTCAGTCATGTTCTCTTGAACAGTTCCTGTTGTATATTTAAAAACCATAACCGCTTTCAGAAAATCTATTTTCTCTTTTATACTTAACCATTTAAATTATGTGAGCAAGACAGATGAGGGGGCAACAAGAATCAAGCGATCTGCTCACCTTTAAAGCCTGTGAATTCTGTTTAGTTGGGAACTACCATATATATTCGCGTATAAGCTAATGCCAACTGCAATCTGCATAGACCCAGATCTGCTGTCGCATAATGCACAAGCAGATCTGGTTCTATGCAGTTTGTAAGGATTAATCAGTACAACAAACAACATTACCCTGATCTGCCAGCGCATTATGCGACAGCAGATCAGGGTCTATATTTTTTTGCATTTGGACCCAGATTATACGTGAGTATATACGGTAGTACAATTTCCCCATATGGTTGAACAGCAGTCAGTCACTGGAAGTATATAAGCATTGTTGTGATGAATTATGAAGTATTTTGTCAGGTACTTCTTAATTCTGCTAAGCAATTAAAATTTAGATGTGAGGGACCTACATACACTGTCTACTTTTTTTCCCCACTTGAGACTTCTGTCAATGATTACACCTAATAGCTTCTCATCCTTAACATTATCGATTGTGGTACTATTAACAGCTATAGATCTTTCTTTTCTAACTTTGCAAGTCGTTTTTAGATGTCCCCATAAACATACATTTTCTCTCAGATTCACATTAAACTGTTGCATTGTAGATTGTGCTGTACACCCTTTTTTGGTTGACTTCGACTCTTTCCAAGTGTTGGCAAATCCACATTCAATACACAAGATCTATTCTGTAGAATTTAAAATATGTATGAATGTATGATATATTGTCACAGGTTTTTCACCTGACAAAACAAAATCCAGAGTATTGGAACGGAATTGTACAAATTCTGATTTTTAGTAGTAATGGAAGTCTGAATTAATGCAGGAAAAATAAAATAAATTTTCCAATTTTTTTTCTCTGTTTGAAGTTTTAAAAGATTCAGATTTTTACAGATTTTACCATAGCTGGCGCAGTTGAAGGAATAACACATGTAAGTTAGTCTAGACTGATTTTTACAGTATCCAGTCACATTTATCAGGATATGTAGCAGTTTGTGACAACCTGTCATGGGTTTTCCTGGAAAAGCTCACACAAGAAAAATTGCACATGTCAGGGAGAATTCCTGTGAAAGGGAAGCCTACATTTAAATGTAATTTGTCTAGCAAGACCTGTGGCAACCATGTCATTTAATGAATAACTGAAAGAAAGCCAGATGATCTACATTTGTGTGTGTATGAGCTAGAGTTTGTACATTTGTGTGTACATTTATAGCTCTCCAACAAACTATAGGTGGGGCTACCGTACTGATCCAGTTGTAACCTGTACAACAGACGAGACTGTCATGATGTACCGTATGTACTCGCATATAAACCGGGTCAAAATGCAAACAACATAGACCCGGATCTGCCGTCCCATAATGTGCCGGCAGATCAGGGTCTATGTTGTTTGTTCTACTGATTAGTTCTTACAAACTGCATAGACCCAGATCTGCCGGTGCATTATGTGACGGCAGATCTGGATCTATGCAGTTTGCAGATGGTATGCTCTTATACACGAGTATATATGGTACATTTTATATGTAAACATTTTGTGTGACAAATTCCATATTCATTAAGCTTGGTATAGCCCATATCTTTATTGTAATGTTGTAGAAAACTTGCATTATGAAAAATGACCCAAATTAAAAGTCGGTGTTTGTGAGTTTGATTACATGAGATACCTACCATCCTCTTGTTATAAGATTGGCCATGTCCTAAAACAAACACCTGTTTAAAGATTGTTGGAGAGCTATATATGTATAGGGATCATCGGAGAATCCCTGTATGACGTCACAACCAACCGAGTACAGAGTTCTGGTTGGCAGAATCACTATGGCAGTGAAGGAATGAGATGAACTCTCATTTTACGCAAATGTATTACAAATGAAGCGCGTGCTTGCTATATACAAAAGTTAAATGGCATTAAAGATTATAAAGGACTGCCTGATCCGTATAAACTCAAATCAGTGCACATGATAGTAATTAAGGATGCAAACGTACGAATTTCATTTTAAGTATAATAAAACCTTGAATCTGATGGAGGAACATAGACAACTCCAAAATAAACATCCGCAGTTTTAGAACCAGTTTTATTGACTTTAAATCAAAGTATGTAATCTAAGTCACATTGAATGATAGCTACAAAAGGAGAGATATAATTATTTTGACAACATCGCACTTAGTCGTCAAATATGGAGTAAGCCTGTGGTTTTTTTCTTTTTTGCTTCAAAAACATCTTTACTAAGCCAGTTGTTAAGATTTGGCAATCTTGGCACATTCGGAGCTCACAAACTGCCAATGGGTAGATTAGGACTTGAAAGTCAGTGAATCCTGTATATGTACAAATATTACAGTTAAATATATAACTGATAAGTTCAAATATAAATATATTTATTTCCTATTTGTCATAACTTGCTTTATTATCTTCATATTATCATGTTTGTGTGAGAAAATGTGAGACTGACCTTGACATTGACTACAAGGTGGAAATGACTAATTTTGGTATGTGACAATATATCATGTGAAATGAAGGATCGATAGATGAAAGAAACTGGAGGCAGTTAAGTATTTGAAGAAAACTGTACATATAAACGCAAAATAAAAGTGCTAATATATGTACTATGGTGAGGTCACAGAGTATAAAACTTGTAGATCATGAAGCATTACGAACTGAACAGGACCTCTCTCGCTCTCAATTTTTTGGACTTGTCCACAGGCAAGTACCTCGCAAACTTGACCTTGCCCAAGCCAAATATAAGCTTGTCCCAGGTGTCAGGCATGTGGATTTGTAAAGCCCTGGACTGGTCAGGTCTGTTTATTAACCATATATAATCGCTTACAAGTTGGGTCCAGCTGCAAAACAACATAGACCCTTATCTGCTGTTGCATAATGCACCTGCAGATTTGGGTCTATGTTGTTTGTTCTACTGATTGCTTCTAACAAACTGCATAGACCCAGATCTGTCGGCCTCTAGGTCAATGCAGTTTGAAGTTGGATCAGACTGGTACACGAGTATATACTGTATGTTACATCATTATATCCTTGTGAATCTGTACTCAAGTTGTCCATATTGTAAACGTGGGGAAGAAGTGTGTATTTTTGGGCTGTTCACACATGGGGTCCCTGGGAGGAGTCCAAGCTTAGTGATAAATGTTCACTAATTTCAGTATTAGTTTGGAACATTTTTGTAGTGAAGTAAGACAGAGTATAATAAATGGAATAGTTTCTGGGTTATGACCCTCTGCAGTGGGTGTGGGTGGATATGGGATGGAGTATTGGGTCTATACTGATAATGTTTCAAATTAAACAATATCTATATGGTAGATCATTGAACAAGTGTAGGGATTTGCTTTGCCAAGCAGTCAAAGTTTCTAAATTTTTTGGCATGTGTATATCCATTTTTCATGGCATGGTCTTGTTTTTCTAGCACCCTGTACAAATTTAGTTTGTTTTTATATCAGCATGCTGTTCTAGCAGTGATGTATTTATACCTGGAGTCATTGTTTCAATTATCATTTACCTGGGATTTTGAAAGTATCATATTTTTCCTTATACATGTAATCACATATGCTGAGACAAGGATGTCCCAATTTTATTCCCAGTCCAGTACATCTACTGTACTTACTCTTTTTCTGTCTTTATATTAAGATTTTGCTAAATACATAATGCTGAATATGATTTTTGGATTAAAACAGCTGAGCTGTACATGCAGTCATGCACCTGCAGGGATTGAAAAATCTTCAAAAAATCCATTAGCCCAGTCAGGCAAGTACAAAAAGTGTGTACCCACCCAGAATAAACTCTTACTCAGTTTGCTAATATTATAGAAATATAAAGTTTTTGATCTTGTCAACCAAAATTTGGTGCCAAAGGTTGTTTTCCAGAACTTGTTTTGTGACCCCTTCTGACACCAGTTCTAAATAATTAATAACTGAGACCAGTCTGCTCTCCCTCTGGTGAGCAGTTATTAGTGATGAAGAGTGATAGAGAAGCATTTGCACAAATTGAAAAAATTCTGGTAGAAAGTATGGACTTTCTATCATTAATATTCTGAACAGAACATCCTTTTCATTCAAGAGAAACACTGGTCAGCCCTCATTCAGCACTTGCCCGATGGGTGAGTGACTGGAAAATTCATTTGACTGCCAGAAATAATCACTCGCCATTTCGAATTGGGCAAGTGAATTTTCAACCCTTGATCTATCTTATTGATAATTGTCTTTGAAAATTAACCAAACATTACTCTTTACGTTTCTGTGTAGTTAATGAGTCAAATATGGTTTTTGTTTAGCAACTTTTTATTGACTTGAAATCAGGGACTAGTTGTGTACCAATCTGATTAAAAATGAAGAGCTCCAATATACATGTAACAGAGAGCTGACAGGCACCAATAAAATTTCATGTTCTGGTAACCTTTGGAATTACTGTTTTACATATTTTTAGTAGCCTATCAGATCAAGTTTCGCTTTCTGAATATGAAAGCTGTAAATTGATTGGTGAATCAATAGGTCAGCAGAACATGACCTCGTATTGATACCAATCTACTTATTATGGGTACTAATGGACTCCGGTATTGCAATTTGCATCTTTCTTTGAACAGCTGTGAATTCATTTATTGTTGAAGGCATCAATTTTTGTGGTTTTGAAAAAATGACTTTTTAGTTTGTACTTACATTCATTGATTGGGGAAGGGGTCCTGTTTTATTCCAGAAAAGGATTATTGTGTGTTGGTTTGGTTCGGTTTGTTGACGTTTTATGGCACAGCAGCATGGCTTGTAGCAACCATGAAATCGCCAAAAATTGGCACCCTGGGAACAATAGTGAATTCACAATGTAAAAATATGTCTGACATTTTTATATTAATCCCTGGTAGTATTTTGTTTTCTTTTTCTTGTAGTTTGTAGATGCATTATTAATATCCTTTTTAACACAACTGATTGCTTTCAGATTATACAAATGAACCAAAACCTCATCCAAAACAACCAATACACATTTTTCCCGACTCACCTGCACCACCAATACATAATAGAAAGGGCCAAGGTAATCTTCTTTACTGCTCAAGGCTTGAAGGTCATAAAGCTTTTGAGCAAGAGTTCAGACTCCAATATAAAACCTTTGATAACAATTACCGCAAATTTTATTTTAGAAATATAATTTAGTGAATTTGTTAAAACTGAAATACAGCATATATGTTACATAAAGATTTTAGGGTTTAAAAATATATACACATAATATATACTATTTTGCATGAAAAATAATATTACTTAAAGGTGCATGATAATTGACATACTGTAAATCAAAACATTTTAGCGAGCATAAAATTGACAGTAATTTAAGAAGGAAACAACATTCACTAAAATATTTTTAACCAAAAGTAAATGATATTGTATTGAGGATTAGCAGTTCACTAGAATATTACAGTGTATCATGAATATGCTGGGTTGACTGTATTCACTAGAATATTACAGTGTATCATGAATATGCTGGGTTGACTGTATTCACTAGAATATTACAGTGTATCATGAATATACTGGGTTGACTGTATTCACTAGAATATTACAGTGTATCATGAATATAGAATATTACAGTGTATCATGAATATGCTGGGTTGACTGTATTCACTAGAATATTACAGTGTATCATGAATATGCTGGGTTGACTATATTCACTAGAATATTACAGTGTATCATGAATATAGAATATTACAGTGCATCATGAATATGCTGGGTTGACTGTATTCACAAAAATTTCATGACACTAAAAGATTATAGTTTACAGTACATGTGCACCAAAGTTTTCAAAGAAGGTATTCATGAACATGTACATGTAAGCTTAAAGGTAAATTTCAGGCTTTAAATATCTGTGATAAAATAACTCAACTAAATGTACAGTGAGGTGCCAGAATTGATGCAACTTCTGCTGACATCACAAATGTAATTCAGCAATTAATCAAGAAGAAATCGTTTGTTTTCTGTTTATCTTCATTCAAAACATAAAGGTTTTATGGCTGGACACATGTTTGAGATCTTCATTTGCCAATGCACTGGTAAGATGGAGGTGGTCTGCTTTTGAAAGATATTAAATGTGACATTGTAACAATGGATGGCAGATGATACAAAATGTCAGTTGGGCAATGACAGGCATCTATAGAATTTATAAGAGAGGTGAAAATCAGAGAGAACTCGCAGAAATATTCAGTGTTCATAAGTCTACCATTTCATGGCTCAGGAGCGAATTTGAGCAACAAGGAAATGTGGGAAACAGCGGCTGCTGTAGACTGAGAAAACTCACAGATGAAAGGGAAGATCTTTAACTTCTGAGAGCAGTAAAGTAAAACAGAGAAATACAGATAATTACAACCAATATGCACCTGAAAAAGCATCCATGAGGGCAGATCAGTGCCAACTGCATGATTATGGTTTAAAGAAACACCAAGTTCAGAAGTCACTGATGGTATGTACTAATAACAGAAACAATCGCATGGATTGGTGCAAGGAAAAGAGAGAACAAGTAAAGAAGCTTACTGACCAATGTGCCTAGGTCAACGTGAAAATTAATGTCAGGGTAAGTGGTATGTTTTCGGGCTGCATTACGTATCACAAAGTGAGTGCTTTGCGCAAAATGGAAGGAAATATTAATAGTTAGAAGGACATTAATAATCTTAACTTACATTTATGGGCTGCCCAGTCGTTGCAAAACATTTTGCAAATTCACAATTCATATTGCAAGATGACAGTGCACCTTGCCACAATTCTCTACGTTCTCGTGCCTAGAAACAGGAAAACTATCGACAATCTTGAATGCCCATTGCAGTCACCTAGCTTCAGCATAATTGAAAATGTGTGGCATATTCACAAATCAGATGTAGTAGATCGCTGTATACAATTTAATCTCGCCAAGATCTTATGACAGAAGTGCAGGCTCATTGGATATCAATCACTTCAGATTATATCAAATCGTTATTCAGCATCATATTCAGGAGACTCGAAGAAGTTATAAAGTCCAGAGGCCATATTACAAAATACTAAAAACCTACGTAATTCAGGAGACTCGAAGAAGTTATAAAGTCCAGAGGCCATATTACAAAATACTAAAAACCTACGTAATTCAGGAGACTCGAAGAAGTTATAAAGTCCAGAGGCCATATTACAAAATACTAAAAACCTACGTAATTCAGGAGACCGAAGAAGTTATAAAGTCCAGAGGCCATATTACAAAATACTAAAAACCTACGTAATTCAGGAGACTCGAAGAAGTTATAAGGTCCAGAGGCCATATTACAAAATACTAAAAACCTACGTAATTCAGGAGACTCGAAGAAGTTATAAGGTCCAGAGGCCATATTACAAAATACTAAAAACCTACGTAATTCAGGAGACTCGAAGAAGTTATAAGGTCCAGAGGCCATATTACAAAATACTAAAAACCTACGTAATTCAGGAGACTCGAAGAAGTTATAAGGTCCAGAGGCCATATTACAAAATACTAAAAACCTACGTAATTCAGGAGACTCGAAGAAGTTATAAGGTCCAGAGGCCATATTACAAAATACTAAAAACCTACGTAATTCAGGAGACTCGAAGAAGTTATAAAGTCCAGAGGCCATATTACAAAATACTAAAAACCTACGTAATTCAGGAGACTCGAAGAAGTTATAAAGTCCAGAGGCCATATTACAAAATACTAAAAACCTACGTAATTCAGGAGACTCGAAGAAGTTATAAAGTCCAGAGGCCATATTACAAAATACTAAAAAACCTACGTAAATGCTTAGTTTAATTATTTTGTTTTAATATTGCACATTAAGTGTTCATGGCATTGATGTTGTCAGCAGAGAGTTGAGTCATTTCTGGCACATCACTGTTTACATCATTTACAGTAATGGTTTTCTTCATAAATTCAGTTAAATTTACATGTTGATACAAAGTACCTTGTTCTTCATTTTATCATTATTTTGTATCAATAAGTCTGGAGTCTAATTTTGTGCTCAAAAGTTTTATAAATTTGGGGCAGGGCATTATTTTATATTTTGGTGTACTGTATATGCTTGTATATACATGCAAGTCAATCCAAGTGCAAACAACATAGACCCTGATCTTCCATTACATAATGCATTGGCAGAACAGGGTATGTGTTTGTTCTACTGATTATTCCTCAGAAACTGAATAGAGTCAGATCTGTTGCGCATCAGGGTAATACATTGGCAGATCAGGGTCTATTGTTAGTCCTCAGAAACTTCATAAACCTAGATCTGCCATGCTTCAGGGTAATGTGCTAGAAGATTAGGGTCTATGTTGTTTGTAGTACAGATTAGTCCTGATATACTACATAGATCCAGAACTGCCAGTGCATTATGTTGTGGCAAATATGGGTATATGTTGTTTACATTGGGATCCAAGTTCTACATGATTATGTTCAGTATTATCTCAGTTGGCTTTCTGCTCTGAACAGCAGAATATTCTCTGATATTGAGAGAGAGATTTTGGATTAAAGACGTGTGCGACGAATTTCGTCATGTACGTCTATTTTTTCTCTGATATTAGTATACTCTAGTATTTAAGTTTATTGTTTGTCAGATATTTTAGACATTTAAATGTGTTTTAAATGTTTATGGTTAATTACGGTCAAAATCACATAAATAACCCACAATTCATGTGATTTTGAGCTTATGGTATGGCCCTGCAGTCATCATGTATCATGTGTCTGTCACATCTGGACCAATTTTAACCAGATTTGGCAGAGACCATTCTGGGATGAAGGCCTTTTGAATTTGTACAAATGATGCTGACCTGCCTTCAGATATGGCTGCTGTTACTGACATTTTTTTTTATAAAAATGACTTCTTCACAGAACCACGAAACAAAATTTGACCAAATTTTGCAGAAAGCATATTGCCATGAAGGCCTTTCAAAACCTAGAAATGACTTCTCAGAAAGGGCTAAGCTGAATTGACAAAAAGCATCCTGGCATAAAGTCCTTCCTGACTTTTACAAATCATGTTGATCTGCAATCAAAAATGGCTACTATTACTAAAAATAGATCAACCTCATACAACTTCTTTTTAAAAGCTGCTTAACAGAATACGACTAAATTTGACAGAAAGAGTTCTGGCATAAAGGCCTTTCAAATGTATGCATTGGATTACAAACTGTCTTCAGATATGGCCACCATTATTAAAATAAAAAACTTTTAAAATTACTTCTTCTCAAAAACTCCTGAACAGAATTTGACCCAGTTTGAGAGAAATTATCTTGGCATGTAGGCCTTTAAAATTAATAGAAATAATGTCATTCCATTGCAGTGCTCAGAGATGCAGAATGGGTCTGATGCACTCACCAGCATGTCTTAATGGAGGCAGCTCTCTTTGTTATGCATCACATGATGATGTTCCAACTGTAGTCTCAAACTTTTTAACAGAATATTGTTTATATAGAAAATTTTGACCTTATAGGGATTTTATCTTTCTTTGCCTTTATCTTTGTTTTGTATTCCTTTTTGGGGGTTTTTGCAACATGTCTACCTTTTATTTTTCGTCTCATGGTGCATATGTACTTTTGCTTGAAGGGGTTTGTCTTCCTGGGGCTTTGGCAAGGTTTTTGCCTCTACCATATTTGCTCTCCAGCTTTTGCTTGGTACTATATAGCCAGGATTGTGCTGATGTTCTGTTAAACCTATATGTAAGCATCTACATACATACATACATACATACATACATACATACATACATACATACATACATACATACATGCATGCATGCATGCATGTATACTTACCTACCTACATACATACATGCATACACATACACACACACACATACATACATACATACATACATACATACATACATACCCAGTTAGGAGAAAAGATAAAAACCTTTAAAGGTAGATCTAAGATCCCCGTATCAGTTACCTAGAAATTATTTAGTATTTATTGGTTTCTACATGTCATTATATTTATGTATAATTCCTGTTTCTATTCCAACTGTTTTCTCTTTGTTCATGTTAATCTATGTTTTTGTTTCAGTATGATTGATATGTTTGGAGTAATATAAAGTGATATCACTTGATAGTTCCTTTCTTAAATGTTGTGACTTTACTTTCCTACACATTTTGTTAGTAAGATACATGCATGTAGACTGTTAGAAAGTAGCCGAGGGCTTCAAGGGAGATTAGATACATTTGTATTCTAATTGAGCTACCCTCATTAAATAAAAAATTATTATTACATGTATTGTTATTATTATTATTATTATTCAGTGTGATGATTTATGCCATATCTGACATTTTTCACTCAGTGCAATCAACAGTTAGCGAGATATCTAGGTTTAAATATACGTGTCAAAATATTCCCCCTAGCCCATGTACAACTTAGGCAGTTTCCGTGACTCGAATCCATGTGACGTCACTGGAGGAACACCGCATTGTGAATCACCATTGTTAATCAGAATGGGAAGGAGGTGTGTCATTGGTGGATGTAGCAGTACGAGTATGTCCACGCCATCTCAACATCATGAAAAATAGAGTATCATGAAGTAGCGATTTCATTATCAGCTAAATGTCCAATGAAAATACAGTATATCAAATCATTGAATTCATTTGCAAGAGAAGGAGAGAGAGATAGATGATGTAGGATGGCTCATGACTGCTAAAGATGTGTAAATCCATACTAGTATTTTCACAATACATGCAATTGTTTCCACAAAAAAACTATATAAACAACACCATATATTGGATGAGCAAGTTACAAATGCAGCCACTATTTGAAAAAAATGCTTGATTAAATTCTTTTAGTACAAAGTGGTGTTTTTCTTAAGCATGTCTTGGTAAAGCATTGTTCTCTTTACAAGCATGTTTGTCTGATGCAAAGAGTTGATGTTAAAGTCCCATTGGCGGCAAAGATGTTTTTAGCTACATGTATATTAATATATTTACATTGATATTTTTTTTTAAATTTTAGGTTTAAGTTACAACATGGAGAGAGAGAGAGAGATATATACATGTAATAGGTTGTGAGCGGTTGCTGAAAAATGCACTAAAAGATACTGAGGTACAACTATAAGTGAATTTCTTTTTTTTTAATTACCTTTAATTAATTGGGAAAAGATGTAAAATTAAACAGAGAGAAGGAGGGAACAAAGAGCAAGAGAGAAGGATTAAGTAGGATGCTAAACAAGTGGGTGCAAGCAGTCTCAACATCACAAAAATAGAATATAAAATACTATAGATTTTATTATCAGCTAAAAGTGAACTAAAAATGCAATTTACCAAATCCTCACATACCTTTGATTGAGAGATAGAGGAAGAGAGAGAAAGAGACCAATATGCACAATTGCTGAAGACAGATTACAGCAAGAGATAAATTCAAGTCAGGGTCGGAGTACCGGTCTAGCACCATTTCACCCCACCTAATATCCCAGAAATTGCAGACAATTTCAGATCTTGAGGGCCTCTCAGACCCTGGACAAAGAGAGAGAGAGAGAAAGAGATTAGTCTTAGAATCATGACAATTTCCCACATTATTATTCATTTTAGCAATAAATTTAATTCAGTTTTTACGGACAATTACATGTATCAGTCAATTATCAGACTGTCACTGTTAATTGCCGGGCTGTTTTCCTACAGATCACATTTTGTTAGTAATTAAGTAACAAGATCTCCTCATCCAATGAAAGAATGTGCATCAAGTCTTTGCAGTGCATGTGAAATGTCTAACAAATTAAGATTCCCGTTTGTTGTATATAGCCTTCAGGTCTATGTTTAAATGGCTTCTCAAAATCTCAAAAAGTTCTGAACAGAAGTTAACAAATATTGACAGAAAGCATTATTGCATTAAGGCCTTTCAGGCTTGTACAAATAATGCCTACCTGCCATCAAATTTAGCTGCTGGTACTAAAAATTGAAAACCTTTAAATAACTTCTTCTCAAACACCAGTCAACAACAGCTGACAAACTTAGAAAGAATTCTGGCATAAGGCCTTTCAACTTTGCACAAATGATGCCGATCTGCAATCCATTATGTTTGCCATTGCTAAAACAATAGAAAAACCTTTTAATGTCAGAAAGCCTCATACTAACCCATATTTCTTGTCCAACTACTGTGGCATTGGGCTTTGATGTAGATGTCAACCAGGTAAGCAATCTCGGTCCACATGGGTCTCTCTTTTTTATTATGAGTAATTACAATGTATTCTCTTTTGTGAAAGATTTTGACATTTAGGTTTGAAAAATAAAAAATAGATAGTGCAGTCTTGGTAAATGTATCACGTAAGAGCCCATATTCAGTGGGCTGCCTAATTTCAACCTATAGTATGGTAACCCTAACCAATCAGTTTCATTAGTTTCTGTGTTCTGGGCACAAGATTGGCAGACCCTTGATTTTCTATAGACACAGTACAGTGTAGCATAGTGACCAGTGATCACTGTTCCAGATACATGTCCTATTCTGACTTTTACATCAGTAAATATAATTATTTCAAATTCAGAAAAGTGAAACAAAAATCTTTTCGATGTCGGGAATTTAGCACCTGATGATTTTCGCAATGTATAATGCCTAGTCACATACCATCTATACTCACATATAATCTGATACCAACTGCAAACTGCATAGCCCCAGATCTGCTGGCAGATCTGGGTCTATGCAGTTTGTAAGGACTAATCAGTAGAACAACCAACATAGACCCTGATCTGCCAGTGCATTATGCGACGGCAGATCAGAGCCTATGTTGTTTGCATTTGGACCCAGCTTATACGCGAATATATATGGTACCTGATCATATTTATAACAGTTTTGTTAGGCTAAATGGAGCCTGCTGTTCACATTAGGGAGTCATCTTGGAATTTTAATAAACTTGGCACTTCATAGTTTACAATCACACAATCTTGAAAATTCCCAGCTAAGCTAAACTGGACACTTTGAGGAGCACAAATTTGTTGCCATTTTACAAAGATGGCAATGAAAGAAGTTTGATTACCAGTAGTATTAGAATGGCCTTACTAGGACCAAATTATCCAAGAAGTCTGCAGACAAAGCCGAGATACAGCATGACTCGTTTAATGAATTTTCACTTTATAAGAAAAATGGCATGCTATGAATCACAACAGTTTGGATTCCAGCTTACTGATTTAGACAAGAGTTAACGTTTTACAGATTTTTTCGACTTGAAACGTTTATTTTCTAGGAAATACAGTAAGGAGAAATTAGATTTGCCACAAATTTTAGGGCAATGTGCATCTCAAAATGGTTTAAGAGCCACAAATTTTAGGGCAATGTGCATCTCAAAATGGTTTAAGAGCAGTGCTCCACAAGGAATAATGAGTGGGATATGAGAGTGAATCCCAAAACACGCCGAGGTGTTTAGGAATCACAGATTGTATAAAGATCCTTAGTACCAGTAATAAAAAGATGAATGCAGGCAAAGTTAGTTTGCTGTGAAGAAATAATGCTTGGTGCAGTTATAATATTGATGCCCAGGCATGAAATTGACATTCTTTCAACAGGTGTTCAAATGCAGTAGTTCAAACACAATACTAGTCCAAGATTGTGCAAACACCTGACGAATGTATGTCATCTGTTTGGTTGCACTTTAATATTTTGACTGCATCAGACATTGATTGTTCAGACAATTTTGACTAATGCTGTACTTGTGGCAGACTTTAATTGACTGGTGATAATGATGACTATACAGTGTGGGGATATCTAATGTCAAAATGTGAAAAAAATAGATTTATTCAAATTGCTGGGATTTTTCAATTCATAGTTAAATACTGATTACCAGGCTCATAAATATTTAAATATTTAGACCCATGTCTTTCTGGAAGAAACATTATTCCTTACAATATTTTTTATTAAATACAATACTTTATCATCTATAATTTTGTGCCTCACCTGCAAAGCATAGGTGAGACTTAGGGATAACTTTTCCAGTGGTGTTGTCATAATCATTTTCATTGTTATTGGCATAGGCATCAGCATTACATTTTGCTTTTAGGTCAGTTTCTCTGACACTGTTGTAGGTACAGTCATGAAATTTGATGGGCACATGCATATTCACAACTTTTTATGATCCATTGATTATGTCAAGTGTTTGCACAGTCCTGAAAATTGATGGGTGTACTCATCTTGGAGGGTACTACTCACCATGGTCAATAGTACAACACAGTGACCTACTTTTTCATGCTTCAGTAATAATGTTAAGTTTGTATGCTCTGCCATGAATGTCGAAGGGGCATATAGTGTACCCTTGTCCGTCAGTCACACCTTGGTTAAGTTTTGCATTTAGGTCAGTATCTCAGGCATCGTAAGTAATAGAACCATCCAGCTTTGTATATAGAAATGTTTCAGTGAGTGCCACACATCAGGTCAATGAAAAGTAAGTCAGTGTGACCTAAATTTTAGTTACTTAAGTTTGCTTTTAGGTCAGTTTCTCAGGCATTATCAGCCCCTGAGTCATTCAACTTGTTATGCAGCTGTATCTTGATAAGTACAACACCATTATACCAAAAGTAGGTCACTGTGACCTATATTTCATGCTTCAGTGACTTTGGTTAGGTTTGCATTTAGTTTAGTTTCTCAGGGAGAGTCAGCCTCAGAATCATGCAGCTTGGTATGTAGATGCATACTGGTGAGTGCAATACCATCTTACCAAAAGTTGATCACTGTAACCTAAATTTCAGTTTTAAGTGACCTGGGTTAAGTTGTTTAGGGTCAGTTTCTGATGCACATTATACTCATCATTATTCAATAAACAGGGGGTGGCAGGGCTTTTCTTGTTATATAAACACATTTCTAGTTTTCATTTATCTCTCTATCACTGATGCTATTGTATACATGTACAGTCAAGAAACTTTATGATTTTATTCATATTGGAAGGTACTAAGTACAGGCAAAAGTAGGTGACAGTAACCTTTTCATGCTCCAGTAATTACTTTAACTGCTTTGCATTTAGCTTCATTTCTCTAATAGTGTTATATGTTCAGTAATGAAACTTTAAGGTTTATTCATCATAGAAGGTACTACTGTATTCACTGTATGCAAAACTATGTCACAGTGACTTATCAGGCTCCAGTGACTGCCGCATGTTCTTACTTTTATGTCAGTTTCTCTGTTACTGTTGTATGTACAATCCTGAAACATGATGGATATATTAATCTTGGATAGTACTACTTGCAACTGACAAAAGTAGGTCACAGTGACCTAGTAAGTTTGCAAGTTCCCCTGGTCATAGACCATGGTCTTGTATCCGGCATCTGTCCAGAGTCAGTCTGGCATCTGTTAGTTTCTTAACACTACTCCTTCTAAACTACTTCATGTATTACCACTAAACTTTACAAACACATGCATCCCAAGGTCTTGTTGCTCCTAAATGAAAATGGTGACCATTGGACATCCAATATGGTTGCCATGACATACATCTTAAAAATCTTGTTATAGCTACTACTTTTGATCGGATAGAGTCATATCAACACAGAGATCTCACTACAAGGCTTATTATGATGTCTGGTTGGGTCGAAGTGACAATGGTGCCATTTTAACACCCAATATGGCTACCATGGTGGCTATCTTTAAAATCTTATTGTAGCAACTACCCATGAATGGTTGGTCGTATTGACATTGGGTTTTTACCAAAATGCTTCTTCTGATTTCTAGTTGGTCCTAAATGAAAATGGTGCCCCTCAGACATCCATTACGGCAGCCACAGTGGCCATCTTGAAAATCTTGTGATTGCTACTCTTTAATGGATAATCATATCAACATTGGGATTTCACTAAAAGACTTCTTATAATGTCTCGTTGATTATAAAAGATGAAAATGGTACCAATCTGACCTCTGATATGGCCACCATGGCATCCACCTTGAAAATTGTATTATCATCACTGCTTCTGAATAGATGGTCATATTGTCATAGGGTTTTCACTAAAAGGCATCATATGATGTCTAGTTGCTCCTAAATGAAAATGGAGCCCATTGGTAATGCCCTCAGAATAGACACGTTATCTGTTTGATATTCAATCAGAATGGTGCCAATCTGACCACCAATATGGCCACCAAATCTTGTTATCACTGCTTATAAATGGATGGCAAAAGCTACATGTTCATAAATGAAAATGGTGCCCATCGGTCATGCCCTTAGAATCTAATATGGCTGCCATGGTGGCCATCTTGAAAACCTTGTTATCACTAGTCATCCCAAATGGATGGTCATATCGACATGGGATTTCAATTTCAAACTTGATGTGCAGTCTAGTTGGTCCTAAATGAAATTGTTGCTGATCTGACATCTAATATGGCCACCATTGCAGCCATCTTGAAACTCTTGTTATCATCAGAATGGATGGTCATATCAGCATTGGGTTTTCACTAAAAGACTTCTTCTGTTCTCTAGTTGGTCCTAAATGAAAATGGTACCCCTTACACATCCATTATAACAGCCACAGTGGCCTTCTTGAAAATCTTGTTATATCTATTCCTTCTTAATGGATGGTCATATCAATATTGGGATTTCACTAAAAGACTTCTTATAATGTCTAGTTGATTCTAAATGAAAATGGTGACGACCTGACCACTGATATGGCCATCATGGCAGTCATCTTGAAAATCTTATTATATCTACTGCTTCTGAACAGATGGCCATATTGTCATGGGGTTTTCACTAAAAGGCTTCATATGATGTCTGTTTGGTCCTAAATGAAAATGAAGCCCATTGGTAATGCCCTCGGAATAGATGCGTTATCTATTTGGTATTCAATCAGAATGTTGCCAATCTGACCACCAATATGGCCAACAAATCTTGTTATCACTACTTATAAATGGATGGCAATAACACATGTCTGGTTGGTCCTAATTGAAAATGATACCAATCTGACATACAATATGGCTGGCATGGTGATCATCATGAAAATCTTATTATAACTACATTTCCTAAATGGATGGTCATAGCAACATGGAGTTTTTCACTAAAAGACTTTGTGTGATGTCTGGTTGGTCTTACTGTAAATGAAAAAGGTGCCAATCAGACAGGTATCTTGTGAATATGTTTACTCAAATAAAAGAAAAAAGTTGTGTTACCAAATTTGGTATGTTGGAATGTTTCAAAAATACTTGAGATGGTTTCAATACTCACCAGTTTAAAAGAAAAAATGGAATAATCTGGGATTCCTGGAAATTCTTTTCGGACTCTAGAGCATCAGTCCCTTCATGGGACTCTTGTTGGATTATGCCACAGTGGAGTATGCAAGACTTAGCATGCCATCTACCATATATACTCAATTATAAGTTTAGTCCAACTGTAAACTGTGCAGAATGATTCGGATCTGCTGTTACATAATGCGCCAGCAGATATATGTCTATTCAGTGTGTTAGGAGTAATCAGTAGAACAAACAACATAGAACCTGACCTGCCGACGCATTATGCGATGGCAGATCAGGGTCTATGTTTTTTTGCAATTGGATTCAACTTGTAGGCAATTACATACAGTAATTTTTCATGCACCACAAATCCATAAAAGATCATACTTATATTTTGTGCTTTAATTTCTTTTTTAAGATTGAGCTGACAATTATAATTGATAGTTTTACCAATAATTATTCATATTCAGAAAAAAAGATTAGTAAAAAGTAAGTGAAAGATTATAGATATTACAGTAGAAACTAGATTATTGACACAGATCAAGATATGCCTGGATAATTGATGTTTTACTTTACTGTTATTGTTGTTAGAAATTCTTTTGCTGTTAAATTTATAACTAAGTTTATTTCTATTTTAAAATAGTAGTCATTAAGATACAATATACACACTGCAGCATTCTCTTTAGAGGCTCAATTTACAAAGTTCTTCAGTAGAACTTGTCGAATGTTTGTTGGGGTTTTTTTTAAACAAAGAAAATAAACCTTTAATTTCCTAAATTAAACAGCGTCATGGGATTGTATCCCAAAATAACTCCGTGTCATATGAGGGCATCACTTTCATTGGTATCATTTGAGGTATGTTTTCCCATGATTTTTGCCAATGTGTTGGAAATTATTATTTCATGATACCTGTTTTCAGTGATTCCAGATTTCTTCAAAAACATTCCTGTCCCATGGTTCCCTTTTTATTATGTAGTAGTAAAATTGTATGTGTAAGGTAGTCTCACTATAAGGCAGTATATTCTATAGCTCCCATTGACAGTGTCATAATGAGGGAGTACTGTCATGTACTTCATTATAAGGTGGTCTCACTATAAGGCAGTATATTATATGGCTTCCATGGGCAGTATTATAGTGAGGGAGTACTGTGCCATGTACTTCATTATAAGGTGATCTCACTATAAGGCAGTATATTCTATAGCTCCCATTGACAGTGTTATAATGAGGGAGTACTGTGTCATGTACTTCATTATAAGGTGGTCTCACTATAAGGCAGTATACTATATGGCTTCCATGGGCAGCATTATAATGAGGGAGTACTGTGCCATGTACTTCATTATAAGGTGGTCTCACTATAAGGCAGTATATTCTACAGCTCCCATGGACAGCATTATAATGAGGGAGTACTGTGTCATACTTCATTATACAGTGGTCTCAATAAGGCAGTATACTCTGGCTTCCACTGTCATAATTATAATGAGGGAGTACTGTATCATGCACTTCTTTATAAGGTAGTCTCACTGTAAGGCTCCCATGGACAGGATTATAATGAGGGAGTACTGTAATATCAATAATACGGTGGCAGTTACACCACCAAGAATGTCCATTGTTAAAACAAACAAAAAACTTGCAGTATAATGTGAGCAGGGAGGATATGGAATTCACATACAACTAAATTAAACGGGGGGTGTCAAATTAAAACACAAATGTATTACCTGACTTGTCATATGTCAAAAGCATTCATATGAAATTGAAAATACAATCATATTAATGGTTATTCCCATTCAAGAGCAACCATAATTGTATTGGGAAGGTCAGAAAAAACAACAACAGGATTGCTGGGGTAAGGGTGGTAATTAGAATCCTAAAGGTTGGATATGTACATGTATATCACTATGGTTTAAAGTTGCAATATCTGTATTTTTCATAAGTTTAGAACTGACTGAAATCTATGCATTTTATTTCACTCGCTTGAATTTGTCCTTTCACATTTTCATTGACATTTATTAACACAATGAGTTTCAAGCCAATTTATTTTCATGGAATTTTAAGATTTCTCAATTACTTCAGTGTATTCTGGGATTTCCATATGTACAAATAGTCAAACAAAATGGTGGGAAACACTGAACATCAATACATTGGCAACAACCATGGACTAGTTACATGTATGTCAATAAAGACATGATTTCACCTCAAAATGATTGCTTTAATGTGCGATTTGTTTTCAAGATAGATTGGTATTGATGCACATATATGAAAGTAGCTAGTTACTATGAAAACAGACAACAGCTTGACTGTTTTGGCTGTCCCTAGTTAATATGAAAACAGACAACAACTTGACTGTTTGGGCTGTCCCTAGTTAATATGAAAACAGAGACAACAGCTTGACTATTTGGGCTGTTCCTAGTTAATATGATGACAGACAACAGCTTGATTATTTGGGCTGTCCCTAGTTAATATGAAAACAGACAACAGCTTGACTATTTGGGCTCATTACCTTTAATCTGCCTCAGTATACATACAGTGTGCATGATTATCACTGAAAATGTGTGAAAATGCTATTTTATGGAATTCAGAGAGATTGTGTGAATTGTGAATTTAAGCAAGAAATGTAAGAATAAAAAATACACACATTGCATATGTAAATTATTTCAATTGAAAATTCAGGGGTTTTTTTTCTCGTTGATCACTTTCAAATCTTGAGAATATGACATTTAATTTCATGTTTGGGTTTATGCTTGCATTCCCTTTGTTCACTTGTATATTTGTTTACACTAATTTTTTGTCAAACAACAATTTTCAGGGAAGGATCATCCCAGGCCCCTGAAACGTATACCTCCTCCTAATAAACCAAACCACCCAAATAGGGAAGGTAATAATGGTTCCTTTTTTTGTCAATTATTCCTGTATGTACCATATTATATGGCTTAGGTCATCCGAGAACCAGAGAGATCATCTTGGCATGTTGAAATGGTTTTCAGAAAACTGCCACTTCATTCACTAACATGTAACAAAGATACTTGTTTGAAACTCGCATTTGTTAGAGCTCTAACTCGATGAGCAGAAACCTTAAATTCGGCACTCTAGCCACTGGTCCATTTATTGATTGTTTCTTGTACTTTTTGTTATGTTCAGTCTCAAGTTGGCATATCCTGTTCCAGTGCTTGGCTCAGATACTATGCATGCATTTCAAAGATGAGATGTGCGAAAGAGATGGGGAAGTTTTCTGCAATCATCAGCCTCTGCAAGGGTTTCACCAAGAGGAGATTGAAACCATTTTAATTCCATAAACTCTTTTCCATGGAATAGCCATGATGTTTTCAACTGCTTCTCTGCATTTTCTACAGAATTAACATTCCAAAATACCAGAAAAAAAGTTATGATTTAAAGCTCTTCATTGCTTGGGTCACATGTAGGAGTTAAAGTTTTAAGAATTTATGGTATAGTATACAACTGTATGTTTAAAAATGTGGAAAAATAAAGCCATCATATTTGATTTTAAGCATCAGTAGACATTTTTCTGTTATATTTGCTTTGTTCATAAACAATGTATAGGAGAAGTGGCTACATGAAACTAAACAGGGTCCCTGTAGTCTGCAGAGTCCTGGAGATCATAAAAACAATGAGCTTGACTTTGAGGTTGAGTTTCAACAGAAATGACCTTTCAAATAAGGAAAGCTCTTTTTGATTGGTTGACAAAATCTCCAGCTTAAACTCATTGTCAAAAGTTTTCTGATCTCAAGTCAGGTGTTTATGGCCAGTCCAAGTCATATAATTTAGTACATATAATTTCTACAGGAATAATTTGATAAACTTCACTAAAGAGCTGAAGCTAAGCTTTTTGCATGGCACAAAAACTGTGGCCAAATGTTTACATGTTTATCATAATTTTATTGACTTGACAGATGTGTCAACCAGCAGAATAGATGTGGCTGAGTACATTGTAGATGAGACATGCTCCAAATTTTGCATCTACCATATATACTCGCGTATAATCCGGGTCTAAATGCAAACAACATATACCCTGATCTGCCGTTGCATAATGCGCCGGCAGATCAGGGTCTATGTTGTTTGTTCTACTGATTACTCATAACAAACTGCATAGACCCAGATCTGCCAGCGCATTATGTGAAGGCAGATCTTAGGGCTTTACAAGTTTTATAAAAGTCAGCTTGCCGAGGGCATGCTGATTGGAAAATTTAACTTTCCCTTGGGAGATTTGAACATGCTCCAAAATATGACAACAAAATGTCAAAACTGAAATATAAAAGCATTATGCAACGGCAGATCAGGGTCTGTGTTGTTTGTTCTACTGATTAGTCCTTACAAACGGCATAGACCCAGATCTGCCGGCGCATTATGCGATGGCAGATCTGGGTCTATGCAGTTTGCAATTGGTATCGGATTTTATGCAAGTATATACAGTAGCTTTATTTAACATTATGCTCACTCCGAGTATGGCATCGTGTAGCTTTGGTAACTCAGGAATGTGCTCAGTTTATGTTTTACATGTATGGTTGTGTATATATATATATATATATATATATATATATATATATATATATATATATATATATATATATATATGTATGTGTGTGTGTATATATATATATATATATATATATATATATGTATGTGTGTGTGTATATATATATATATATATATATATATATATATATATATATATATATTTATATATATATATTCATGTAATTGTCTAGCATTACACATAGTGCTACACTCACCAAGTACTGCATCACATGGTAGCTGTGATTGCATGCCCCCCTTGTATTCACTGCAACACTCCATAACCAGGTTGCCAGAATTTTGCCTATTAGGTAGTGACCGAATACGGCATCATTTGGTAGCCAGACCATGTAATATTCACTGTACCATTGCTGTCAAGGATGCCATCCATCATATACAGTAAACCCTCACTATAACAGACCTCATTATTGTGTGAATTCCCTAATATAATGAACACCAACATTGGACCCCAGAGAGCACTTTTGTATAAAGAGATTCCTTAATTATAGTGAAGGAAAGTGAAAATTTTGGATATTGGTAGTGTTGGACCTTGAGTTTTCCAAGGGGACATTTTCCCAATCCAAACTGCCAGTGTCCCCCTAAATGAAACAAATCCCCATACCTGTAGCTTAGCATTGATTTTACTAACTTTAAGATGCTTTAATTTAGTACAGAGGCAGGACCTAGAACATACATGTAATAATAAGGAGCATACATTAGGAATCTTTGTGTGTAGAAATTGTATAAATTTTCATTCACAAAGATGTATTTGACTATCTGTCCTTTCTTTCCTTCCCTCACTCACACACACATACCGTATATACTCGCTTATAAGTTAGATCCAACTGAAAACTGCAAAGACCCAGATCTGCTATTGCATATTGCACCTGCAGATCTGATTCTGTGCAGTTTGTTAGGAGTAATCAGTAGAACAAACAACATAGACTCTGATCTGCCAGCGCATTATGCGATGGCAGATCAGGGTCTATGTTGTTTGTTATTTGACCCGACTTATAAGCGAGTCTAGTCAGTACATTCTGTTATTTTAAACAGTGTAAACATTACGATGCTTATGCTTCTGCAAACCACAAACCAGTCCATGTTTTTTTGTGTCCAGTTTTGTTATTCTGTTACCATATATACTCATGTACAAGTCGGATCCAACTGAAAACTGCATTGACTCAGATCAGCTATTGCATAATGCACCTGCAGATCTGGGTCTGTGCAGTTTGTTAGGAGTAATCAGTAGAACAAACAACATATACCCTGATCTGCCAGCACATTATGTGACAGCAGATCAGGGTCTATGTTGTTTGTAGTTGGACCTGACTTATATGCAATTATGTATGGTAGTTCTGCATGTACATGTTACTGCATTATTTCAATTAACTGTTTGATGCACTGTTGAGATAGAAGTTTTGCATGCATTTTCAGTTGTTTCACTTGGTTTAATTTGTTGTATTAATTTGTTCATGTTTTTAGCTCACCTGGCTGTATGGCCCAGTGAGCATATGGTATGGCCCTGTGTGCATCATAAGTCCATCAACAATTGCTATTTTCAACTTCTCAAAAACCACTGAACCCATTTAAACCAAACTTGGCAGAGAGCATCCTGGCATGAAGACCTTTCAAGGTTATACAGATGATGCTGATCTACATGTACCATCAAAAATGGCCACCATTAGAAAAACCTTTAAACAGCTTGTCCTCAAAACCTGCTCAACAGAATTAAGCAACGTTTGATAGAAAACATCCTGGCATGAAGGCCTTTTAAGGTTACTGAAATGATGCTGATCCACCATTAACAATGGCCACCATTACTTAAAATAGATAAACCTTTAAACGACTTCATCTCAAAAACTGCTAAACAGAATTTGAGCATCCAGGCATGAAAACTTTTCACATTTTAACAAATTATGCCAATCTGCCATCAAATATAGCTGCTGTTTCTGAAAAAGAAACAAACTTGGAACAACTTGGTGTTCTGTACTGTTGGAAGCCTGGTCACATTGGTGTTGGGATGGTGGAGTTGCACAATGGGTGGCTATGGCTGCCCTCTGGTGGAAGGTTTCATATGGTGGTTTCAGTGTATTCTATGTGCTTGGTGGTGTGTGTGAAGCGGGGGCATCACAAGCGGGTTTTGGAACATCAAACCCATTATTGGAAAGTAGCATCCCTCATATAGAACAAATTGCAGCGATGAGGTGGTATTGTGTTGCTTGTTTGTATAGGACATGCCTGACTCGTGCATACCATCTAAAGGGTGAACTTCAGCCTAAGTGCATACCCTGCCAGTGTCCACTGACTGTGGAATACATTCTTGTCAGTGTATCAACTTCCACCCTGTGAGACGATTTTTTTTTATTTGAACATGTCAGGTTTCAGAACCATAAATGCAACAGGGGTAGAAACATTTTGAAAATCCATGGTTGCTCGGTAAATTACAGCAGCTACCCCCAACAAGATTGGTGTAATAAAAATTCTTCAACAACTCTTGTCATATATATACATATATAAATAGTCCTAAATGCACACAATACTTGCAACTCACCATCAGTCCGCTAATGGAAAGTGTCACACAAGTTTACACAATTTTTTAAAATCAATTTAAGATCGGTAAAAGATAGTCAAACAATTTTCCCCTTTTTTGGACACAGTATTGTTTGTTAGCTTTCTAGTATTTGTCCACCATTGACAACAAACTTATTCATATTTTATATTTATCTGAGTCTACAAAACTGGTTCAAATTATTGTTACTCTGATACTAATAATCATGTATCTAAACTGTCGGGGAACTATAAACTATCCAAATGGGATTTTTGTTTAGCCATTACACAGGAAGCCAATATACATGTAGTGTGTAACAACAATTGTGATTGGTTTGATTATTTAAAGCATCATACTTACCTAGATTTCTTGATGAACTGCCCTTGCATTTGGCTGTTGGGTTAATGTCAGACAGGTGAGCAACCTCAGGTCCACTTGGGCCTATTGTTTCAGGAATTATGGTGGTATCTAATGATTACAGGGTTTATTTATATTTTACATGTTCATTCTTTTTTTGATGAACAATTATATTTTATTTGATTAGATTTTAAATATGTAAAGAAAAAGAGTTGATAGGGATAAAATGCTAGGATACTGACAGTTGAAAAAAGCTTGAGACACACTACTGTATATACTCGCTTGTAAGTCAAATCAAACTGCAAACTGCACAGACCCAGATCTGTCATCACATAATGTGCCAGCAGATCTGGGCCTATGAAGTTTGTTAGGAGTAATCAGTAGAACAAACAACATGGACCCTGATCTGCCGGCACATTGTGTGACGGCCGATCAGGGTCTATGTTGTTTGCAGTTGGACTCGTCTTGTAAGCGAATATATATGGTAATAATTGTTTTGCTGCAGATCTCAATTCCATGCGCAATATAATGGCACCTGTCAATATAGGATACTGAATGGACCATAGAGTCATGTATCATCTAGACAAGTGTCCTTTATATTAAAGGTGAAATATTAAGGTAGTCTTAAGAAATCAGTTTAGTAATTTATGAGCATGTGTTCTATACAGGAGTCAAGAGTGTCCATCTAAGGCAGGTTTCACTATAAATGGAAATAATTGTTCTTTGATTAGTATTTACATGGGTAAGTAGAAGTTATGATGTAAAAATTTCAGTCAAAATTTTAGGACATAGCGGTGACTAATTTTGCTTTATTGTTGTAAAATTAATAATTTGACTCTTAAGGACTTTTTTATTACAAATTTGTCTTCGCAGGGAAAACATTGAAATAATGAATGTGCATTGTTGTTAATCCTGCAGATGGCAAGACGTGTGTATCACTTTTCCTACTGGTGATGGCAGTTGCAGCAATTGCAACACTGTGATATTGTTGTCATCAACATTAAGTACTGAATTTTTAGCCATTGAGATGCAGAGGGGTGTGTATTAACATGTAGCACTGGTGACAGGCAAAAAACTGTTCCACTAAACTACTTAACAATAACCAGTTTTGAGTCGAGCCTATGTTAATGGGAAGTGAGACATACAATAGCACTTTTTTGGTGGAAGCAGTGGCAACAGCATCATCATCAACAGTTTACGGTTGTGGTTAAATCTTTAATTTGCATAGAAAATTTGCATTCAGATTTTGGTTAGTTTTTAATTTGTTTATGTTTCCTAAACCATATGATGGATTTTGTGCATACTTAGGATGAATCATTGTGAAGCTGAGAAAATTCGTTCTGCAACACACTCGCTTGCCCCTTTGATCACTCTGGGTCAATATAACAATCATAGAAAATGTAAGTTAAGGTTTTGGTTAAAGTTTCTTCATTTGCTTATATTTCCTAAACTCCATGATGGATTGTGATCATAATTTAGATAAATCATTTTGAAGCTAAGACAAATTAGTCTGCAGCTGCTTGCCTAACCTTTTGACCTTGGAATCGAGGTCACATCTTACAGCAATTCTTCAATTTCGGGTTTGACATGCAGACCCTGTCCTTTTGTTTTAATACATACACAAAAATTGAGTTTTGTAAGGATAATCATTTAGTTTTCTGGACAATTGATGACAACAAGAAACTTGAATGCTGTGAGAATATGCTGCAAGTTTTGATAATAGACCCTTTTCACAATCTCATATAAGATTTGTCTCCCATGTTGGGAGAGCATTGAATACAAGACTAATGGTGTAAAGCTACTATCTGACAGTATTGGGATGCAAAGAACATGGTGACACATTATAGGTTGTTCTCATATATTTGAATACATTAAGCTTAATCATTTATTTATTTTATCGGGTGAAATTTTTTTTATCCTAAAGGATTTATTTTAAATTTATTCTGAGTGGGATTTTATTTAAATTAAGAATATCCATTTAGTATATACACTGTATGTTTTGTTTAATTTATTATAATGCATATGATTACTTTGTGCATCCACACCTGAATCTACACAAAATATTGCCAGTCACATATGATTACTTTGTGCATCCACACCCAGTCTACACAGAATATTGCATTACATATGATTACTTTGTGCATCTACACCCCGAGTCTACACACAATATTGCCAGTCACATATGATTACTTTTTGCATCCATTACTGAGTCTACACAAAATATTGCCAGTCATGAAGACCATTGTTGCTCAGTATTCCTCATGTTTTCTTAATCCAATCACTTTTCCTTTCAAAAAATGGTATTGCCTTATCCTTTCTTTATCTCGTACTAGTTGATGTACTCTTCCTTATAGAATTGATAGAAAATGTAAAATGTTTCGTGGGAAACACCATTGATTTTCCTTGACCTTATTTCTGTGTCCTCACTACTAAGTCAGACAGCTTATGCAAGTTACATAAAAAGGAAATTATATATGGTTAGTATCTAATGCAATTATCAAGCTTTAAAGGTCATTGCAGGTAATTTAATTTTGTAAAATCAAGCTGGCTTGCACATTTGTTTTGATAAATACATGGCACACTCGCTCAAATTGTTTGCCTGGGGGATGGGATAAAGGCGTTGTAACCAGCTATTAGAATGTATTTATCCTCCGGCCCTTTTTTCTTATTTTATTTGTTCTTTCATTCAGTTCTTAAGAGTTTTTCTCAATTTACTACATGTCCAATAACAGAACTAAGTAGGCTGTTCAACTGTGATAGTCTACCATTGTCTTTAGTACAAATACATGAGGCATGCACCCTAAGCCTCACTTTCCACTTTAGATCAATGAAATAATGATCAATGAAATAATGCAAACACCTCGCTTTCGATCAATGAAATAATGCAAAAATCTGCATTACCTTCATTATTGGCGATTGGGAAATTTTTCTGTTGACCCTTCAGGGAACAGGTGAAAACCTTGCTTCAGTTGTTTCATGTGATCATCACCTAATATACAGTTCTACTTGCCTAGCAACCCAGCAGAATTAAATTGAAATTTGTACAAGGCTAAAGGACAGGTATTTTTACAGCCCTAACATACCAGGTAAGTTCATCAGGGGTGACAGCAGCTCCATTCATTGTTATCCTCGTGCTATTAAAGTCAACCAAACAAAAACTTGGTCCTGTGGCCAGAGATACCATATTCTGTCTGGAACTTTTAATTACCAGTCTTTAGCTTTACTCTTACCAAGGATTAGCAATTACTGTATATACTCGCGTGTAATCCGGAATTAAATGCAAACAACATAGACCATGATCTGCCATCACATAATGTGCCGGGAGATCAGGGTCTATGTTTGTTCTACTGATTAGTCCTTACAAACTGCATAGACCCAGATCTGCCGGCGCATTATGCAATGGCAGATCTGGATCAATGCAGTTTGCAGTTGGTATCGGATTATACGCGAGTATATACAGTTGCAAAACTCTAGTCAAGCCCAGGTTCCTCAGTAGACAATTGCTGAATTACTTTCCTTAGATGATACCCCAGCAGTTATGAAACAGCAATCATTATAAAGCTGGCCATGGGAACCATGGAGTATACCACCATTGAGTGAATCCATCATGAAGTACATTATGCATATAATTTTACCATTACATTATAAAATGGGATCTGTGATCATACCCACCACATAAAAAGAAACCTGTTATAATGCAGGGCCCAGTAGTGAGGGAGTGCTGTATTTGTTACGACTATTGAAATTCTAATTAATTGAAATATTTTAAGATAGTGTGTTTTTGCTACATTTTCCTGTGTGGCATATTTGGCTAGATTGCTTTAGCATTTTTGGTTTACTTCCAGGTCTGATGCAGAGGTTCCCAACAGGCCCAGGGGAGCAGGGAAAAGCAGTTATAATTCCGCCGGAACGGCAAAATGAAGCCAAGGAAAAGTTCAAGATAAACCAGTTTAATTTAGTAGCCAGTGATATGATGTCCCTCAATAGATCACTACCAGATTATAGAATGTCAGGGTAATGAGTGAATCTGATGCACTTGTATCTATAGAGATAAAATTCCTTAGCGCTAGAGGTTGATGATTAATAGAGATGCAATAAAAGCTGGATAATAAGAGCATGTATGAATATAAGCATATACGGAAAACAATCGTACACAGGCATTACGGTATTTGTTTTGTGCATAAATATGTGCATATATGTGTACACAACAAAAAAAAACCTTTAAGACCTAAATATTGCTCTTTTGGTGCTAATTTTGTTTCTAATTACTTAGTTGGACTGTTTATCTATTTACTCTGTTCAGATTCTGCCTTCTTTCTAACACTACTTTTCATTAATCAACAGTCTTTAAATAATATGATGTTCAGTTTTATTCTGTGTAAATATTGAAACTTGGGAAATACAGGGAAACCCTGCTATAATGTCTTCATTATAACATGAATTTGTTTGTTGGTTTGAACAGCACTTTTAACACATTATTGGCTATATCTTGTTGAGGAAATGAGTGCTAAATCCTTTTCCCAAGCACACACAGCAGCAGCTGACCTGGGCTGGTCTGGGTGGGTATTGAACCCACAACCCCTGGAATATGAGTCCAATGCTCTGCCAACTGAACTACCATGGCTTCCTACACAAAATTGGATCTATCACAGTTGTGGCATTGCTCCTGAATTTCTACAGCCTTTTCACAATTTTTTAATCACCTTAAAGTTTTATTGCCAAAGTAAATGAGAGCTTAATATTTTAATCTGGCGAGATGTGTTGTTGTCTTGAAGAAAGGTTTCATTGAACCCAAATTAGTGGGAAGTGATACATGCAGTAGCAGTCACCTTTCCAGCATCAGCAATTATAACAGTTTGTTATGGTTTTCGTTACAGTTGGTTATGGTTTTCGTTACAGTTTGTTATGGTTTTCGTTACAGTTTTTCAGCAATGCTTTGATCATGTTCTCAACAATCAGGCTGTGGACTTCTTGTTTTTAAATGAATAAAGATGTTAAAGTTTCAGTTCTTTGCAAAACAATAAACTCTATCACTGATGTATCTCCCTAAATAAGTAGTACAAGATATTTTGTGTATGTATAGTGTTTCATAAGATTATGTGAGTTTATTAGCAAGGAATCAAGTATTCTGATTCTAATGAAATCTATCAATGAAATTTCGAAAGGTTTGAAATTTTTACAGACACAGCTTTGTGACTATGACACGTATACACATGCATTCTGAAATGTAACTGTGCTGTATATTTCCTTCCCTTATATTTTACATGTGGATTAAGTTTTTTGTATGGAATTCATGATTACAAACAATGCTTCTTTGTCCATATTTTTTATGGAATTATTATGGATTCACTATTAAGGATGCAATTACATCTGTTGGTGAGCACTTATGTACTTTAATTATTCAAAATATTCTGTTGCCAATTTTGTTATATAATTACATGTATGTACCAATGCATGGTTCCCTGCAGAAAAATAAACATTAAACATGTAATCACAGTGTTTTCACTATTTCGCATGCAGTGTGCATCAGTTTAAATTGGTAACTGTACCATTGAAGCTGATATTTTGTGCCTAACTCCACCCCATCTTGTGCAGCTGTGAGGATACATATGCTGTATCTTCTTTGGATAGCAGACTTGTCTCGATATTGCAAGATATACATTATCACTCAAGAATATCAGAGATGGTTTCAGCACTCAGCAGTTATAAAAGAAGAAATGGTCTTATCTTGAATTCCTGGAAATTCTTTTCAGGCAGTAAAGAATCTGTCTCTTCAAGGGACTCTTGTGATATCATGGAAAACCTTTGAGATATTTCCAGTATTTCTGAATATTTCTGCATACTGTTTTCTTGGTTTACACTTAAAAATTAGTTCTTTTTATCTTTTATTTATCATTTCAGTTGCAGGTCAAAGAGTTACCCTCCTATATCTGAATTACCAGACACAAGTGTTGTAATAGTCTTTCATAATGAGGCATGGTCAACACTTCTACGCACAGTCCACAGTATCATTGACAGATCTCCACCAGAACTTCTCAATGAAATTATTCTAGTCGATGATGCCAGTGAAAGAGGTGAATTAAATCAATAATTTTTCCAACAAGATTGGTTAAAAAGAGATTATGTTGGTTGAATTTATCTAGCGAAAACATTTTTTTAAATAAAGTACAGCTTTTATTATGTATGCATATGATTAAAGCAAAGAAAAATAAGTCAATTTGAAGTCTTCGGAGAAAATAATTAAATTAGAATCTTGATATGACAAACCTCCAAGGGATCAAGTAGTTTGGTTTGGTTTGGTTGGTGTTTTACAGCACAGTAACTCAAGTAGGTTATTTAGTGCCAAGGCAGTTGGAGTAAAGTGCTTTTATCAAGGACACACCATGGTAGCCAACCTGGGCTGATCCAATGGTAGGTTTTGAACCCACATCCATTTGGTCACGAGTCCGGTATGCCAACTGCTGAGCCACTGCAGCTCTGGGACAAAGTGAATCATTTCAAGAGATTCAGAAGTATGAGTGAATGATTGGTAGTTTGAGTAAATGATTGGTAGTTGGAGTGAGTGAGGCCTGATTCTGTAAAATCTGGAAAATGAGCACATAAGTGAAAATAAGTGTATATGGAAAATATGTGCGCACTGACCTGTTGTTTTTTTTTGTAGCATAAATAAGTACATATGCTCTATATACTGGCTTGTAAGTTGGATCCAGCTACAAACTGCATAGACCAAGATCTGCCATCACATACTGCGCTAGCAGATCTGGGTCTATGCAGTTTGTTAGGAGTAATTAGTAGAGCAACCAACATAGACCCTGATATACTGGCACATTATGCAACAGCAGATCAGGGTCTATGCTGTATGCGGTTGGACCCAACTTGTAAACGAGTATAGACGGTATGTGTGTTTACAAGAACAACAAAATCTAAGATTGAAAATTTTCTCTTGTGGTGATTACTGTGTTCTTAATCAGATGATTAGCACAACCTTTTATATATTTTTGTTCTGTTTATTGCTTTTTCCAATTTTCTATCCTACCTTTCTTTGATCAATTGTTTTTAGGTAATGTGTTAAAAAATCTGGTTGATAAGCTTATATAATGAAACTTCACAGATAGTCCTATTCTGATGCATGTCACTGCCAATAAGCACTTATAAAAAATAAGATCATACGACCTTCACTAATTTAAACAAATTCTATGACCCAATGTACATTATTCTTCTATGGAAACAATAGGACTGCTTTTCCAATCCATGAATTTAAGTACTGTTGAAAACGACTTTTTTTGCAAACCACATAAATTGGTATTCACAAAAATAGAAAAGTCACAGTAATATGTTTTGTTCATGCTTTGGCATCATATTGTGTTTGCATTGAAATTTTAGTAATTATTTTTCTTTGACATGAATACATGTAATAATGGAGGGAGACAACTCTTAGTATATTCATACATAATAAGTATATTCCATGATACCTTTTGGACAAGTTCAGTAAGCTATGGCATTGAACTATAAAACTTTAAAGAGTGAGTCTAAGAACTTACCTGAAATTTAAAATCAGATATTTCCAAACTTTATTATGATAGTTGTATGAAATTTGTAGCCTGCTGCAACTTTTCTTGTATAAATATTTCTGCAAATTTTTAAATTTTTTGCACAGATAGATATTAGATGTCTGATGATAAAGTTTCAAGTCAAGGTCTTAGTCTTGCATTTATAAATTCCAGATGATGTTAAATATATTAAGGATGTTTGCATGAAATTTTCAGCTCTGGCTGTTTACAAGGGAGCTCCTATAAAATATTCATGCAGTTTAGAGAGCTTTTAATTAGGGTTGTTGCAGAATTAATGATATAGGTTGGAGGGGTTTGGGGTCAGAAGTCACTTAATTGAATTAAATATGGGTGGAGTTCTGTGTTCCCCCTTTCTCTATTGCCTGAAGTACAAGCATCTTTCCTCCATAACATTTACTGGTCTGATTTGCTTTTCATAAACTTGCAACATTTTGATCTGTCCACAAGCACCAGCTACTTAAATCTTTTGTTGACCCAATCAGAAAATTATCATCATTGGACCAGTGTGTAGGCATTATTTTCAAACGCTGGTAGTGTGTGTATACCAGACTGCTCTGTTTTATGTTTACCACTTTGATTAAAATATGATAGGTGGAATCTTTGAAAAATTGATTTCACATACACATGCATGCACACATACAATTACACACACACACACACACTAACACATGTTAAACAACCCTCAGATGGAGGGGCCCCGGGTGGCTGAGTGGTCTAAGGCGCTCGCCTTTACAGATCACTGACATCTTACCTCGGTCCGTGTGGGTTTGAGTCTCAGGCTCAGCCAACGTGGGTATGTGAGAAAGCTTGCAAGTAGCTTCCCGTGGGTCGTTGGTTCTTCCCGGGGTTTTCTCTGGTTCTTCCTCCACCAAATATACTGGCCAACATGTATAGCCTATCATGTGCTGAAAAATGGCATTAAACCCATAACAACCAACCAACCAACCCTCAGATGGAGCAACGTTGATTGAAGAGTAATAGTCTGGAGGCTATTACTTGAAAGCTTTTACAGAAAGACCATGCTTGTTAAGTGTCAATCAAAAAATATGTCATATTAGCATAACTGTAATGTGTTAATGAATCAAGTTCCCTACTATGTTGTTTTATGGAAGACTTAAAAGGGAATTTGCAATATTTTGAGTCAAGAAATGCATCATAGGTATTTATATATATATCTTATCTACACAACCTATAAGGGCTGCAGACATATTATTGACAGATTTAATTGATTTAAATTCAAATTTCAGAGTTTATGGGTGAGTGAAATTTGTATAATTTGATTAAAAATGCACGATTTCTTTCCCTTGTAAAGATTATGGTAGATGATTTTAATACGTTTTCCTTTTTTCGGGTTCTTTTTATTTCACTTTTAATCAATATTTTACTACTACTTATGATTTGACCCATTACAGGTAACACGATAATTTAGCCATTACAGGTAACACGATAATTTAGCCATTACAGGCAGCAAGTAGATGAGTTTAGCCATCTCAGGCAAAGAAACTTTGGCAAATAAAAGAAAAAGAAAGAACAAAAAGAAAAATGAAAAAGTTGGATCAGTGACTGTGAAATTGACTTATAGTGAAACATGCCATACAGTAAAAAGAAACATTAAAGAGACTGAAATGTTTCTCATGCTTGATGTAGACCTGGTGTCAAAAACTACAGCTTGAAGTTCATTATGCATCAAATGAAGTTGAATTAATGCATCAGGGGAATGGAAAGTTTCCTAATTTCAGACAAGCCCTGACTCAAATTCTACAAGCCCGGACTCGGATTCCATGTGCCCAAAAGGCCCCTAATTTTTACTATGGAAAGAAATAAACAAAATAATATTAAATTTACTTACATGTTTATTCAGACCTCAAAATATTTCACGCAAAGAAATATCTTCCTCCAGGTCCTGATGTCAACCATTGTCCAATTGCTCTATCAATGTCCTCCTTACTCATTGGATCAGCAGTGTTGATGTTCATTAGCATCTGAAGCATGTCTTGCTTTACACAGTTTCCCTTTACACTTTTGATGTTGTTCATAGGTGCCTCTTAATATGTTTAACTAGTGTTGCATTATTCAAGTGTTTCAAACAAAATCATTTTTTGGTTGGTCTTTCATTTTTATCTCACCTCCGCCAAAGGACGGCCAATTTTTAATAAAAGACTCAGAAACCATCATGGACCACCTTTGATCCCTTTATTACTTATAACACATCAAACAATATCCCACATTTGGCCTAAACTCTTAAGATTACAACAATAAGGTATTCAATTAACAGCTTGTTGTGTACATAAGTTAGTTTTAATCTGATTATTCACCCATGCACCACTGCACTGGTCGCATCGACTGTTGGAACAGTTTCGGTCCTCACTAGACTGGTTCTGACTGGTTTCTGTAATGCGTGGATAGGACCCATAAAAATACAATTTTCTTTATTTTTTCAATTTTTTTTTAACAAAAATAGTTTTTTTTAAAAAGCAGTAGATTTCAACTATAAAAACGGTATGGGCGGTACACCGCCTTAAAAACAGTATTTTTGTCCTACCAACAGTAGAATCACATCTATGTTAAAGCCAAGCGAGCACTACTAATAGGTAACCAAGGCAATCTGTTTCCCATTCATAGGTCACATGCTTCACTTTGTACACAAAGTTTACAGCTTTCACTAGAAGTATGGTAAGTTGATGATTTTCGTATTGGTAAGGGGAATACATTGGGATAAATGTTAATAATTTACCAGTCTATCAGCAACTTGAAAATAAAATTCCACATTTCATCAGTGAGATAGAAGTTTTTTCAGGCAAATTAGATTTTTTTTTTCGACAAGCTTGATGGGCACTTCACTTAGAATACAGGAGGGGCCCAATCTGAAATTAGAGGGGCCCCAGGGCATCAGACCATCAGATTTTTTGAGCACTGCTAATATATTACAATATTGCAGAGTCATCTTTTACGAAATTAATTAGGGGCCTTTACTGTGTACATGTTATGCACTCTGGCCTTTTTATACCCCCAATGTGTGATATTGGGGTAATTATATAACTAACTCTATATGTATGTCTGTCTGTCCATAATCCATCTGTCTGTCCATCTGTAAACATTTTTGTTTTGGAAGAATCACTCTCAATCTGTTCAAGTTATCTCTATGAAACTTGGTACATATATTGGACTAGTGGTCCAGATGTGCATTTGCTATTCTTCATTTACAGTGTTTTTAACATTTTTGACCATTTCTTTATATTCATTCACTATTAACACTTTAGTTTCTGGAGAACAACTTGTATTGCTTATCTCTTTGTAGTATACTTTATACTTTGTATATACAAACTTCTTACATGTATATATGAAATCTTCAACATATCAGTTTCCTAACAGACATTTTAGCATTTTGGGTGGCAGATTAACTTTTGATTTAGCTTTGGTATCATTCTTACATAATTTACTAGTTTTCTATCAAACTATTTGTTATAAAAACAATATTTTCTTTCAGAAAACTCTACCATAGAATTTCAGCCAACAACAGTATTTTATGCCACTCTACTGTTTTACAAATTACTTATTTTTTTTATGTCAAGAATACATAACACCTGTTTGATGGGTGTTTTTGTTTAAGGCAGTAAAGTTTTATTTAATTAGGTCCCCAAGCGTGTCGGAAGATGAAAATAAAAGTTGGTTGTTGTTGCTAGTATTATTTTTTTTTAATTAGGGGCCTAGGCTACACGTATTTTGTTTCAAAGGTCTGATCTGTGCTGATACACAGCTACATTGTTAAATAGCTCATGCCACGGTGTGAGGGGCTTATTATTATAAGGTGTGTTATCTGTCTGAACTTGAGTATAAAAGTATAGAGTCTGGGGCAATCATTCAGATATAGGGTTTTGATATAGAGTCTGGGGCAATCATTCAGATATAGGGTTTTGATATAGAGTCTGGGACAATCGTTCAGTTATAAGGTTTTGATAAGTCCAGTAGAAGTATAGAGTCTATGGCAATCATTCAGTTACATGGATTTGATATAGAGTCTGGGGCAGTCATTCATTTACAGGGTTTTGATATAGAGTCTGGGGCAATCATTCAGTTACAGGGTTTTGATATAGAGTCTGGGGCAATCATTCAGGTATATGGTTTTGATATAGAGTCTGGAGCAATCATTCAGTTATAGGGTTTTGATAAGTCCAGTAGAAGTATGGAGTCTGAGGTGATCATTTCAGTTGCAGGGTTTTGATATAGAGTCTTGGGCAGTCATTCAGTTATAGGGTTTAGATAAGTCCAGTAAAAGTATAGAGTCTGGGGCAATCATTCAGTTATAGGGTTTTGATATAGAGTTTGGGGCAATCATTCAGTTATTGGGTTTTGATAAGTACAGTAGTTAAGCTTTCATGCCCCTTTTGTCTTGTGCTTTGTGGCTGTAGAGTATTTAAAAAATTGAGAAAACATGCTTATTAACTTACGTCTAAGGTCAGACATGTCAAGCTAGCCATTGGTCATTTGAGCTCATTTGTCGGTCACGTCCGCAAATATGGCAGATTTAGGATCAATGTTAACATAAATTGTATGCATATATCTGTATTTCTCTGAAACTCTTGCATATACAGTCATGCAACTTGATGGTTACACTCGTCATGAGTTGTACTATTTCCACTTGCAAAAGTATATCACAGTGATTTATTATTCATGCTTCAATGATTCTAAAAGCTTCTCCATTTAGTTGCATTTCTTAGGATCATGTAGCTGTGGAATGGATGAAACATTGTATTTCTACATTTCTTGGACTGGTCAGTAATACTTTTCTTTTAGAAAAAGCCACAAGATTTATCTTTGCTATTTTTCCCTAATTAGAAATACATTAGTAGTGAGTTCATCTTCTATGTGTGATCTGTTCTACAAAGGGTGAAGTTTTTTATAATGGGAATTTTTTTTTTTTCTTCACTTTTTTTCTCTTCCCAACTAACCTCAATTTTACGCATAATGCTGATTCAGATGAATTTTTTTGGTATTACCATATATACTCGCATATAAGTCAAGTCCAACTGCCAACTGCACAGACCCAGATCCGCCATCGCATAATGCACCAGCAGATATGGGTCTACTCTATACTGTTTGTTAGGAGTTATCAGTAGTACAAATAACATGGACCCTGATCTGCCAGCACATTATGTGATGGCAAATCAGGGTCTGTGTTGTTTGCAGTTGGACTCAACTTGTACACGAGTATATATGGTTTGTGGAAAGCTTTATCCAAACTTTTGACTACAATGCAAAGAATTTTATTAGTCTCCCTGTGCTACAGTGCAAGTCCAAGTTATCAAAATTGATATCACATGATCAGTATGAAGCTATGCCAACTTCTTTTTCTAAAATAGATTCAGTTGCATAAAATGCTTACAGTTCAAATTCCAGCTTTTTATGACCATTTTAACTAATCCTTGATGAAGGTTTTCTTCTGTTGCATATTTGTCTCATTGACATAACCAGGGCTTTGGCCAGCTGACTGGAAAATTGACCTTGACCTTGAAAGATTTGAGCTGCCCCAAATAATGACGTAATATCACAAATAAGGTCAAATAAAATATGGAATGTATGAAGGAAATTGCATTATATTTATTTTAGAAATAAAGAACTCATTTTCTTTTTATTTTTCTTTGAACCTTAATCATATATAATGAGAATTAAAGTTTATCAAACACAATATATGTAAATAGTACATGTAGATATATAGATGAGAAGAAATGAAATGGTTAGACTGTAGATATAATTGGAAGAGCAAAGACAGACATATATATGTATAGATAGATAAATGGATAGGTAAGGTGTTTGGAAACAGATTTTTAAGAGGAAGATGTTTATGTAAAAGACATTGAGCTGAAAAATGAAACAACCAAGAACAGAACTGTGTGAACCTAATTTTAATAAAGTTTTAATATATCATAACATATTTCTTTATCTACTTTTCCACTAAAAGTTAAATTGATAATGCAGATTTAGGTATCCATCCAGTAAGAAACAAAGTAAAACCAAGTTCCTCATTGAAATATTCAAGTACAGTGGTCCCCCTCTTGAACGGCCACCCGCTTTATACAGTCACAATCCCTTGGCACCGACGAGTTTGTGTTCAAAAGTACCCCTCAAGGACGGCCACCCCTCTAACGCGACCAGCGGCCAGCATTTTAGTGCAAAAACGGTCAAATTTACCCCTCACGAGCGGCCACATAATGGTTGTTTACAGAGTAAAATCTCAATAATATTTTTTAATTTCTCAATTCAACACATTGACATTTTGTTCCAACATGCCAATGAAGTAGCTATAATCCTTACAAAGAGGTAAGTAATCCGATTATCCTTACTGCCATGTGTTCCTCAGATGTTAGCTTTTGTCACTTTGATAATTACTGGCTATTATTACCACCGATAATTATCAGGATCACAAAAGCTAACCTCCGAGAAGCACAGCATTGTTCAGCTCAAGTCAGCGTGACATCCGGTCGCCAGATAGTAAAATGGTATGTTAGCCTTTCTGGCTTCACTCTAATAGATTATGAAATGTATATAACCGAGTACAAGACTGGAGAAGAAGAAAAAAAAGTCGATCACGTGACAGACTCACTTCCGTTGTAAACACTGTGCCTCACGCATGATTGCCCGCGAAGGAATAAGTTGTCGCAAAATATCGTCAGACATTCTCAGTTTAGAACAAAAAGTGAAAGCAATTAAATTAAACGAAAAGAGGGAGAGTCTTTTGATAACTACTGAGAAATTTTATGTCAGAAAGATTCAAATAAACATTGTCAATATACATTCAACTGCATTGAGTGGGAAGACGGAACGACTGACGTACAGGGATAGTTGCAACCAAATGTTTGTGCCCAGAATTTACCGACAATGTGGCTTTGCACCACAATTCATGATTATTCATATTTTTGTAAAAATAACATTGATATTAGTTTTATAATATTGAGTCCTTAACCAGATAATATTCCTGTGATTTTTAAATGAAAATATTAAATATATAAAAATTAGTTACATCTTTTATACTTTATATGTAGTTATTACTCACAACTGTGTGATCCCCCTCTAGAAATGCCACCCGTCTTATTATGCCACTTTCTTGCTGCAGAAGGGGTGGCCTTATAAGAGGGGGACCACTGTATCGGTGAATTCGCTCGTTGCTTTTTTTCTGGAGAGTGTTGTGTTCACTCACATGTCTGCTTCCACTTTCACATGTCATCCAGTTTTCAGTAGCACTTTCTGCATCAAAGTCTATGACTGGAGGATCATGAATACTTACATTTATTAGAAGCTGAAGTGTTTCCTGGTTAAGACAATTTCTCTGGTTTGTTTTGATCCTGAAGTCAGATACCTGGAAGCACTTTAGAAACAATATTGGAAACTCTCAAAACGCTTGTCAAATGAATGTACTTGATGAGCACATTGGATTTGTTTGTGGCAACTTTGTAAAGTTTCTTTTTTTTTGCCATGATATGATAGCAGACCCATCTCATCAACTACATCAACAATAATAAAAGCTAGACTTTTTGTAATTATTTATTTATACTTGCAACTGAATAATTTGAGAACTACCTTTTTTATCCATTTACTTAAGAATTGTGACCTAGTCACCTTGAACTCAGAGATACATCAAAATACTCTTTGACAAGCTGACTTTTGAGATTGATTTGAGAACACTTATTTTTATCCATTAAATTATTTGCCGGACATTAAGTATGTATCTGTCTCCTGTAATCATCACATAAACAGACGATAAACACTGCTTGTGGGTGATAAATATTTGGTACATCAATCGTGCTTTTAATAAAACCAAGGTGGCAACTCATTAAAGATGAGTGCCTTTTATTTCAAAAAGCACCTGTCGAAGAAATCTAACGAGCTATATTATTAACAATTATCACCTGGTCACCTTGAGATTGGCAACATGCATCCAAACAATCTTTGACTAGCCAGTTGTTTAGAGCTGGCAAGCATGGCAAATCTCAGAGCTCACAAACTGCCTGTGGCAAGGTTGGGACTTGAAAGCTAAAAACTTCAGCTTGTAATCCCTTAGACTGAAACAAATAATTTTGTTGCAGCTGTTTTCTCACTCGAAAAAGGTTACCAAACCATGGGCATGTGAGATTCATGTAATTTTGTATGATATGAATTCATTATTCCTCCTTACTTGAAAACATGAATGGAAATTGCACATGTATGAAAGTTTCTTTCTTTGCAATACAATGTAAAATCTGAGACTCACAGTGTAAGTGTTTCTAACCAATATTTATTGAACCTACGCAAAGGGAGTAAAGGATATTTTTAGATTTCATCTAGGTCATATAAATATTACGTTGTACTATTGTTGCAGATGAGCTAGGTAAAGAGCTAGATAAATATGTAGCGAAGCTTACAGTTCCAGTTCATGTCGTCAGATCCGAGGAACGCACTGGCTTAATCAGAGCACGCTTAAAAGGTATGTACCTTATATACTTGCTTATAAGTCAAGATTTTAGGATTGGATTAGAGGGATTTTAACCCCTCCATATCTGTGGCATTGTATCTATTCTCTTTTATCAAATATAGTTTGTATTACTAATAATAGTAACTGTATGGTCCAACTAAATTAGTAACAAAGCCCCGTAAATTTTATGTCAAGAGAGAAAACTCAAATGCAAGTTAATGGTTAGACCTTATAGTAGTTATCTCCCATGGATATTGTTCCACTAAGGTAATACTTGTAATAATGATGGAAAAATGCTTTGAAAAGGAAATCATCACAATAATTCCTCAGATAATTTTTCAGATGGTAATATAAATTGTCTAGTGATATACATGTATAAAGAAAAGAAAATTTTGAATAATATTATAAAGATTATCGAGAGCAGTCTGTTTACCATAGCAACAAGGACGATGAATAGCAATATCTCTGGAGTTATGTTCTTCCATATGATCTTATGTCAATTAGTATCATTTCACCTCTATAAGCCATCTGTTTTCTCAGTACTTTAATCATTTTGAAATTTGAATCTAGTTTTAATGGTGTGTAATTGACTCTTCAGTTTGATGAAATGTGATGGTTGTTGCACACATTGTCTTATAATGTAAATTATAAATCAAAATCTATTGTGCACTGATTTATTTCACAGGTGTAACTTTTTGTTGTTTTGCAACCATTGACATTTTTGTTGATACATATTGATATGAATGGAGGAGTTCCATGGTTTTTATAGATGTAAAATTAATTGTTGGTTCTTTAAAGCTTGTACATATGTGCAACAATCATGAAATCCATGAACAATACCCAAGAAATGCAAATTTTTTATATTATTTTTTGCTGGTTTTAACGGCACTTTTAACACATTATTGGCTATATCATGCCAATGAAATAGGAGCTAAATGCCTTTCCCAAGGACACACCGAGCCAGCCGACCCAGGTTAACCTGTATAGGTATCGAATTCACGACCCTTGGAGTCTGATGCTGTACCAAGTAAGCTATCCTGGCTCCAATGAATGAAAGTGGGTTAGTGGTATCTCCTTAATAGAAGAATGTTTCGTCAGTTTTATACTAAAGGATCTTTCTCACTTTTCTTGATTGTGTTGCCCCAGCATGTTCCACTTTGCTTTCATATAGCCAGTTTTAACTTGATGGAGAACAAAAATTAAAAGAAATATTGAAAATAATCAAAATGTGTCGATGGTTCTAAATTCAGTTTTCAAAAGGTTAGCTGTTTGTTTTACAGGAGCAGCACGGGCAAAGGGAAAAGTAATCACATTCCTAGATGCCCATTGTGAATGTACCACTGGCTGGTTGGAACCTCTACTGGCTGAAATTCACAAAGATAGGTGAGTTAACATGATTTATGCTATTTAATTTTGAGAGTCCTTTTGTTGTGCTATTAACTCCATCCAACACAAAATGGCCTCATCAATTGCCTTTGTGCTGTTAACTTCATTCAACACAAACTGGCCTCATCAATTGCCTTTGTGCTATTAACTCCATCCAACACAAACTGGCCTCATCAATTGCCTTTGTGCTATTAACTCCATCCAACACAAACTGGCCTCATCAATTGCCTTTATGCTGTTAACTCCATCCAACACAAACTGGCCTCATCAATTGCCCTTGTACTAAATGTTTACCCACATCATGAAGTTTAAGGTTTATGTGCCCATTTTGGTCATTACACCATATAATTGAGCCATATGACTTAAAATGAGCTCAGCAGAAACTGTACTTTGTAATTCATTCTAACCTGGATTACATGTACTGTAATTACACATATGTATTGTAATTACAGAGGTAAAAAATATTTAATCAACAGCCACTAAAACAAGTAGTTTAATGTTTCTTTAGTTGTCAAAACCTCACCAAATATTGACAGAGTCCAAAATATTCATATTCAGTTTTGAATTAACCCTTAAAGGTAGACCTGAACGCAATATACTACAATTCGGAAGCGTAATTTGTTAGACATTTAATGTGCACTGCAAAGTATTGCACACATTCATTCACTGGATTAGGAGTTATGGCTGTTTAATTACAACCCAAATGTGACCTCTACGGAAAAAACTGAACATCTGTTTGTAAATGGCCCGATATGCATTCGCAAGCTTGTGACATCAGTAGAGAAACCGTATGAATAATAATCAGTGATAGTACCAATAAAACTTGCTTTTTGTTTTGCAACATTGCTTGAATGACGCATATATTTCCATTAAGTACTGGACAACAATGCTTGAATGATGCATATATTTCCATTAAGTACTGGACAACAATGCTTGAATGACGCATATATTTCCATTAAGTACTGGACAACATTGCTTGAATGACGCATATATTTCCATTAAGTACTGGACAACATTGCTTGAATGACGCATATATTTCCATTAAGTACTGAACAACATTGCTTGAATGACGCATATATTTCCATTAAGTACTGAACAACATTGCTTGAATGACGCATATATTTCCATTAAGTACTGGACAACAATGCTTGAATGACGCATATATTTCCATTAAGTACTGGACAACATTGCTTGAATGACACATATATTTCCATTAAGTACTGGACAACATTGCTTGAATGACACATATATTTCCATTAAGTACTGGACAACATTGCTTGAATGACGCATATATTTCCATTAAGTACTGAACAACATTGCTTGAATGACGCATATATTTCCATTAAGTACTGGACAACAATGCTTGAATGACGCATATATTTCCATTAAGTACTGGACAACAATGCTTGAATGACGCATATATTTCCATTAAGTACTGGACAACAATGCTTGAATGACGCATATATTTCCATTAAGTACTGGACAACATTGCTTGAATGACACATATATTTCCATTAAGTACTGGACAACATTGCTTGAATGACACATATATTTCCATTAAGTACTGGAAGCCTCACATGCCTCTGCCTAGTTCAAGCAAATATTTGATATAGTAATATCCTGTGTATAGAAGTCACTTGTATAATGAGATCCTGTTGAAAACTGTAAATTAATCAACATTTTGTTTAGATTTTACCTATTTATCTGAATATTCTTTAAAGACACCTTTCTGTTCATCCTTTTTTTTTTTTCTTCATTTTTTTGTACATAGGTGTTATTTAAATAATATTTATGAGATTGAAGATACGGTACTGACTGTCAAAGTATGGCATACTTATGAGATTGAAGATACGGTACTGACTGTCAAAGTATGGCATACTTATGAGATTGAAGATACGGTACTGACTGTCAAAGTATGGCATACTTATGAGATTGAAGATATGGTACTGACTGTCAAAGTATGGCATACTTATCAGATTGAAGACGGGACTGATTGTAAGTGGTCTAAATAGTGAACAAAAGAGAGAGAAAAAGAGAGAAAATAAAAGGAGATACATTTTTTATTTCAATAAAAAAATTAAATTATAAAATTTGTGGCATTTCAGCAAACATTCTATTCTAACAGTCATAATCGGTCTACAATTAGAAGGCAACAATTGAATTTACCGTTGTTGACAGGTCATAAAATTCAACAATTTGTATCATGGTTTCATACCTACAGAATCACTTAAATTTTCTGATTTTTCATCCATGCAAAAGACATCTCAGTCGGCTTTATATCAACGTGAATTATGAGACTTCTCATTCTTTTTCATACATCTGTGGAATTTCGCAGACGTTAATATGATGTTGTCCTCACTCCAAAACATGTTTACATCGTGAATATACCCTTTACTGAAATACTTGAACCCCTATTGTCTGCTTTTCAATGATAAATCTATATGTCAAAAACTCGTGAGAAAAATTTGTTGGAAGATCGGTCAATTTTGCTCTGTGTTCCAGTGATGAACATGTCATATTTAAATGTTTGTCTAAGGTAGCAAAAAAAGAGTTATCTCCCATAAGGGGGCGGAGCTAAGTACGCTGTATGGAGCAGTCAGTTTTACACACACATTCATCCCAAGATCTTGTTGGTCCTAAATGAAAACGGTGCTGCTCAGACATCCAATATGGCCACCACAGCAGTCATCTTGAAAATCGTTATCGCTACTCGTCCTGAATGGATTCTCATATCAGCATGGGGTTTTCACTAAAAGACTTCTTACTGTGCATAGTTGGTCCTAAATGAAAATGGTGCCAATCTGACATCCAATATGGCTCCCACAGCACCCGTCAGTACTCCTGAATTGATAGTCATATCAACATGGAGTTTTCACCAGAAGACTTCTTATGATGTTTAGTTGGTCCTAGCTGAAAATGATTCTGCTTGGACATCCAAAATGGCTGCCACAACAGCCATCTTGAAATTTTTTTTTATTGCTTCTCCTCCTGAATAGATGGTGATATCAACATGGGGTTTTTGGTAAAAGACTTTTTATTATGTCTAGTTGGCCCTAAATGAAAATGGTGCTGCTCTGACATCCCATCTATAGCCACCATAGCAGCCATCTTGGAAAACATTTTATCTCTGCTCCTGAACAGAAAGTTATATTGACATGGGTTTCACCACAAGACTAATTATGATATTCAGTTGGTCCTGAATGAAAATGGTGCTGAACTGACCTACAATATGGCTGCCACAATGAACATATTGAAAATCTTGTCACTAATTCTCCTGAATGGATGGTCATATCAACATGGATTTTTCAGCAAAAGTCTTCTAATGGTATCTAGTTTGTCCTAAATGAAAATGGTGCTGATCTTACATCCAACATGGCTGCCACAGTGGCTAATTGACAATCTTGTCGATAAAAAATATCACAGACGGTTTTAGCACTCAGCAGTTAAAAAGAAGAAATGGTTTTATCTTGAATTCCTGGAAATTATTTTCATACATTAGGGCATCAGTCCCTTTGAGGGACTGTTGTTTAACTTTTTATTATACAGAGGGGGCATCTTGATTCAGTCCTGTCCATCTATCTATTCTGGGAAGCTTGTTTGCCGGAATTTGCATAAACCACTCAACATAGATAAATGAAATTTGGTATACTTGTTTTCTATCCATATGCAGATCTTATGCATTTTCATGGTTTTTGAATGACTTTTTAACAATTTTATCATTTAAAAATGTTTTTTTTTTATTTAGGCTTTTTCTATGCATACCTTTTTACATTGATTATGCAAAAACCGCCTAATCCAGGTAAATGTAATTATATAGGCATGTTTCTATCCACATACAAATAACCTGATTCAATGTTTATGAGAATTAGATATATTTTGCAAGTTGTATCAATATTTTTCTTCAAACTTAAATATTTCAGCTTTATTCAGGACACAATGTTTTTTTGTAAACAGACTCTATTTTTTGTGTATTTTTCTATTCCAGAACTGCAGTAGCCTGTCCTATAATCGACGTGATAAGTGATGATACATTTGAGTACATCACAGGCTCTGATATGACATGGGGTGGTTTTAATTGGAAGTTGAACTTCCGCTGGTATCCAGTTCCACAGCGGGAGTTGGACAGACGAGGTGGAGATAGAAGCACACCGACCAGGTACTGTCAATCAGAAAACATGAATTAGTTTTAAATGTTTTTTACTTTGATTTTGAGAAGTATGGATCCATAGAATGAACAAGCAAGCAAACAAAAAGTAAAGGAACAAAAATAGCGTTTAAAAAAAATACTGTGAATCTTTATATTTAAGTGTAAGTAAATTATTAAATCAACAGAATGTTAGCAACATTAAATTGTAATGAATTACTAATGGGCAAAAATAAAAAATTTTGGTGAATTAATAATGAGCACAAATATACAATTTTGGTGAATTACTAATGGGCAAAACAAAAACATTTTGGTGAATTACTAATGGGCAAAAATATAAAATTTTGGTGGTAGTATTACCCTAAGTAATAAAAAAGTGATCAGTGCTTGCCTGTTACACTGTGGCAACACAGACAAAATTAAGTGTGGTTGTTTTATTTAGACATGAGGTATTATCAAATGACACATAACATGAATCGATGCCAACAATGAAGGATGTTCTCAAACACCAGATATTATCAAATGTCACATAACATGAATCAGTGCAAACAATGAAGGATGTTCTCAAACACCAGATATTATCAAATGTCACATAACATGAATCAATGCCAACAATGAAGGATGTTCTCAAACACCAGATATTATCAAATGTCACATAACATGAATCAGTGCAAACAATGAAGGATGTTCTCAAACACCAGGTATTATCAGATGTCACATAACATGAACCAATGCAAACAATGAAGGATGTTCTCATTATAGTCAAAACATCAACCAGATCATTTCTTAAAAACAATATCCACAAGTCCATCTGTTGACTTGTTGGTATTACATCCATGGTATAACACAAGTCCATCTGTTGACTTGTTGGTATTACATCCATGGTATAACAAGGTGTTTATGAAATGGTGGCTACTAATATGTAACCATGGTTACAAGCTTTCAGAACTGTCCATACAGTGTTTTTATCATGCTTATTTTTTCATCACATAATTTTAGTGAAAAATTTTTGTTTTCTAAATTCGGTAAAGTTTTATGCTGGCTAAAAAATTTGAGTTACAGTAAGATGGTCAGTTAATAATTTCTTGTGTTTGTGTTATAATTACAGATTTTTACTAAGCCTTTGAAACATGCATTTAGATTGGTTAAAATCATATCATGTAACACAGAAAACTTGAAGTCATTAGGTCATAGCACCAGAAAGGAACTATCTTATGTATTAATTAACCTTTATGTTCTTTAACAGTATTCGTAAACAATGGCTAAAATATAGTTTTGCTATTTATTTCTTGAAATTCATTACTATTTTTATAACTATTTGTAATCATAAGAACTAGCCTTTGTATTTTAGAGGATTTATGAAGTCATGAAGCTCGAAAATCAAATGCACACCCTGCATGAACACCCTTCGCTTTGCTATGGCCGTTCATGCAGTGAGTATCGTATATACTCGTATATAAGCCGATACCAACTGCAAACTCCATAGAGCCAGATCTGCCATCGCATAATGTGCCAGCAGATCTGGGTCTATGCAGTTTGTAAGGACTAATCAGTAGAACAAGCAACATAGACCCTGATCTGCCGGTGCATTATGCGATGACAGATCAGGGTCTATGTTGTTTGCATTTGGACCTGGATTGTACGCGAGTATATATGGTAATCCATTTTTAAGCTTCATACCTTCATGAATCCTGTAAAATATGAAGTTCATATGGCACCAGTTGAAATTTATATCATGGTTCATACAATCTTGAAAACTCCTTGAATTTCATTAAAGTTGCTTTTATCCTAGAAAATCCCCTGAATTTGTTGAAAACTCCTTGAATTTTGCCCCCCCCCCCCCCACTTGAATTTATATGCCAGAAAACAAAACATTAAAGCTGAATAAAATATATAACTTATTAAATTTAGAATTTTGTTTGTTTACATATTGTCCAAAAATAATAAATAAATAAAATGGGATATAATTTGATGGACAAATGACACATAACACCAGTAGTTAACAAAGTAACATATGGAGAAAGTTAAATTTCCATAAGACAAAATAGTCTTTTCAAACTTTTGGAAGTCCTTGAAAACTCTTTGTAAAAGTCCTTGAAAGAAACTCTCCAGGGCTGTACAAACCATCTGTGAAATATATGCCCAAATATTATTATAAATAGTATTATTATTATTATAAATATTATTATAAATAGTATTTCAGACAATAATTAAACCCTCTACTGATGCATGGAAGTTTCATCATTTCAAAATTCAAGTTACTTCAAGACGGTGTTTCTTTATTAAAAACTATTTTTAAAAAAAATAAAAATGTGAGAAAAGGGTGAACAATAATTGGAATGTTAAATGGTTAGAACCTCAAAATTACAATACTTTTGAAACTCATTAATAAGCATTCTTAACCTCCTATTAAGTCCAGATAAACCGATGAAATAATATGGAAAATCCACAGATTTCATTGAAAAATTGGGTCATTGAAAAAGCATGATAATTGTGATAGATGATAAACAATGGGTTTATTGCATGGTCTTTAAAAGAATTAGTTAAACTAGTTAGCTCTACTGGTCATAGACCAAAAGAGATTATGGGATGGTCTGTTGTCTCTCATCCGTTTATCCATTAGCAGAAGTTTGTTATCGCTACTCCTCCTAAACTACATGGACGATTGCCATTAAACTTTACACACACACATTGATTCCATGGTCAAGTTGGTCCTAAATGAAAATGGCACTACTTGGACATCCAGAATGGCCACCACAGTGCTCATCTTGAAAATCTTGTTGTCGCTACTCCACCTGAATAGATGGTCATATCAACATGGGGTTTTTACTAAAAGACTTAAAGTATCTAGTTGGTCCTAAATAAAAATGGTGCCGATCTGACATCCAATATGGCTGCCACAACAGCCATCTTGAAAATCTTATAACTACTTCTCCTGAATGGAAAGTCTATTGACATGAGGTTTTCACCAGAAGACTTTTCATGATGTCTAGTTCATCCTAAATGAAAATGGTGCTGATCTGATGTCCAATATGGCCACCACAGTGGCCACCTTGAAAATCTTGTTATCGCTCTCCTCCTAGATAGATGGTCATATCAACATGGGGTTTTCACTAAAAGACTTCTTATGATGTCTAGTTGATCCTAAATAAAAATGGTGCTGATCTGATATCCAATGTGGCAGCCACAGCAGCCATCTTGAAAATCTTGTTATCGCTACTTCTCCTGAACAAAAGGTAATATTGCCATGGGGTTTTCACCAGAAAACTTCTTATGATGTCTAGTTGGTCCTAAATAAAAATGGTGCTCCTTGCACATTCAATATGACTGCCTTAGCTGCCATCTCGAAAATCTTGTAATAGCTACTCCTCCTGAATCAATGGTCATATCGGCATGGGGTTTTTATTAAACGACTTCTTATGATATCTAGTTGGTCCTAAATGAAAATGATGCTGCTCAGACATCCAATATGGCTGCCACAATGGCCATCCTGAAAATCTTGTTATTAATATTTCTCCTTGATGGTTTTTCATATCGATATGGTACTTTCACCAAAAAATGTCTTGTGATGTCTAGTTGATCCTAAATGGAAATGGTGACAATCTGATATACAGTATGGCCACCATGGCTGCCATCTTGAAAACCTTGTTATCATTATGCCCCCAAAATGGAAAGTCATATCAACATGGGCTTTCCACCAGAAGACTTCTTATGATATCTTGTTTGTCCTAAATTATGCCTTGTTGGTCCTAAATGAAAATGGTGTCAATCTGACATCCAGTATGTCCACCACAGCAGCTAATTTGAAAATCTTGTTATTGCTGAAGAATATTAGTGATGGTTTCAAAAACTCAGCAGTTAAAACAGGAAGAAACAATCTTGTCTTGAAATCTTGGAAATTCTTTTCCACAAGTAGACATGGTAGAGCATCAGTCTCTTCAAGGGAATATTGTTTAATATTGCTTCACTTTGGATATTTAAAAAAAATCACTTTACCTAAGTGATGCATTGAAACCTGACACAGTGGACATAAAGGACATTTATAGGTCCCTTCTCTTATATTTATGATAATCTTTAACCTCCATTTAGGACACTTGTCCATAAAGGACATTTTGTGCATACTGCTCACATTGGGTTACCTCCCCTTAATAGGGTAACACCAATGTCACAGTGCTGTAAATTTGGTGGTAAATTGCCATATGGAGAAAAATGTACACTTTGATAACCATATGACACATAATTTAGATTGAATTTATAATGGTTTTCCTCTTAAGTATCTTTGGTGCAGGATATGAAGATTTTGAATCATAGTTGTAGCAACCAGTTAATCTTGTTGTGTACTAATCTGTTGAGACCGCAATCTAAGGCTTAGATGATCTAGAGGTCAAAACATTGTTATGGCAGCAATATATTCTGAAAGAGTATGAGCTGTGTGGAGTATGATTTTTGTGGTCCCTTGTGACGGGTTACACTGTACTCATCTCATTCTGTCCATTTATATTTTAAAATTGGAAGACTGGAAAAGATAAACATCCCAGGCTGTTGCACATAAACTTTAAGAATGGAACAATATATTTATCTTGTGAAAAATTTCAAAACTATTTTGAAACGATTACATTCTGATTCAGAAAGAAAATGATCGTAAAATATGGAAAATTATTGGTCAGTTTTCATTATGAACTTGTTTTTTTTACAGATATTGAGTAATATTTTGAACGAAAAACTGGATGTTAGTCTTGTTGACTGAGCAAAATATATAGTACCATATGTATTCATGTATAAGCCGAGTCCAAATGCAAACAACATAGACCCTGATCTCCCGTCGCATAATGCGCAAGCAGATCTATCTTGGTTGTTCTAATGATTAGTCCTTACAAACTGCATAGACCCAGATCTGCCAGTGCATTATGCGATGGCAGATCTGCGTTAATGCAGTTTGCAATTGGTAATGGGATTTTACACTACTATATATGGTAGGTATCTTCTTCCTAAAGATATTGGTGTTTTCATCAATGAAAATACAGTCAGGGTGATATGTGTTAATTGAGCTTTAATTTTTCCAACAATCTATTTGTCGTAAATGGAAATACCATATATACTTGCTTATACGTTGGGTCCAACTGCAAACTGCATAGACCCAGATCTGCCATTGCATAATGTGCCAGCAGTTCTGGGTCTATGCAGTTTGTTAGGAGTAATCATTAAAACAAACAACATACGCCCTGATCTGTCAGCACATTGTGCGTTGGCAGATCAGGGTGTGTTAACTTATAAGTGAGTATAGATGGTAGTTTAAGATCATTCAGAATGAAACCCTTTTATCTGACAGTCCAATTTACCATATTTATCCATGTAAATGCCCACCCAAATTTGTCTTGTTCAACCAGGCTCTCACATGGCTGCATGAGCTCACCATATGAGGGTCTGGTACAATGCTTTGTTGATCGCTGTTACTTATAGAAGGCACTTTGGTCAAACTTTGTAGAAGCAAAACTATAAAAACATTTTTCCATTTTTTGAAAGTCATCTATTCAGACTTTCTGCAATCATCCAAGCAAAACTTTTATTGTAAGCTTTAAAGGATATCATAAAAGATCACTTTGTAAACAGACACTGATGCTGGAGGTGTTTCTCTGTTGGACAGTGAAACCATTCATGTTCAAGCAAAACATGATGTCATATCATAACCATGGCATATTACATCATCTTATCCCCTCAGCCAATCAAATCACTTTTCCAAATTTTGGAAAAGCCTTGTTCTGGTGTTATGAGGAAAATCCCATTTGTTTACAAGACCCTCCTTTTGCAGAGATCTCATGAAGCCATATGAGAGGTCTGTTTAAAGGAGACTACCAACTAAATGTGAATAGTGGAGACCCAGGTCTGTTGTCACATGATGGATGGGAGGTCAGTGTCTTTGTTATTTGCTTCAGATCACAAGTAGAATGAATAACACATACCCTAATCTGCTTGCCCATTATGTGATGGTAGACCAGGATCTGTGTTGTTAGTTAAGTGCTTGTTATACATGAGTGAATAAAGTATCCATTGTTAGCTCATCTGACCATAAAAAGAGCAAGTGGGCTTGTAGTCTTTGGCCAATTTTGATCAAATTTGGTTAAGAGCATCCTGGCATGAAAAGCTTTCAAACTTGTACAAATTATGCCAATCCACCATCAAATATGGCCACTGTTATTAAAATTAGGAGAAGAAAAAAAAAAAGACTTCTTCTCAAAAACTGCTCAACAGAATTTGATCAAATTTGATAAAAACATCCTGGTATTAAGGGCTTTCATATTTATAAAAAATCATGCTGATCCAGGCATCAATTATGGCCACCATTACTAAAATTAGAAACATTTTGTTTTGTTTTTATGTGTGCATGTTATGGTCCCCTTTAAAGGACTTCATGTCATAAAATGTTCAACAGAATTTGATCAAATTTGATAGAAAACATCCTGGCACCAAGACTTTTCAAGGTAATTCAGATGCTGCTGATCTGCCTTCAAAAATATGTCATAGTTACTAAAAATAGACAAACCTTTAAATCTTTAAAACCACTCCATAGAATTTTACCAAACTTGACATGAAGCATCCTGGCATAAAGATCTTTCACATTTGTAAAAAAGATGGCAGTCTACAAAATAGAAAAATGTCTAAACGACTTCTCAAAAATCACACAACAAAATTTGACCATATTTGACAGAAAGCATCCTGAGGGCTTTCAGTTTTGTGTAACTGATGCTGATCTGCCATCAAATATTGCCACCTAAAACAGTTGAATAGAATTTGACTGACCTTAACAGAAAGCATCGTGGCATGAAGACCCAGATTTCTTGGCCAACTGCTCTTGCATTTGAATATTAAACAGATGTCATTCAGGTGAGCTATCTCAGGCCCACTTGGGCCTCTTATTAATCGCAACATTTTTGCTTGCAATAATGTATGAAGTCATTTTTTTTTATAAAACAGGAACAACTATTAAGGCCACCATCAAAATTTAGGATTTGCGATGCAGCTATTTTTTACTAGCCACCTAGGGGTTGGATATAAGTGAGATGGCTGCTTAAGGGAGGTAACATTTAAGTGAAAAATAACAGTTGGAAAATCAGACACCATCTAAATACGAGCAGTGGTTGTTTAAGTCAGGTGATCATTATGTGCAGTTTGACTATATAAAAATAGATAAAATTTGGTAAATTTTACTGCTAATACAGTATCTTTGTTTATTTTTTTCAGAACTCCCACTATGGCTGGTGGCCTTTTTGCTATAGACCGGGATTATTTTTATGAGACTGGTTCTTATGATGAAGGAATGGATATATGGGGTGGAGAAAACCTTGAGATGTCATTTAGGGTAAGGAGGAGAATTTAGTTTTAGAGAGATAGAAAGAGTTTGGTAAACATACATTGGTTCATCCATCTGACATACATTTTAATCATGATCAGAAAATACACAGAAATCTCACCAGCATCAATGTGGAAAATGCACATGCAAGAGAGACAAAAATCAACATGTAACTTTCCACATAGTTTATACAACAACACAGACAAAGCAAAAAGCATAGAAAGAGCTATACTCATGGCATTTACCGTATATACTTGCGTATAGGCCAGGTCCAAATGCAAACAACATTGAACCTGATCTGCCGTCACATAATGCGCCAGCAGATCAGGGTCTGTGTTGTTTGTTCTACTGATTAGTCCTTACAAACTGCATAGACCCAGATCTGCCAGCACATTATGTGATGGCAGATCTGGGTCTATGCAGTTTGCAGTTGGTATATGCGAGTATAGACGGTGTGTTAAACTTCACCGACACATCAGTTAATGGGACTCATTTGTCAACAGAAGTACTTGGATATTGTCCAGCCTGCAAAGCATATGGAAAATATAATTACCTCTACTACAAAGGAGATCATAAATGCCTGGTTTGCATCATCAGTTGGGGCCTCGGGTGGCCGAGTGGTTTAAGGCACTCTCCTTTACAGATCACTGACATCTCGACTCTCTCTGCATGGGTTAAAGTCTCAACTTAGCCAACGTGGGTACTTGAGAAAGACTGCCAGTAGCTTCCCATGGGTCGGTGGTTCTTCCCGGGATTTTCCCAGGTTCTTCCTCCACCAAATATACTGGCTGCCATGTATAGGCTATCATGTCCTAAATAAAAGGTATTAAAACCCACAAAAACCAAACCAAAAAGCATCATCAGTTGATAAGTTAACATAAGTTTAGCTCGATCTGCTCAAAGACTTTACTTTTTTATTATAATTTTTGTTCTCCATGAATGATATTTTTGTTGTTTCTTTAAGCCACCACATTAAGTTCTTTTAATTTAGTTTCTTTACTCTGGAACCTTTGAATGTACTGAATGGCTGAGTGGTCTAAGGCACTCTCCTTTACAGATCTCTGACATCTCAACTATCTCTCTGCATGGATTCAAGTCTCGGCTTAGCCAACGTGGGTACATGAGAAAGCATGCCAGTAGCTTTCCGTGGGTCAGTCATTCCTCCTGGGGTTTTCCCAGGTTCTTACTCTACCAAATATACTGGCTGCCATGTATAGCCTATCTTGTCCTAAAAATGGTATTAAAACCCACAAAAACCAAACCAAAAAGCATCATCAGTTGATAAGTTAACATAATTTTAGCTTGATCTGCTCCAAAGCTTCAAATTTTTATTATAATTTTTGTTCTCCATGACTGATATTTTTGTTGTTTCTTAAGCCACGACATTAAGTTCTTTTAATTTAGTTTCTTTACTCTGGAACCTTTGAATGTACAATCACAAAACTGGATGGGTACATTCACCGTGAGGAATGCTAACCACCATGTCGAAACAGTAACCAACTGCTCCAGTAAGTATGTTGAGTTTCTTTTTCAGCTCCATTTCTCAGTAGTCATCCAAAGTATAGGTCTTGGTGATCTACTTTTTTTGCACTGGTGACTCTTTTATGTTTAAGTTGTCTATCCGGTAGTGGAAGTCTTATGCATTTGTGTTACATTTCTATCTGCAGGTGTGGATGTGTGGTGGTAAGATCTACATTGTGACTTGCTCCAGAGTAGGGCATGTGTTTAGGAAAACTTCCCCATACTCTTGGCCAGGGGGTGTTGCCAGAATTATTAATCACAACACTCAGAGAATCGTAGAGGTCTGGATGGATGAATATAAGGACTTCTTCTATAAAATCAATCCAGGTGAGTAATTTCATGGGAAGTTTTTGAAAAAGAATGGCACAGTTGAAATGAACTTGATACACAGAAGTCTGTTTTTTTTATGTGAACTCAATGAAGAACCGTTAACATTTTGGACTTTTTGAGGGAATGCAGTTTATTTAACAAATGTTGACCAAGTTTTAAGGATTTTATATTTTTTACCTTTATATTTTATTTTATATACATTTTACAGAATTTACTTTTTTTTTATTTATCTTGTAGTACAGTAAAACCTGTCATGAGAGACCGCCCCTTCTGCCAGCAAAAAGCGGTCTCTCAAGACAGGTGGTCTCTCATAACAGGTTTGTACAAAAAGACCAGTTTCCAGGGTCGAAATTCAGCACTGTTTAAGAGGGAAAAATAAGCACAATCATGTACATTTATTGTATTCTTTGTTCATAGTTCTTGTTAAAATATTGTACGCATTAATCTGAAAATAATTTTAAATAGTAATAAAGATATACATCTATCGTTAAACATGAATCACATTTATATTTGAAGATCACACGTACATGTACTAGTATTAGCATACGAGTTCGTTTCTAATTGACTCCTTGTCTTTTATAACACCCTAAATTTGAGTTTAACCAACGTTTCAAGTGGCTGCTATGTTGCAAACGGTCTCCCGTTTTTCACTTCTTTCAGTTACATTAATTCTTTCCTCCAATGTTAGAATTTGTCTCTTTTTCATTGGAGGTTCTGCCATTGTTATTAAAGTGCTAGGTGTTAATGTTATGAGGGATCAATTGTAATAACGACTGTCGCAGTTTTGATCAAGCTTTGGGGAAATATGGAATACATATACAATGTATATGTACCAATGAATGAAATAAAAAGACACAATTAATTTATCCAGAAACAGAATAAATTTATTTAGAGACAAAAGTCAAAGACTTTATTCACCAACAATACAAAGGGATTAACTCTATAAACAGAGGGTGTAAACAGCTGCACTAAGGTGAACAGATGACGGTTTGGTGTGTGGGTTGTAATCTCTGTAACATCAAAAACACCCCAACAAACAACACAAGCCTTTCACAATGACAATCGAATCCGGAAAACGATTCTCACCTACTGGTATTAAAGACAAAGACAAAGACCTCATTCACCCCAGGCATTACGGATTAACTCCAAAGACAAATGATGTATGCGACCGCTATATTGACGTTGGCACTACAATGGCAGTTAGTGACATGTACTTTAGTCTGGTTTACAGTCTAGAACAAAGGAAACTACATGCATGACCTGCAAAAGTTAGGAAACCGGTAGCCAGTCTAATTTGTTTTTATAATTTTTTTTTTTTTAGAACAGTCTTTACTTTGGAAGTGGTTGTTGTTACAAAGGATAAAATAAACGTCAGTGGTGTTTGTCTCAGTTGTCGCGATAGGGTCGTTCATAGCAGTATTATTTTAGAACAAGCTGCCATACGCGGGAAATCCTATGGATCATACTTTAGTCTTGCAGAAATAGCTGAGATATTTCCGAATGAGCAATCGGCATGCTCTCTAGTGTGGTTTACAATCTATAACATATGACACTACATGCATGACCTGTACAATTCAAGAAACCGGTAGCCAGCCTAATTTGTTTTTAAGTTTTTGATTTTGTTTTTAACGTCTTTGCTTCTTAAGCGGTCGTGGTTACAAAGGGTTAAATAAAGGTCAGTTGTGTTTATCTATGTTTTTATGATGTGGTCGTTCATAGCAGTGTCAAAATGCATATTTTGCCAAGAAATCGCGGTCGCTGGTCGCGTTCTGCAGGTGGTCGCTCATGACAGTGCGTTTATATAATAAAATTGATCCATGCATTACGATTGTGGTCGCTCATGACAGGTGGTCGCTCATAGCAGAGGTCGCTCTTGACAGGTTTTACTGTACTTCATGTTTACATATATTTGGAAGGGTTTATCTTCCTAAAGTTTTGTGCAATTCATTTTTACAACTTCACTTATAATTGGCACCATATAGCCATTATTGTCCTGAGGTGTCATTAAACACTAATACATATATACTGTCTTGGCAGGTACCTCTATATTGAGGACACCTGGTCATTAAGGACTGTTATGGATGCCCTTTCTCAAATTCACTTCCATATTTTACATCTATACAAAGTAGACCAGTACATAAAAGAGAAAATTGTGTTGTCCTTGATTTTTCTTTATTGACAGGTTTCATTATTTAGACTTCTAGGATACAAGTTGGTTGGTTTGTTTTTAATAAGCACATTATTGCCTATATATCATGCCAAGGAAATGGGAGCCAAGTGCCTTTTTTGCCAAAGAGACATCATTACGAGTCTGATTCTCTTCCAGCTGTACAAAGTGCAGTTATGGGACCTGCATGGTGAAGTGGTTACACTCATTTAACAACGTCAACCCCTGTTTTAAACCCAGTAGTTGACATGTTCAAGAGTTAATGGCTGCCCATCCAAAGTCATTGGTTATCTTCAGCTACAAGGCTTATCTAGACCACCACCCTAACTATTAAAATCACTAGATAAAAACTTATCATACTATCAACATCAAGTAAATGGTTTCTTATGCCCCTCCACAAACATGGAAGAAGCACGTAGTGTTATCTTGTCCATCCATCTAAATGTCCTTCTGGTTGAGTTTTGCATTTAAGTCATTATTGAGGGGCATTTTTCTAGTTTAAAAGTCGGATTATAATAACAGTCATGTGCAAGGGTTGATGGTTGCCGTCTCACAGTCCTTTAATTGTTTCCACCACACAAAGTCAACTTTTCTGTTTTAAGGTGTGCTTAAAGCAAATATCAGAAATTTGAACTTAAAAGAAATTAAGTATGAGATATGAAAAATACAGATTACAAGGAATCACTGGAGCTTTAAATCAATGAACAGAGTTGTACAGTACAGTACAGTACTCAGTCATATAACGCTGTCCATGGGAGCCATAGAGTGAGACCACCTTATAATAAATTACATGATACCGTAACTAACCTAAATAACCGGACCTCCAATTTTCCGGAAACTATATTTTCAAAATTTGTAATAATTTTAATAGTACAAAATTTCCAGACACCAAGCAAGTTTTTTTTTTAAAGCTGACCAGAAAAAAAGTTGAAGTTGAAATGTAAACTAAGGAATGTTTTCCCTGTACTAAAAAACTGGTGTTTGAGTAGTCAACTGTCTGGCAATGAAACCGCTTTGATTACCCCTAATTATCATGTGGATTAACGGAAGGTGTTGTCAATAGGCAGCAATTTAAAAAAAAGCCGACACACCCCACAACTCGTGATCAAGCAGTTCCCTAAACAAGATGAGAAGCGATTTCATTAAAGGTAATGATAAAGAAAAAAAAAAACATTCATCTTGACACAGTTGGTGGAACTAATTAATGACTCACTTTGATAACTGTCAAATCGGAGGTCATCAGTGTTGCATTCAGCCAACATGTGATTGCAGGCATCTTTTATATTTGCCAATGGAGAGTGTACAAAGGGAGACTAAGCAATCATGCTCATCAGTTCCTATTCTCACTAAAGTGGATTAACTTGTGTGATTTAAAAATGTGTGCAGGTTACTGTTGTTTTCCATTTTCCAGTAAACTAAACTGGGTTTACATTTATTTTTGATAAAGCAGTCAACATCTCCAACATGTGAGTTCACAAGTTCTTGTAGTCTCAGTTTTATTCCGTGGCACATTTCACATTGATATCATTTTGGACAAAATCAGTTTGGTCTTCATACCTATAATTGTAGTACAAATAATAGTACTCTGCAGTTAAATTCCTGAACTAGTCTAAGTTACGTATTTAGAACAATCATTGCCATAATTTGAGTTTTAATGTTGAGATCACTTCAAGTAGTTTTGACGGAAAATATGGATTAATTTTTATATTTTCAGAGGTAAAATTATATGAATAGATGCATATTACAGTGATACATTCTGTTGTCAAAAACAATCTTTATGTTATGAAACGATATTAGAACTGGGTCATATTCATTGATAAGTTTCTAGCTAGACTTGTCACCAACAGCAGTACAAGTACATGATGAACAGACTTTCCTAGTTTTCCAAACAAAAAGAAAAGCAAACACCAGAAATGCGACCATAATTCTTTTTTTGTAAAAGAACACTGAAACATTATGATGCAAGTGTTCGTTTTTGGCAAGCAAGGATATAATGCAGCTTAGTTTACCTACCTAGACCACTTCTGACCAGCATTGTACTTGCCAGGCACATTGATACGCAATTGTGACAGTAAAGATATTAATTTTCTGGACAGAATATTGAGGAAAATTTATAGTTTTCATTAGTACATGAATTATCTGGACAAAGTGAAAAGTAATTATTTTTTTATCTCTGGATATATATGTCATGGACGGTACACTTAAGTAATTATACTACCACTAGATGAAATGGGAACAATGACCATACTTGCCTTATAACAATAACTGTTATAACTTGCCTTATACCAATAACTGTTTTAACTTGTCTTATAACAATAACTTTTATAACTTGCCTTATAACAATAACTGTGTTATAACTTGCCGTATAACAATAACTGTTATAACTTGCCTTATAACAATAACTGTTATAACTTGCCTTATATAAATAACTGTTATAACTTGCCTTATAACAATAACTGTTATAACTTGCCTTATATCAATAACTGTTTTATAACTTGCCTTATATCAATAACTGTTATAACTTGCCTTATATCAATAACTGTTTTATAACTTGCCTTATATTGATAACTGTTATAACTTGCCTTATAACAATAACTGTTATAACTTGCCTTATAACAATAACTGTTATAACTTGCCTTATAACAATAACTGTTTTATAACTTGCCTTATATCAATAACTGTTATAACTTGCCTTATAACAATAACTCTTTTGTAACTTGCCTTATAACAATAACTGTTATAACTTGCCTTATATCAATAACTGTTATAACTTGCCTTATATCAATAACTGTTATAACTTGCCTTATAACAATAACTTTTATAACTTGCCTTATAACAATAACTGTGTTATAACTTGCCTTATATCATTAACTGTTTTATAACTTGCCTTATATCAACAACTGTTTTATAACTTGCCTTATATCAATAACTGTTTTATAACTTGCCTTATAACAATAACTGTTTTATAACTTGCCTTATATCAATAACTGTTATAACTTGCCTTATATCAATAACTGTTATAACTTGCCTTATATCAATAACTGTTATAACTTGCCCTATATCAATAACTGTTTTATAACTTGCCTTATATCAATAACTGTGTTATAACTTGCCTTATAACAATAACTGTTATAACTTGCCTTATATCAATAACTGTTATAACTTGCCTTATATCAATAACTGTTATAACTTGCCTTATATAAATAACTGTGTTATAACTTGCCTTATAACAATAACTGTTTTATAACTTGCCTTATAACAATAACTGTTATAACTTGCCTTATATCAATAACTGTTTTATAACTTGCCTTATATCAATAACTGTTATAACTTGCCTTATATCAATAACTGTTATAACTTGCCTTATAACAATAACTGTTATAACTTGCCTTATATCAATAACTGTTTTATAACTCGCCTTATATCAATAACTGTTTTATAACTTGCCTTATAACAATAACTGTGTTATAACTTGCCTTATAACAATAACTGTGTTATAACTTGCCTTATAACAATAACTGTGTTATAATGAAGGGCTTAATATAATGAGAGGGTGCTATAATTAATGCACCATTCTTCATAATGCAAGAGCTACAGACACAAATGATATCTTGAAAAATTGATTACCGTATATACTCGCATATAATTCGATACCAACTGCAAACTGCATAGACCCAGATCTGCCATTGCATAATGCGCTGGCAGATCTGGGTCTATGCAGTTTGTAAGGACTAATCAGTAGAACAAACAACATAGACCCTGATCTGCTGGCGCATTATACGATGGCAGATCAGGGTCTATTTTGTTTGCATTTGGACTTGGCTTATAAGTGGGTAAATCGATTGCTCAGGCAGTTATTTATGATTTTTAATTGAAAATGCTCTTTAGAAGTATTTCTTAAAGAGTTTAAGTCTATACTTGAGTGATATCTTTATTTTATTTGGATACAAGGAAAGAACTTTAAATAAAATTCAAGTAACAAATTTAAGAGTTCTGTTCGTGTTATTTAACCAGTTGTACTGTGTAATAAATAAAAATGCAGAAAAAAATGCCACTCAAAGAAACATTTGTTTCTTTAATTTTCTGTGAGTTAAGTTTCATTGTTGATATTTGAAGAATTGCCAAGTGAGGCGTAGCCACAGCTACTTACAAAAATCATAACAACTGTTACTATGCTCAAGGCATACTTACTCCAAAGATGGCAACTGTTGGGTGTGATCACACTACAACACTAAATGATTTGCCTTCTAATTTATCAGAAAATTATATGAAAGATATTGAAATCACATTTAAATCCAGACAGCAAGGATACAGTGATTTTAGTAAAGTCTACTTTGAGAATGCAAAACCTTTTAAAGCTCAAGGGAATGCGATCAGCTTTTTGCCAAGTGCCATACAGTAGAGGTCAGTGAAAAAGTGAGAAACAACACTCTATGAACCTGGATGTTGAACTAGGGAAAGTGAATGATGCTCACTTTTCCTGCATAGTGGGGTGTATTTGATTTTTTTTTTTTTACCTTCTGTTAGATAGGAAATGAAAACTAAGAAAGAAACAGATAAAAGAATAGAAAGAGAGACAAAAACAAAGCTATGAGTAGATGTACTCATATAATGTATTGCAGAGTTTAAGATCGTTGATACAGCTTTTCATCAGTGAGCATCCGCTTTCACACTCAACATTTTTAATTTGAATAATTTTTAAAAATTTTGATTAATAATATGATGTGATTTCATCCTTCATTTCAATGTAACTTGTAACCATTGTCCACCGACACCCATCCATCCCCCAAACAAATAGGAAGATAGATGTAAATGGGAAATTTTTTGAAAAAACAAAATGCTGAGAGGTCCTGACCATGTGGACTTGCATGTAGAGACAGATTCAATATGTTTATAACTAAACTCTGCCTTTGGATATTTTCTATTTAAATTTGTGATCATGAAAATATTCAAAAATGTTAAAACTAATCATTTAATTTATCTGAAATGACCTGAACTAAACTTATAAATATAGAGTGTTCTTGTTTTTCTATAACCTTTGTCTTTACTAAACTTCAGTATTTTGGCAGTAATACACCACCTTCAACTATTGCATTGCTGCCTTTTTCTGGGACCTTAATTCCCAAGTCCAAGCTAAAATATTTCCTCCTCCAATTAGTAATTGGAGGGCCTAAAGAAAAGAATACAATCCCAGTCTGATTCCTTAGTCATATCCAACATACAGAATATCTTCCTCTTTTTCCTTGGACTATTGTGCTCTTACACATGTGTCAAGACGCTTAATGAATTTTGCATTCATTGGAGATTTTAGGCCTCTTTTCGTTCAAACACATCCTGTTAGGTATTGTTTTAGTTGCATTCTTCCCAATCCTTGCTTTAATTCAGTGTATCTGAGTTCCTTTTCATTAAATTGGAAAGGTTTTGTGATTTACTTGGCAAAGTGTTGCCTTTCTTAGTACAAGTGTCATGGTAAGTATCGCCTACCCATTTTTGGTTCCTGATCATTTTGTTCTTGTAAATTTGTATAATTATATCACAAGGTGTGGGTAAGTGTGGGCATAAACAAGCCCTTTAGGACACTTACCCCACCTGCCTGTCATGTACTAAGTTTACACATACAGTCCTATTTGTTGCCTGTGGGAAGATGCAGAGTGTGACCTGGCAGAAAGTTGCCACACTTACAGTGGTAGGAAAAAGGGTCCCACTTCCTCCTCTTCATCTCTGGATTAACCCATCCATTCCCAGAAGGGGTCTTGATCACTTCCTGTTTTAAGGATGTCAACACTTCCAGGAGTACTTTCTATGGTTCGGACATCACCTAAAGACCTTGGATCACTGATGCTCAAATCGATGTTGCCAGTTACTGTTGGAGATAGATCCTTGACCCTCCCAAATGAGGGAAAGTGCCTATGCCTGAAAAGAGTGAGTTGCGCCTTCCCCAAAGCCAATAAGAGCAGCGCTATCACTCAAACAGATTTGATGCTGACTCGAGTTTTCCAAACAAAGGTTCTTCTGTCAGATCTTCTTCACTAAACGTTTCTCCGACTAGTCATCAGGTAGTGCTCTTCATGCAATCAGACACTGGGTTTTGATTGATGCTCTGTGGACAGGGATTGGGTTGACACCCCCTCTTTCCCTATGTTTCCATTTAATCCCTATTGGGATAGGGAGTCGGGGTTTGCTCGCCCATCTGAAGAAAGAATCAGATCAGTGTCCCCCTCTTTCCTATGTTACCATTTAATCCCTATGAGTTATTGGGTCTTCCACTATCTGGTAGTGAGTCTTTTTTCCCCAATGACATCATGGATGTCTCCTCCTTGGTTCCAAGGTACATTGGATGTAGCGGGTCATAGACCCTCTCCAGCCCCTCCAGTCTTGTCTAAAAAAAAATGTGCTGGGCCACCACTCTCCTACTGGATTGTTGAGAAGAGATCATCTATCCCATTCTCCAAGGAGGGAAGATTATAGGGTTAGTCCCAACACACACACACACAAACACACACACACAGACACACATGAGCAGATATGGGATGATGAAACTCCCATGTTAATGTCTCCTTCTGCAGAGATGGAAAACAGGAAGGATTGTCATGTCTTGCCTCCAGAGATCAGGATGATGACACCCTTTCAATTCAGATAGACTTGAATGAGTTCCAGAAGAACCGTTTGTGACAGGCCCTTCCCTTCCATTTGGGTCACACCTTTTGTGTCAGGTGACAGAGGAGGAGGAAGTCTGGACCTTTGATAGGGTGGTAAACATAGCCGTGTCCAAAGCCTTTTGGAGCTGAGGACACTATAATTCTCTCCAGTTTTGGAGAGACTTTCTGGAACTGTTTCTTGTTCAGATCTTGCATTGCTCCTGCATTCAGCAATGGTTCGGGAGCTTACGCAGAAGTTTTCTGGGGGCTAATAGTCTGCCAGACACCAGAAGGGGTGGTCTGTCCCCTCTTCTAATCTTATCTTCAGCCACTGGTTTCCACCTCTAGTTATCATCTCCATCCCTGCTTGGCCCCTTTAGCCACCACCCTTGGATTTGGGTATGTTGACTGAGACCTGGGCTCAACTCCTTGTCATATCTTTAGAGCCTTTGGAACTAAAAGCTCAGACCCTGGTTACTATAGCTTCACATGCCTATCTCTTTGGGCTGCTTCATACAGCTTGTTGAATCATTGTCTCTAGCAGCTTTACAGTGCTGGTTGGAGGCTGTTGCTAAAGTCAAGGCATCCCTTTTCATTGACCATCGTGCTTTTTGCAGAGCTTTTCCACCTCATTAGAGATGCCACTTTGGAGACTTCCAAGGTTTTGCTGGATCACAGCAAAAACCTGTTGAGGGCTGCACCGCTTTGATGCAGAGATGCTCTTTAGAGGTCGTATTCTATCTATGGCATCTCAGGACTTGAGGGACCAACAACACCAGCCAACACACTCTGGCTGCAACTCTGGGCTAATCTAAACCAGCCAAGAGGCACTCCCACCTGATCTGTTGATTGGACCTCCTCTCTAGCTTTTCAAATGGGTTCAACATCAACAGCCACACAAGCAGCCCCAGTTCAAAACTCCCTCTCACCCATGTTATCTTTGATGAGGAGGTCGTAGAGACCAAGTTATATTCTTCTGAATGACCTGTCCTTCTTTTGGTTGACGGTAATTTGTCAGGGTCCAAGCCCAACCTAGAGAAGTTGGATCTTATCTCTTTTCAGGACTATGTTTACATGTGAATGAATTTCCTCACCAATCAAGTTTCCCTCTGACAGGATCACTCAGATTCTGCCCCACATAATGGGTCCTGTAGCCAAGACTTTTTTGTCAGGTCACCTTTGCCTCTCTGTCTTGGGAACAGTGAACTCAGCTTCCAGCTTTGTTCGCCCACGAAGACTTCATTTGGTTCCTCTCCAGTTTCTGCTTCCAGCAAACTTGAAACCACACAAGGACCCTCTATTCACTTGGATCTCCCTGGGATACAATTTTCATCATCAACTGAGTTGGTGGCTAGATCAGGACCAGTTTCTGACTGGAGTTCTGATTCACACCCCAGAACCCCATTCCTTTCTATTCACAGACACATCAGATTTGGGATGGGCTGCTCACCTGGAGCCAGAGGGATAGTTCTTCAGGGACTGTGATCTTAGAAAGAATTGACCCTTCATATCAACAACCTTGAAATGTGGACAGTGTTCCTAGCCCTGCAGGGGTGTACCAACCTCATAAGGCATCACTGCATTACGATCAATATGGACAACGTCGGTTGTAACTTACCTCAGGCGTCAAGGTGATTCACATGTTCCTTCTCTTTGCATGAAAGTCTGGAACCACATTAGGGTCAGAAGGAATATCCTGGTGGGTAGGTCTTGTGGTCCTCACAGAATGGTCTCTGCACCAATCAGTAGCAGAGGCACTTTTTCAACTTGGGGCGGGGGGAGGCCAATAGTGGACTTTTTTTCTAACAAGACTGGCTGGGTGATGGATTCTTTCAGTCTGAAGTGGGGTCTATACGCTTACACCTTCCCACCTTTCAAACTAGTCCTGCAGGGTCTCCAGCAGTCAGGATCTCAACATCTCGGGTCATCCTGATAGCCCCACTGTTGCCTCAACGATTGTGGTTCTGTGATCTCGACCTGTTGGTAGAAGAGCTCAGGAGATTACCACAGGAGAGACCTGCTGTCACAGTAGAGGGGATCTCTCTACAGATTCTGCACCTTCATGCTTGATTCCTCTAGAAGGATCAATCTGCCAAGACCAGTTTTCAAGCAAGGTTGCCAACTGCATCACTGATTCTAGGAGGCAGTCTACTTCCAAAGTTTACAATGCAAAGGGGAAAGTCTTCTGTAATTGGTGGAGTAGGAAACACTTTGATCCTTTATGTCCCCCTTTAATTGCAGTTGCAGATTTTCGTCTCTCTCTTTTCAAGGAATGAGAATATTCTATATCTACCATTAGGGGCTATAGGGCAGCCCTTCTAATATTCTTAAGTTCTTTATGGGTTCCACCATTGGGTCAGATCCTTACCTTTCAGATCTCATCAAATATTCTGAGCTTCAAAGACCGGTATCTCGCTCATTAATGCCTTGATGGTGTGTTCTTTGGGGGTTGTCTAAACTCACTTGTTATGGGTTCCACCATTGGGTCAGATCCTTACCTTTCAGATCTCATCAAGTATTCTGAGCTTCAAAGACTGGTATCTCGCTCATTAATGCCTAGATGGTGTGTTCTTTGGGCATTGTCTAAACCCACTTGTTAACCTTCGCATGAAACTTCCTTCGGCAACTATATTCTTAAGACAGTTTTCCTGTTCTCCTTAGCATCAGCGAGGAGAGAGAGTGAAATTTATCCGGGTTGTTTACTGTTCAGTAAACCATGATTCGGTTTCTCTTCTTTGCCAGCCTGGATTTCTAGCCAAGAGTCAGCTACCTTCTGTAGCCCCTGTTCCTCTTGAGATCCCCAGTCTCGGTCATATCTGTGCTGGAGATGATCAAGATAGGCTCTCTTTGCCCATTCAGGGCATTAAGGTTTTATTTGGCTTTCTCTAAAAGGATAAGGAAAGGTTGGAATTGTCTCGTTCTCCATCACAAGGGTTCCTCTGATATTTCGATGGCCACCATTTCCTGGTGGATTGTCTTAACTGTTAAGAGAGCTTATCAGTCACTCACTGAGAGGGACCTTTCTTTCATGCGAATTAAAGCCATTGAGGTTCATTGCTGCTATTGCTGCATCTCGGGCCTACTTGAATCACTTCTCTTTGGATAATGTCATGCAAGTCACCTTTTGACAGTCTCACTCTACCTTTTTTCATCTTTTTACCTTCAAGCTTTTGTGCACCAGAGCTAAGGCATTTACTCAGTGGGTCCATTTGTGACAGCACAGCATGTGGCCAAGCAATCTACCAGCTTACAGTAGGAAACACTCCTACAGTAAGGGTGAGTGCATTTTTCTTATACCAGTTTTTGTTTTTGAGGCTATCAGCCTCCCTCCTAACTGGTAAATTCAGCAATGCAATAGTTGCAGGTATTACTGCTACTAAAATGTAGTTGGGGGGGGGGGGACTAAAATTTTAATTACGTAATATCTCCCTGCTACTACTGCAACAATTCTCTCCTCCCACCCTGCTCTGATAGTCTCGGTTCAAGTTAAAAGAGGCAGATATTCTGTATGTTGGATATGACTGAGGAATCAGACTGAGATTGAGTTTTCTTCTGGCCCTCCAGTTACTAATTGCAGGAGTGAATATTTTAGCTTGGACTGGGGACTTGGCATCCAGAAAAGGGTAGCAATGCAGTAGTATCAGGTAGGTATTACATAATTAAAATTAGTTTTACCCCACCCAACCCACACTACATTTTTCTTCTCATTTTGTTTTGTTCTTATTTTTTAAAATTTATAAATAAAAGATTCAGACTTGAAATGATTAATGTTGATTTGAGTGACATAGTACATAATTTCTTAATTTTACTCCATGGGATAAAGTCAGGCAATCCAATTCTGTTGTTCACAAATCACTGCCAGTGGTTACTTGAAAGGCTTTACCTGCACTGGCTTGTTGCTAATGTTGAGTCACTCCATACAGTATGAGAGTGAATTTTTTATTGGATACAATTCTGCAGTGGATGGAGCTTGGGGATTCATCAAGTCTGATCTGATGATAATACAAGTCCTTCAGAATAGTATGACTGTAATGTTTGCTGTATTATAATCATGTAATTTATTTTTTCAGGTGTTAGAAGCACAGAATATGGAGATATTTCAGAAAGGAAAAAGTTCAGAGAAAAATTACAATGCAAAAGTTTTAGATGGTACCTAGAAAATGTATATCCTGAATCCCAGATACCATTAGATTTCTATGCATTAGGAGAGGTGAGTATTACAACCACTACCAGCATATAAATAACACTAGTCTGCAACAACAGCTACCATCACAAACATGCAACAGCGTCAAACAAGAACAATAATAATAACAGTATTAACAACAGCAGCAAAAATCGCAACAACAATCACATCTTACACGCACACTCATTTTTTAACTCTACTGGTCAATGGCCACAAGGCTTATAGGATGGCGTGTTGTCCATTGTCCATCATTTGTACATCCGTTTGTTATTACTACTCCTAAACTACTCGGAGGATTGCCATGAAATTTACACACGCATTCATCCCATGATTTAGTTGGTCCTAAATGAAAATGGTGCAGCTCTGACATCCAATATGGCTGACACAGCGACTATCTTGAAAATCTTGTTATCACTATTCCTCCTGAATGGATGGTCATATCTAAATGGGGTTTTCACTAAAAGACTTCTTATGATTCCTTGTTGGTCCTAAATGAAAATGGTGCTGATCTGAAATCTAGTATGGCCATCATGTTATAGCTACTCCTCCTGAGTGGATGGTTATATCAACATGGGGTTTTCACTAAAAGACTTCTTATGATAGTTGGTCCTAACTGAAAATTGTGTAGATCTGACATCCAATTATGGCCACCATACCAGCCATCTTGATGGTCATATTATCATGGAGTTTTCACTAAAAGACTTCTTATGATGTCTAGTTGATCCTAAGTGAAAATGGTGCCAGACTGATGTCCAATATGGCTTTCACAGTGGCCATCTTGAAAATCTTGTTATCACAACTCCTCCTAAACAAAAAGTAATATTGTCATTGGGGTTTTCACCAGAACACATCTTATGATATCTGGTTGGTCCTAAATGAAAATGGTGCTGCTTGTCCATCCAATATGGCCACCACAGCAGTCATCTTGAAAATCTTGTTACTGCTACTCCTCTTGTGTGGCTGATCATATCAGCATGGGGTTTTTACTAAACGACTTCTTATGGTGTTTAGTTGGTCCTAAATGAAGATGATGATGCTCAGATGTCCAATATGGCCACTACAGTGGCCATCTTGAAAAGCCTATCACTACTCCTAGATGGCGGGTCATATCGATATTGTGCTTTGACCAAAAGACTTCTAATGATGTCTAGTTGGTCCTAAATGGAAATGGTGCCAATCGAATGTCCAATATTGCCACCATGGCAGCCATCTAGAAAATCTTGTTATCGTTACTTCTCCAAAACGGAAAGTCATATCAACATGGGGTTTCAATGAGAAGACTTCTTATGATGTCTTCTTGGTCCTAAAGGATGTCTTTTTGGTCCTAAATGAAAATGGTGCCAATCTGACATCCAATATGTCCATCACAATAGCTAATTTGAAAATCTTGTTGTTGCTGAAGAATATCAGAGATATTGTCAACACTCAGCAATTAAAAGGAAGAAATGGTCTTATCTTGAATTCCTGGAAATTCTTTTTCGCCAGTAGAGCATCAGTCTCTTCAAGGGACACTTGTTTTCTTGTACAGGGGGAGAGTTTCACTTTTGAGTTGCATATATTTACCCATCAGGCTATAAATTAAAATGGTTTGAAGTGTCATTGAGAGGATAAAATAGTAAAAGTACTGTACACTGTACTGCAGTACTCTACACTGTACTGCAGTACTCTACACTACACTGCACCACACCATACTACACATTACTGCACTACTTCTACTAATTTGTAGGTTTTATTATGTCACAATGTACATGTTTTATTATGTAATTTTATGATGCTAATATATATGGATCAGGCCTTAAGAAAGAGTTGTATGTGCTCGATATGTGGATTGAAACTAATTTTTGAACAATTGTAAAATGCCCAGATTGAACATTGGAACACAGGACATTGCTGTTTAATCACCAAAAATATGCACAAGGATTAAAAACCTGAAATAATTAATGTCTATATAAAACCATGTTTAGGACAGTTTATACATCCAGGTAATATTTTGAAATGATCCTCGTTTGGATAAGGTGAAAAACTCTGTCTTTTTCCTTCAAGCAGTCGTCAACTTTAGGACCTTATTTTGCAGTACAAACATATTATACAGTTAAATAATGTTATATATTATAAATATTATACAGTTAAATAATGTTATATATTATAAATATTATACAGTTAAATAATGTTATAAAGGTATTATCAAAGATCTTTTCTTCCAAAATTTTAATGCTTATGGAGATTTTTTAAAAGGATATTAACAAACAATAGCTCATTAAGTCCCAAAAAATGCACCTGTTCTATATAATAAACTGTTTAATACATAATATATTTGGTTTTACACAGATGTAAATTACTTTTAATGCATGCACATATTTTTTGGTGACTAAACAGCATTATCCTGTGATTGGGAGTTTCAGATGAGAAACTTACATTCAAGCTTGATAAGTAATTATTTTAATTGAAATGTGTATACAGGTTTTGACCTCATATTATACTTAAGATGTTAATTGCAACAGGTGTGAAACTGCCTTAGAGTTTCTGTAACCAGCACCGTATGCAATCACAACTAGTTCCCTGCTCAAGCAAGTTTGGGAGTAAACCAGTCAATTTCATAGGCATAGAGGGATCTACATCTAACAGTTTAGTCATTTTATAAAAGACCGAGGAAAGAAATTAAATAATACCATATATACTCACGTATAATCTGGGTTCAAATGCAAACAACATAGACCCTGATCTGTCATTGCATAATGTGCCGGCAGATCAGGGTCTATGTTGTTTGTTCTACTGAGTAGTCCTTAAAAACTGCATAGACCCAGATCTGCCAGTGCATTATGCGACGGCCGATCTGGGTCTATGCAGTTTGCAGTTGTATTAGCTTATATGTGAGTATATACAGTACCTTGACAGATTGAAAGGTATATTGATAACTTTGGCATTGTAGTAATCCACAGCAACAATAAGGAATTGCAGATTTGATTGTAACAGGAAACCACCCTACAGCTTAAATGGTTCTGTTCAAAGCCAGGGAACAACTGCACTACATTTAGCCTAGCTTGTCATCATAATGACAACTGTCCCATATACATCTGAAATGACAACTGTCCCATATACATCTGAAATGACAACTGTCCCATATACATCTGAATGATATGAAGCTAACATAAGAATATTAAGAAATATAAAGGATTCCATCAGATTATAGGCATATTGGTAAATTCCATAGTTTTGTAATGATTTCCACATATTTACACGAAAGACAAAATGTGGACATATTTTCTAGTCAAGTTTCAGCGGTAAGATAATGTTTTTTGTTTTTGTTGGTTTTAACGGTTCTTTTAACACATTATTGGCTATATCATGCCAAGGAAATGGGAACAAAGTGCCTTTCCCAAGGACACACCAAGGCAGCCAACCCAGGCAGGCTTGGGCAGGTATCGAACCTACGACCATTAGATTATGAGTCCGACTCTATACCAACTGAGCTACAGTAGCTCGCCCAGACATAAGATAAGGCAAGGGAGGTATGTGGTATTTACCAAAACTGCTCCTGACAAATGTCTGACAACAGTTAATGAATTTTCAGGACATCTGATATGGATGTTATGTCTTTGTCCTCTTTTGGATTGGAAATGTAAAGCCCCTTTCTTTCTGTCTTACAGATTAGGAATAAAGAAACTGGAAAGTGTATAGACAGTATGGGTCGGAAGAGTGGAGAAAAAGTTGGACTTGTTCACTGTCATGGCATGGGAGGAAACCAGGTAAAATTCAGTCCTATTGTAACTTCAGACAAGAATAATTAGGCATAATTGTTATAATTTGTAGTATGGATTTTTTGATTGAATAATAACTGTATTTTCCAGTTAGTTGCCTCACACACCCACCCTCTTTTAATACTATTATCTGAGTGGAGAAAAAAGGAAAAAGTCTTTTTAGCAGCACAAAAAGATACTATGAATGAACTATTTTTGATGGTTTACCAATTTTTGAGGATTACAGTGTTGCTACAAAGCACAATTTTAATGTTCCAAAAAACAATTGTCTTTCTGTGAAAACAATAGGATCCCTCATGAATTTAAGTTCTAATGAAAATTTAATTTTTCCACAAAACAATGAAAATTGATACCCATGACAATAAATGAATTCACAGTATTTCTTGGAACCAAAAGCAAAGCCTTTTTAGAATACCATATATACTCGCTTATAAGTCCAGTCCAGCTGCAAACTGCCCAGACCCAGATCTGCTGTCGTATAATGCACCAGCAGATCTGGGTCTGAGCAGTTTCTTAGAGTAATCAGTAGAACAAACAACATAGACCCTGATCTACTGGCACCTTTTGCGATGGCAAATCAGGGTCTATGTTGTTTGCAGTTGGACCTGACTTATAACCAAGTAAAATGGTATTCATCTTGTTTTACTTACATAGTGATAAGTTAATGGTGTAGGTTTTGTATTTATTTGTTTAGTTCATAATTATAGGATAATGACAAATGTCCAATAATACATTTCAGTTTTTGGAGAAAAAGACATATTTAAATTAATTCTCATGCTTGATTCAAGGCACTTCGCTTGAAAATACTAGATTGCTTAGATATATACATTTATAAATGTCATTAACAGAGATGCCAACCATTCTGGATTTTACGGAATTATTAAAAAATTTGGTGAAAATTCTGCATTCTGAATTATATTGATGAAATTCCAGAAAATTAAAATTCTGGAGGAGGCAAGGAGGAAAGTACTTCAGCACTAATATGATAGACTGGTATATAGGATACAGTTCTTTGTTTGGAAAACAGAAGGTAGATAATGAGAAACATGTCAACTAGACTGTAAATAGGTTGAAAATGGCATCAGAGGTGAGAAGAAAAAGAAGATGCAGATATTTTATGAAGAAAACTCATGTTTATGGCTATTGTTTTGGCCAAAAAATGTTCAAGGAATTCAAGGTCCTGGAATTGGAGGATTGGATGAACATGCATTCTCACTGGACCTTAAATGTTACTGACTGTGTACAGGTATGCATAGGCTCATAGGAAGATGCAATATGATTGTGTATAAGTTTGTTACTTTTAACAAACATATTATTCATTCTGGGATGGGCTGCCTAGATTCTGAAAAATTGATGTTAGGATTCCTGATAAGCATGCATATGTGTTGGCATCTCTGCATAAATAGCAGATTGAGAGCAAAATGCTTAAGAATTCCATGTAGTATCAATGTTTTTTAAGTTAATTTCAGTGTCCCAGCTAGGCAGGTAAAAAGAAGGGCAGCACCCTGCATCCAACTGTGCATGTTCTGCCCTTGTTTCAGACCTATGATTTTTGCCCTGCCCCTGTTTCATTGTTAAGAATGATGCCTTGTGTTTTTTCCCCCTGTACTGTGCTTCTAGATCTTATTGTGTTAATCACTATGCACTGTCTTGAATTGCCATTAATATGGTGTGAAAAGTTTATGACTTTCAAACATCAATGATGATTTGTGTTTGCAGACGAAAATGGCTTTATTTATTCTAGACTGGAATAAATAGACTACTATTTAAAGTTAGAAAAGTCAACCAATCGTAAGTGTTGTCTGTTGCAGGTCCTAATCTTTTAAAATCAGGTTGTAGTAGACCAGGTTGGGGTCAACTGGTTTCATGCAAAGACAAAGCAGGAAGAGACTCGGTCCTGAAAAATCTCTTTAGACTGTTTGATAAATGTTAGAATTAAACTATAGTTTTTGAAAGTCTCAAACTACTTTTTTAAAATACTATACTAAGCACTTTTAGAGTTGTATGGATTATTTAAAGACCAGATGGTATGTAAACTATTGCTTAATCATGATGCAGTTTATAAAATAATCAAACCTGCTTATATCCAGGGGCAGCAAATTTAAATAAGTTTTTACAATTTGACAGTTACAGTTTGTAAAGTTAATTAAAGCAACTATATGATATATTGGTAAATTGTTTTTGACAGATATTGATGCAGAATTAAATGCCCTTGTACAAGAATTTCATGCGCTTTTTGCATGGTTTTGGGGGGACTAGTGATCTGCCCTTTTAAGTTTCTAGATGGAACACTGATTATATATGTTAAAGGTTACATTTTATGTGCTGTATTTCTTTCTTGGAACTTAGTACAGATGTATCTTGTATGACTTTTTAACAAATTTAAGGCTAATTAGGTGATAGAAATAGAAAAATATGACACACTGGTACAGGTTTTAAGCACTTCAGGAGTTGTCTATTCATTACCCAAAGGCTAGGTAAAGGTTTTTTGATACTTCTTTATATGTGATAATTATTTGGAATCATTATAAACAAATCAATGTTTTCCAGGGGTAGGTTACTTAAAAATGAGATTAAACAAAAAGATTACTTAGACACATTTTTTTCTCTGCATAGAATTTGAATATCAAAGTCAAATTCTACATATTTTCAATGAAGTTTGAATGCTGGGAAACTTCTTTTTTTTTTTTTTTTAAAGCCATATGGCATTAAGTATATTTAAAGATTAGGACATTAAGAATGAGAAATTTTACTTTGCATCTGATATTCCTTAAATTTTTTTCCCAAAAGTCTTGTGCAAAATACAAGCAATACAAGTCTTGTGCAAAATGCAAACAAGTCTTGTGCAAAATACAAGCAATGCAAGTCTTGTGCAAAATACAAGCAATGCAAGTCTTGTGCAAAATACAAGCAATGCAAGTCTTGTGCAAAATACAAGCAATGCAAGTCTTGTGCAAAATACAAGCAATACAAGTCTTGTGCAAAATGCAAACAAGTCTTGTGCAAAATACAAGCAATGCAAGTCTTGTGCAAAATACAAGCAATGTAATGTACCTCTTATAATTGTATACACTTTGTTATGTACAAAAAAAGAACAAAAAAGATTCAATTTTCACATTTTTGGAACTGTTTAAAATATGCATCATTAACATATATAAGAACGCAAATAAAATATGTCCAGCTTAAAAGTCGGTGTCAAAGTTGTTCTTTGCATAATATTTTTTATCATGAAACCTGGTCTGTGCTTATATCCTGAGAAATGCTACAATCATGGTACCAAAGTAGGTCACTTTTATTTAATTTTTTGTTTTTCTGCAATAAAATCCCAAACATTTGCCATTTCTGTTTTTTTTACAACTTTATGTCCAGGTGACCTTTGCTGGCTTCTGTGAGCTGCATGTCCTGTTAAAGTGTTAATCACCATGGAAATAGTTATTAGTACCATTATTATATAATATATATTTTAAAACTAAGAGTACTTTTTCTAGGTATTTTCTTACACAAAAAAGAAAGCTTTACAAACGGATGATGTATGTTTGGATGTGTCTGCCATGGGTGGCCCAGTCAAACTATTTCAATGCCATGGCATGGGAGGTAACCAGAAATGGGAATATGACAAGAAGGTATGAGATCATAGGGCACTAAGAGTTATGTCCCTTGATATGTTAATTGCATGTCATAGTGTGAACAGTTCAACAATGCTTATAGAAAAGTCAGTCCAGTGGACAGAACTAAGACCATGTTTTGAAAATTTTGTCACTGTCCAAATTTTCAGCACAGGACAGTAATTTGTGGCAAGTAATGATCATCTATGATGACAACTTAGTTGAGTAGTTCAGATTTAAAATGTTTTCTTGTTATTAAAGTAGATTTTTAATTATTTATCAAGGATTTCCATGTTTAAGGCCATATGAAATGAAGTTGGGGGAGGTGGCATTAAATGGAAGAGAAAATACTTCTATTTTCTGTTTCTAATCTTTTTTAAGGATTTAGAATGAATTTAATCTAAATTTACAGATGATTTGCAATGTTGAATTGTTCATTCTTTAGTTATTAATTAATGATGTTTTTTTTTATAGGTATTATGTGGCATGCCTGTGGAAAGTCCCATTGACTGTATTAAAATATTTGCACATAGTGGTCTGTAGTAAAGAGTTAGTGTTAGAAAATGTTCCACCACCAGGCATAGCAACCTTCTAAAAATCTGCATTTGCTCATTTTCTTTTCATGGAGTAAAACATTTGCAAACTGATAAAGCTGCTAATGTTTTGAAAATAACAGAAAGCTTGGTTCATTAATGTGAACAATGTTAAATTTTTTAGTTATAGTTTTGAAAGTCACATATCTTCAATATCAAATGCTGTATTCAACTGAAAAAAATAGATTACTGGGTAATATCACTCTAGGTTCAGGGCTCGAAGTTAACAGTAATCCACTAATCTGAGATCAGTAAATTTGACAACAGATCAATAAAAACCCAGCCCTCAAAAATCAGTTGGATCAGTAAACATTTATGCAGGTGGCTCACGTAAGTTCACAAGTGGTCTTCTGTCGATGTATCTATAATGAATGCCCACAGCAGAAATGGCTATGTATTCTTCCATGCTTCAAGTAAATAAGAGTGCCTATTGTCATATCAAGCACCATGCATGCTGAATTAGCCTGGTACCCTGACCCAGTGCATTAATTTTAATAATGATAAAAAATGATGTAGCATATCGGGCTAGTGCCAAAACTTGGTCAATCGGAAAAGGTCGTTTTGGCCAACTCAACAAATAATACAGATTTGTACCAAAAAACAGATTTTATTTTTAGATCAGTTGACAATAAAGATTTGCTGCATTATGACAATTGGAAAGACATGGAAGTTTTTACAAGGTGAGCAGCCGCTACCAAAACATCAGAAATTAGATGACGACAAGAAGATCACGATCATAAATATGATTAAGAAAAGTGCCAGAAATCCTGGGAAAATGAATATGAATGGATGAAATATGACCAGAAAAGGATTTGATGTTGTGCACTTTCTGCACTGAGTATTTGGAGAAATACAAAAGTGTGCAGCTCGATGAAATTTGAGTAAAATTAGTAAAAATGTTATTATGGTGATCCTGTGGATCAGTGAAAAAAAATTCTAATTTCAAGCCCTGTAAGTCTATTGTGTTTATAAGCTGATATAAAAGGAGTTTATACACTGTTTATAGTGATAAGTACACACACACGGGTGAGGCATTGGGCTCCATGGAACACTAGTATTTTAATTTGTTTATTTTTTTATTTTTTATAATTTGGTCAAAGCTTTAATATTATTGTCAATGATTAACTATGATTTAAATATGAATAGGAAATGCCTATTTTATTTTTTAAATTAAAGAGCATGAATTTGATGTAAAGAAACGGTTCAGATTTTAAATGTCATGTAAACCTAGTTATGTTCTTGAACTTGTCAGAGTACATGCAGAGTATCAAGGGAAAAGAAAGATCAAAGAATTTGTGATGTTGAATTTTCCAGTAAGGATTTCCAACATGCTTAGTGGCTGTTAGCTAACACAAAACTCTTAGTACCACAGACTGCTCTGTGCATTTTAACTCTAAGAGTTATTCCCCCTGCATCATGCTATATTATATTTTCTGTTGTTGCATGTTATGTGTAGGTATTTTGCTATACTGGAAAAGATCAGCTTATGATGGATGAAAACTTTTGTATAGACGTTGTTGGCCACTTGATCCAATTTACCTACTGTTCCGGCGATGGACCTAAATGGAAGTACGACAAGAAGGTAGATGGTGACATGTTTCTCCCGATTTTTGTTTTTGCCAGGGAAAAGAGCATTTTGTTCCTTTCTGCATAGTTTTTGCTTCTCTTGACATAATGTGCATAGTTTTGCTTATATTTTTTTTTTTTTCTACTTTTTGTGCCAGGCAGTGTAGTGTTCACAATGTAATGATTTTTTACCACACCTGGTCATAAGGGCATTATGGCATGACTCTGTGTCTGTCATTGTATGTCATGTGTTGTGCATCCATCAATGATCGCTTGTGTATGTTCTGTAGGCTTTTATTTATGAACAGATTTTGACAAAACTTGCCATGTAGCTTTATATCAACAAGATCTCACACAAATTTAATAGCCAGTGAAATCCACACAAATTAATGAGGTGATCTGGGCTCTGTTTGGCTGACCTTGTGGATGCAACAGAGACTTATTTATGAATATTTGTTATTTTCTGAAACTTGCAGTGTGGTTTCATATTGGCAAGATCTCGGACAAGTTCGATAATCTAAAATCTTGTTTCTTCATATTAATGAAGTGATTTGGGATACGATTGGCTGACCTTGTGGACACACCAAAGGCTTTATTTATGAACATTTTTTATTGAAACTTGCTATGTAGTTCAAAATCAACAAGATATCAGAGGAGTTAGGTAATAAGTGAAATCTGTGAACATCAATGCGGTCAGCTGGGCTCTGATTTGAAGACCCTGAGGATGCAACAAGAAGCCATTTTGAAAATCTTGTTACTGCTTCTCTTCTGGAATGGATGGTCATATCAGCATTCGGTTTTCACTGAAAAAAAACTTTCTTATGATGTCTGGTTGGTTCATCTGTTACCTTTATCTTTTGTTTTATATACATTTTACAGAATGTAAAAATATTTTACGTTTTATAATTTGTCTTGTATTTCACATTTACATTTATTTGGAAGGGTTTATATTCCTGGGGTTTTTGTGCAATTCATTTTTAAATTTTTCAAATATGTGGTTTTCACCAGAAGACTTCTTATGATCTTTAGTTGGTCCTTAATGAAAATGGTTCTGCATGGACATCCAGTATGGCTGCAACAGTGGCCACATTGAAAATGTTGTTAGCGCTACTCTTCTGAGTGGATGGTCATATATGGATGTGGGGGTTTCACTAAAAAACTTGTTACCACTCTGGAGAACGAATTTTAATCAGATTTTGTTCCACCTTGGTAAATAAACTTATATCGGCATTGTTTTATGTTGAATAATCAGTGAGATCTGTGCATATTAATGAGATCTTGCATATGATTGGCTTTGTTTGTTGCGTCTTTAGATCTCATCCAATTTTGATTAAACTTGGTATGTAGGTTATATCATGAAGATTTTGGATGAGTTCGATTATGCACAAGAGACTGTGAATATTATGCCTTCATCTTCGGAAATAATTTCTATCATACTATAGTAAAATAGATAAAATCAACACCGTGTTAAGCTTGTGAGATTAGGTTACATATTGTTATGTTCTTACAATACAACATAAGCCTGTTTAGTGAAATGTTAGGCTGGAAAGTTTTGTAAGACAGGTGAGCAATATCAGTCCCACTTGGGCCTCTTTCCTTTGATTAAAGGCATAAAAAAATTCTCATTTATATTCAATTTTGTTGAAAATATAACTAATTGTGCACTTTTTAATTAATCAACTTTGTATAGCAATAGACTAACCACTAGCCATTTCAGAAAATCAGTTTATGGTTGTATAATGATTTATTAGAGTTGATTATTTGTTGTAATCCTATGAGGTATAGGGAAATTATGTTAATCTGACTCCATTTATCTCAAATTATCTACCATATGTACTCACTTATAAGTAAGGTCCAACTGCAAATAACATAGATCCTGATCTTCAGTCGCATAATGTGTCAGCAGATCAGGGTCTGTATTTTTTGTTTTACTGATTACTCCTAACAAACTGCATAGACCCAGATCTGTGTGCACTTGGAGATATGGATCTGTGCAGTTTGAAGTTGGATCCGTCTTATACATGAGTATATATGGTATATCAGAATGTTCGTATTTACTGTCACATCACATCCCATTGTGTCCATTATGAATTTCATTTCTCCTCCATAACATTTGAAGGACTTTATGATTTAAATCAAATTTTATATAAGACTTTACATTAGGAAAACCTTATTCAAGTTCAATTTTCACCACACAATTTTATGGAGTTATGACCTCAGTTTGACTTAGAACTTTGCTCTTCAATATCCCCTCAATAACTTTTTAAGGATTTTGTGCATTGAAATCAAGTTAATTATGAGACTTTACATTATGAAGACCTAAGTCAAATTTTATTTTTATCAACTCGATGGAGTCCATATAGCAATGATCTCTGCTGTCAACCGCTTGAATGAAAAATTCCTACCTTTGTAGAAAGTAGTTTCGACAGTTTTCAAGTCTGTGGGAGGAATCAAGAGTCAAGTTAATAATTTTTCCATCATAATTAAATGGTTTAGCAACATTATGGCCATATCAGCTCATGGAGTAAATGACTTATGCAACATTATGGCCATATCAGCTCATGGAGTAAATGACATATGCAACATTACGGCCATATCAGCTCATGGAGTAAATGACATATGCAACATAATATTTAAAATGTGACTGACATTACAAGACTTTCAATGGACACACAAGATTATTACAACTTCTGGCACATAAAGTATTATCTTTTCTGTCAGTACTCATTCATAAAATTGTAAATCATGCATAGAAAAGACCTATGTAGGTTTTAATTACATTTTTTTTATGGTGTGTGTCACTTTTACTTACCTACTGCAAATGTTATTCACTTACCTATTACAAGTGTTGTTCAAGTACGTCATTAGACACTTGCCTACTGAAAGTGTTGTTCAAGTACGTCATTTGACACTTGCCTACTGAAAGTGTTGTTCAAGTACATCATTAGACACTTGCCCACTGAAAGTGTTATTCAAGTATGTCATTAGACACTTGCCCACTGAAAGTGTTACTCAAGTACGTCATTAGACACTTGCCCACTGAAAGTGTTATTCAAGTACATCATTAGACACTTGCCCACTGAAAGTGTTATTCAATTACATCATTAGACACTTGCCCACTGAAAGTGTTATTCAAGTATGTCATTAGACACTTGCCCACTGAAAGTGTTGTTCAAGTACGTCATTAGACACTTGCCCACTGAAAGTGTTATTCAAGTATGTCATTAGACACTTGCCCACTGAAAGTGTTATTCAAGTATGTCATTAGACACTTGCCCACTGAAAGTGTTATTCAAGTATGTCATTAGACACTTGCCCACTGAAAGTGTTACTCAAGTATGTCATTAGACACTTACCTACTAAATATGTTGTTCAAGTACATCATTAGATGCTTACCTACTGAAAGTGTTGTTCAAGTACGTCATTAGACATTTAATTTCTGAAAGTTATTGAAGTACATTATTAGACACTTATCTCCTGAAAATTTTATTCAAGTTCATCGTTAGACACCTACTGAAAGTGTTGTTCAAGTACGTCACTAGACACTTACCTACTGAAAGTGTTATTGAAGTACATTATTCGACACTTATCTGAAGAAAGTTTTATTCAAGTACATCATTAGACACCTGATGAAAGTGTTATTCAAGTACATCATTAGACACTTATCTAGTGAAAGTGTTATTTAAGTACATCATTAGACACTTACCTACTGAAAGTGTTATTTAAGACATCATTAGACACTTACCTACTGAAAGTGTTATTAAAGTACATCATTAGACAATTACCTCCTGAAAGTGTTAAAGTACATCATTAGACACTTACGTACTGAAAGTGTTATTCAAGTTCGTCATTAGACACTTACCTCCTGAAAGTGTTATTTAAGTACATCATTAGACACTTACCTCCTGAAAGTGTTATTTAAGTACATCATTAGACACTTATCTACTGAAAGTGTTATTCAAGTACATCATTAGACACTTACCTACTTAAAGTGTTATTCAAGTACATCATTAGACACTTACCTACTGAAAGTGTTATTCAAGTTCATCATTAGACACTTATCTACTGAAAGTGTTATTTAAGTACATCATTAGACACTTACCTACTAAAAGTGTTATTCAAGTACATCATTAGACACTTACCTACTCAAAGTGTTATTCAAGTACATCATTAGACACTTGCCTACTGAAAATGTTATTCAAGTACATCATTAGACACTTATATATTGAAAGTGTTATTCATGTATAGCATAGACATCTATTGTTCCAAAGTACATGTTCATGGTCCAAGCTGGCTTCTTAACATTGAATTAATTAGTATAGTTACCTAGGACTAGTTCCCGCTAGGAGTGAGGATGCTTTAAAACGATATCCATGAAAAACGTTCCACATAAGTGGTTAGGTATTGTGTGTGTTTCTCCTTTAAAAATTTATTGCTATTTCTAAAGTTATTTTTGTTTACAGACTGTACATTGATATTTTGCGATTGTATTATCACAAGTATGTATTAGTCTAATTGAGCCGCATAACATGTAACAGATCCTTGTTATGGAAGATACTTTGGCATCATTAGGGATGTCTTAGTGATAAATAGTTATGACATATGTGGTGGAAATGGAGAGTCAAAAGACCAATTGTTTCCTTATTATTGAATTATTTTGCCATTTTTATTGCCATATCAAATGAAAGACCAGGTAACCTCCATAACATAAGCCTAAACATGTGACTTGTTGCTTCTTACATAAAAGTAGTACCAATCGACTAATTGCTGGCATGAACCAACACCTGGCAAAATATGCAAGATTGGAGGGGGGGGGGGGAATCACTGTAAAGAATTAGGTTTAGGATACATCATTGTCTTTTGGCTTTAGACTTTCACTGTTCGCTCAGGAAACATGCAAAAAAAATGTAAAGAGTGCCCCAAATGACATTTGTAAAGGATAGGAATTAAAGTTTATTGTTTAGCTAACTTGACTGTACGGTCAAGAGAGCTTATGGTATGGTACTTCATCCATTGTGCATCATCTGTTCACCATTGCTATTTACAGCTTTCCAAAATATTGACCAATTTGCACATGATTTTACAGAGAGCATTCTGGCATCAAAGTCTTTCAAGTTTGCCTATTTGATGCCAATCTGTCATCCAATATGGCCTTGATTACTAAACATAGAACCTTTAAATAACTTCTCAAAAACTGCTCAGCAATATTTGACCAAATTTGACTAAGCATTGAGGCATAGATGGTTTTATATTTTGTACAAATTATGCCAGTGCACAGTTAAATATGGCCATTGTTATTAAAATAGAAAACCTTTAAATGACTTCTCAAAAACCACTCAACACAGTTTAACCAAATTTGACAGAAAACACCCTGGCATAAAGGCCTTTCAAGTTGATACAAATGATGCCAGTCTGCCATCACATATGGCCATCATTACTAAAATGCAGGGAAAAAAAACTTTAAACAACTTCTCAGAAACTGCTTGGCAGAATTTGACCAGATTTGACAAACTTTTTGGCATTAAGGGCTTTCCAATTTGTACAAAATATGGTTATAAAATTACATTCATCTATGTCACATGGATTTGGCATACTCATTTTAACAATGTTTGCAAAGAAAAAGTCCATGTCCCTAAGAAAAAGTCCATGTCCCAAAGAAGAAAAAAAACCTTCAAAACCATATTATATCCATATGTAGATGACCTGATTAGATTTTTGTTCCATTTGATTGAATTTTAAAGTTTTCTTAACTTTTGGTCTTCAACATTCTTGATGAAACCTTGTCAGCACAGTTATTATAAAGATTTTGAAGGCTTGTTTAAGTGCAGATGTAAATATAGATGTATAAATGCAGTGACAATTGCATCCCAGATATTACTTCAATGACGAGGAAAGTGGACCTTGAAGAAACCAGCTTTCCACAAAATCACTATAATAATTTGCATAAATGCATAAAAACAGCATGCCAGCTTGCTTGTGAACATTGCAAGCCAAGATTTAATATTAAACCTGGCTAGCACAGATGTGTTTTTGCATTAGAATCTTCCCCTTATGAATACAATATGAAATTGCGCATTCTTGACAATACTGTACTTTAGGTGGGAAAAACACGCATGGAGATCAAGTATGGGTGTCTCTTCAATAAAAAATTCACCCCACCATGGCCAATTATACAACACTGTTTAGTGCTACCTAACTTTTATTCCTGTGTGTTGCTCTTTTCCAATTGTTCCTTCAGTTACACTAGCCATGAATGTACCTGTTTAAAAATTCCTTCAAGTTGACACTTTTGTTTATTGTTACACTATTTCACACGAAGTTAGTTATAGCAACTTTCATGCAAAACTATGAACCAGGTTGCTACAACTTTAAAACTCCCTTCAGCCATTGATTTCAAAATGCCATATGTATAAACCATTGTAATAGGAAATGCTTTTTCTAACCTTTGAACTTTGCTTTTGATCAGTAGTTATAAAGTTTACTGCCTGAGCACCAATATGTAATACCATGTAGGTGCCAAAAAAAAAAGAAACACTAATTCTCTTTCCTCTTTTTTTTCAATACTTAAGACACCACCATTTGAGTTCAAATACTGAACACCATAGTTTATGTATACCCTGTCTTTTATCATAGATATCTCTATTTTATTTACCTTCTCTCGTCTTTCCACTGTTCACTGGGTCCTTGTCAGTATCATCAATACTTTGATTATTATTATGTTGCAAAACTTTATGGATTTATGGCCCCTGTTTGGCTTTGAACTTTGCCCTTATGTTTCTGCTCAATAAAAAAACTTTTGAAGGATTTTGTGCATTGAAACCAAATTTGATATAAGACATTTTGATTTTCACCATTATTAGGCAAAATGTTTTGTTTAACTTTCAACAGTTGTATCATATTAGAAGGGGTATCCATTGTCATTTGGAAACATTTCTCATTTTTACTAGTAGAACTCTTTGCTTGGTATCACAAATTGCTTCATCTCATTGCCTCATATTTCTAGTCTACCAATAAATACTCAAAGTTGTTGTAAGATCAACATGAACAGGTGTGTTTGTGTGTGTGTGTGGGGGGGGGGGGGGGTCAAGACGAATTTGACTTTGAGTCATAGACAAATAAATAATGGTTGGTGCATTTTCTTTGGACTAAAAAGAGCATGGAAGATGATTCTTAATTTGTATGTTTTTGTTGCGTTTGAGGGCACTTTGAACACATTATTAGCTATATCATGCCAAGGAAATGGGAGCAAAGTGTTTTTCCCAAGGTCACACTGAGGCAACCAACCCGAGCTGGCCTGTACGGGTATTGAACCTGTGACCCACGGATTACTAGTTCAACACTCTACCAACTGAGCTACCATGACTGCCCTGATTCTTGAGATAAATAGATTTGACAGCGTATAGTCTTCATCTCAGCAAGATGTTTTCTTCATCTGCTAGCACAGTGTGTATTCAGGAAGGTTTTGGGTCATATTATGGTTATGGTTCAATGCATAGAATTGAAATGAATGTTGTTTTAAATTCTTAGCATTACCAGAAAATACTAATTCTGATTCACAACTCAGAGTATTGATTGATGGCTTGATACTAACAACATGTTCACCAAAATTTGGCTGCTGGTTTGTCATCATTGCACTAAACAATTTTGCACAATATTTGTGGTAAGATATTGAAAGCCAACATTATCAGAAGAGTTTTAGTAAAGCTGATTGTCATAGATGAGACTTATTGTACCTAGAAATGTGCATTATTTTTTGTTTTTTTTCTCCCTCTAATTTTGTGTACACCATTAACTTGGAAAATCATTCTGTTTGTCCTTTATTATTTCAGAGAACCTATTGTATTTATTAAGAGATTAAAAATATTTATGCTGTATATACTCTCTTATAAGTCAAGTCCAACTGCAAACTGCACAGACCCAGATCTGCCATCACATATTGCGCAGAGATCAGGGTCTGTGCAGTTTGTTAGGAGTAATCAGTAGAAAAAACAACAAATACCCTGATCTGCTGGCACATTTTGCAATGGCAGGTCATGGTCTACATTGTTTGCAGTTCGAATTATAAACGAGTATATTGCATACATACAGTATATACTGGCAAATAAATCTGGTCCAACTGCAAAAATCATAGACCCTGATCAGCCATTGCAGATTAGGGTCTCTGTTGTTTGCTCTACTGATAAATCCTAACAAACTGCTTAGACCCAGAACTGCTGGCACATAATGTGATGGCAGATCTGGGTCTATGCAGTTTGCAGTTGGATCTGACCTATATGTAAGTATATACGGTAGGAATTAGCAGAAAATTATGATTTTTTTTTAACCGTGATTATTTATAAATCGTCCAAAAAATAATTAATATAAGTGTAAAAAATCTACTTTACATTTGATGTTTATTAAGAACCCTTTGTCAATAATATGACATTTAATTATTTCACCATCCTTAGATTCAAGTGGGATATTGAGCTACAGGATTTTTGTTGTGCAGTTATATCAAGAGAAGAGTCACTGAACAGAAATCCATGTCGGTTGTGCTGTGGAATAAGTTACTTCTTTTACCAATTTTTACCACACCAGATAGATTTAATTTGGCTAGTATTACAAGAAAATACTGATTCTAATTTGAAACTTACCAAGTTAATTATCTTAAATTTAGGAATTATGACATAAATTGCAAGAGATTACTGATCTTGGTTTATCAAGACTTCCTTCTTCTGTATTGTTGGTTTATCTGAACCAAATGTATGTCTGGAGTGAGTCAATTTGGTATAATCCAAACTTGTTCATTTGAAGCTCCATTTATTATATATTTCTTAATTAGATATTGGAATGTATATGTGAGAAAAATTTATATCACCACTGTGGCAATATCACTTCTGGAGCTACTTTCTTTTCCAATTTAGGAAATATATCTGCCCTTATGTAGGTTATATTTCTATATTTAGGTCTAAATCATTTTGAATCTTTTCTCTCTCTCTCTCTCTCTCTCTCTCTCTCTCTCTCTCTCTCTCTCTCTCTCTCTCCATCAGAATGAACATATCTTAAAATATGACAACACTGATACATTTATGTAATTAATGCGGTGCCACCAAAAAAATGAAAACAAACTCCAAACAACAGCAGGTAGGTTCCAAGTGTTTACTTATTTCAAATAGTTTTCCACATGAATCGTGCAAACTGTCATTGACTGAACTTTCGAGACCTGTTTCTATTTTGATATTTAGGGTCACCCATACCTGTTACACTCTGCGGCAAATGGTAGAAGTTTTTACGGCAAAACTCTGGATTAAATATAATACTAAAAATTGTTTATTAATGATTTAACTCTGATCACCCTCATAATCATGTTTGAAAACCATGGAGAAATCAAGGAGAAATTAGAGTTGGTTGCAAATAAAAATTAAATGATTATCAGAATCTGGATACAGAATCTCTTACTGTACTAGATTGCAATTATGCCAAGACCACAGAATTTATGTTTGAATGCAGAAATTAACAAAAATAAATGCCAAATGTACTCGCTTATAAGTCAGATCCAACAACTGCATAGACCCAGATCTGTCATCACATAATGCACTGGCAGATCTGGGTCTATGCAGTTTGTTAGGAGTAATCAGTAGAACAAACAACATAGACCCTGATTTGCCAGTGCATTATGCAAAATCCTGTAAAGCAAACTCGGTCATTAAAATCTTTTGTTCAAAACTGTTATGCTCTAAAGTCTGTTGGAACCGACCACTCTGTGATGATTTTATCACCACCCTAACAATGTTCACTGTATCAATCTGTGCAATAAATGTGTTAGCAAAATTTGTTTAATGTTTCATTTTTCGTATGAAAACAGTTATTAATTTGACAAAATCCACAGAAGCATTATATGTAGAAGATAAATTTGTGAAATTTCAGTGTCCTAAATTGCAAAATTTCGAAACTTTTTTGTTGATGTAGTAGTTACATGTACAGCCATTAACTGTGTTGGCATTGAATGGACAAAATCCATGCAAGTTGATATGAAAAGAAAATCTTTTATGGAGCAAATATAAGGAAATATTTCACTCATGAAGTGGAAACATTTTGTATTACCATGAATGACAATACAAAATGTTCCCACTTCATAAGTGAAATATTTCCATATATCTCCTAAAACAAAATGTAGATATCCTGTATTTATCCAAATATTTTTTGTTGGTCTGTCCATCTCAGCTCATCAATTCGGCATAAGCACTTTGGTTAACTTTAGCATTTAGCGCAGTGACTCGACACTATTTTCAGTAGTCATTCAAATTGATCAGCAGATGTGTTGTGAGTGGACTATTCAACTCAGTAAAAACTAGGTCATTATGACCTATATTTTGTGCTCTAGTCATCTGCTCCTTGTGTTCTTGTTATCTGCCCCTTGTGCTTGAGTCATCTGCCCTTTGTGCTCTAGTCATCTACCCCTTGTGTTTTTGTTATCTGCCTTTTGTGCTCTAGTCATCTGCCCCTTGTGTTCTTGTTATCTGCCCCAAGTTTTGTGTAGCTGAGTTTCTTGGATACAGTCAAACCAGTCCTAATGGTCACATTTACTCATTGGTCACCTGTTCACAACAGCCATTGAAATTTCCCCCAGTCAAATTTCCTATATAAATGTCCTGTATGTAACAGTCGCCAGCCTTCTGCAGTCAGTGGCCAGGTGTTTCCTAACCAAACAGTGGTTTCTCCCTGCCTTAAGCAGTCACTGGTGCGTATCTACAGTGACCACTGTCAATGCAAACTAAATTTTTGCTTCATGAGGAAGGCATTGTTTAGATAAAGGAATATCATGTGAATCGATGTGCAAACGTTTCTTATCTCGCTTGTACTCACCATACTCCAGTCATGTTGACAATGTAACTCAAAGGTGTCCATATGTCAAATTTGAAAGTGAGGCAGTTTTTATCATTAGAGTAGAGGGTCAAAGCAATTTGTTTGCTGGTTGGTGGGAAAAGTAGTTGTGTTATCACAGCAGAAATGGAAGTCACCTTTTGTGCGAGTGTGACAGGTTCGATTTCATCTATTTGCCTGTGAATTAACTCTTAACCCCACATGCCATGTTTACGCATCATGAGGTTGTACCCTACATCCGAGCTCTGTAACGTCAACATCATTTATGATACACCCAAGTGGGTGGTATTACAGAAAAGGAGAAAGATGTAGTTCTGCAATGATACCAAATTATGTAGACTTTCTACTCGCGTTAAAATATACAGTGGAAAAAAAACACTTTTGAGACCTGATTTTTTTTTAGGTCGAAATTGCCGGTTTCAGAACTGGAGTTTGTGTCTAGATTTGAGATTTGTTGGCCTTTGATCTAAAGCAGACCAGTCCGAACTGCACATGGACAGATGAACCTTTGCAAAAAGTAGGATAAGTTTGAGATTTGGAGTAAAAAGGACCAAGACACAAAAATCATGGATACAGTATACAAAAAAAAGGGCAAATTTTCACCCTTCTGCACATGCGCAGGGGAAATAGCCAATCAAAGACATCTTTTATACACCTAAGCATCCGGATAAACGAAAATCTTTTGGAAACATGTGTTTGTATGCATTCAGAAGTAACCCCCAAAATGCATTTCCTACCCCCCATTTCAGGAGAAAATAAAAAGAATCTCACGGGATCAATGAGTTAAAGCTAGCTATCTCTGAAGAAAAAAGTTCATCTTTGAGAAGAGATATACAAGTTACATCAGGGATCATTAAATACTTAAAACTTGTCCATAAAGGCAGGCGAAGTTTCGGTTCATGAATCACAAAGAATAGCCATATACGGCTTTTTGTTGATTTCCTATTCATCACAGACTTCTCACATAAGCCTACTGTCTCGTGATCTTTACAAGTTGAGCAACTGGCTAATCCAGATATTAAAGTGTGAACTGCTGTTTCCAAGTGAAACTTCCACAAGTTGGCTGACCACCAAGTCACTCCTCTGTTTTACAGTCATGTAAGGTATCAATCAGTAGTAGAATTATTGTTTTGTCATGGTGCACAAAACAAACTAAGATCTGAGATTACTTTAAGTCAGTGATGATTTAATTTATAGGATGGATTAAAGTGAGCAGGATACATTAATCTTGTATGTAACATAAATTTGGGAGAGAACAACATATACATCTATTTTATAATTTTGTTGAATAGTGTACATAAAACAATCTTCGTAACGTAATGATAATAATGATAATGATATTCGGTGCATGGTTGTTTTTTCAAATTTTTTTTAAAAAGATGAACCTGTGTACAGAGGTCACCTGTTTACAAAGGCCTGTTTTGCCTTTTCCCATGGGTTACTGCTATTGACAGGTTTGACTGTACTTAAGATTACAGAGTAGAACTTGATATGTAGATGTGTCACATTTAGACAAAAAGTTGGCTTTTCAATCTGGTCATACCACCATGGGTATTTTCTTGTTTATTATATAACTATTTATAGAGTCTCAGTTATTGCAGTTTTACAAACAAAAAATCTCAGACTTTTTCTGCCAAGTACTGAAAGTCATTATATCTTGTATAAAAACAAACTTGTTAATATTAATGTCATTTTTTGTTCCATGATAAAAGATAAATTAAAACTCTTAACCCATTGGAAACTAGATAAACATACAGATTCTAAAAGGCAAATGGACAATTTCTTGTTAGCTGCTTTGTAATGATTAGTGCAAATAAATGTAAGTGAAGAAGATTGATATACAGTATATTTATTATATAATACAGTGCACATCTAAGACATATCATGACATTGAACTTTGATGCATTTTTCAGACCCAGCAATTAACCCATGTTAATAGCAACCAATGCCTGGGAGCATCAAATCCTCAGGATAAAGAAGTACCATCAATAGGTGAGCTTCATATATCTTCCTGTGTGGATTTTTCTGTCTGTCTGTTTTTTTTTTTCCACTCCCTTTTTTCCACTCTCTTTTTTTTCTCCCAATATCTCTGTCTGTCTGTCTGTCTGTCTGTCCATCTCTCTCTCTCTCTGTCTCATCTGTAAGCCCAGATCCATGTAATTGTATATTTTGATCTGTTTCACTTTATCCTCTCACCTGTCAATGACAAGACATAGGTATCACTTTTCCAGTGAAGATCACAGCAGCAGCATCAAGAATGTAAAGTTGCAATTCTAACTTTTTGGAAAGTCGCATATCTTCAACATCAGTGGCTGTATTAAGCCGCAACTTTAGTTCAGTATTACAGTAAATTCGATGTCTCAAGTTTGTACCCTGCTTGGAGCTCCTGTTACATGTGCATAAGCAGAATCGTGATGTACTCTGATATTCTAGGAGCTCATGTCTTGCCTACATAAGCAGAATCATGATATACCCTGATATTCATGGAGCTCCTGTCTTGCCTACATAAGCAGAATCATAATGTACCCTGATATTCTAGGAGCTCCTGTCTTGCCTACATAAGCAGAATCATGATGTACCCTGATATTCTAGGAGCTCCTGTCTCACCTATGTAAGCAAACTCATCATATACCCTGATATTCTAGGAGCTCCTGTCTCACCTGAATAAGCAGAATCATAATGTACCCTGATATTCTAGGAGCTCCTGTCTTGGCTGCATAAGCAGAATCATAGCACGATTCACTGGGAAGACAACATGTGAGTCAAGAAAGATATGATACTTTGAAATTCCCCCTTCCCAATTTTGAGTTCCATGTCACTCGGGTTCCAGAGCAGCCAAATCGTGCCAGAACTTGACAGAATCTTCATGCAGTAGAAAATCTACAAGCACACAGCATATGATGTGGATTATCAAGATATTCAAGGCACACTTCAAAAGTGTATTAACTTTATATCAGAGTCTACTTAAAGAAAAATATTCAAAATCAATAATTACTACTTCTCAAAAGATATATTTTGGGTTCAGCCCAGAAGTTACATATTAATGTGTGAGGTGTTCAAATGTGTTGTTAATCTCTTTTGAAAAATGTAAATCTTTTGCATTGCCAAGGCTTTTGAAAAATAGACGTTATTCAACTTGTTTAATAAATTTCTATATATTACCAGCCATTTTTTAAAATTGTCTGTGTAGATTGACCAGTCCTTTGAAAATAACATGGAGCTCTTCCCATTTCAGGTCCTTGTGTAGCAGATGATCCAAGCCAACAGTGGATATTAGCAGACATGAAATCATAGATTGAAGCCTAGAAAACATTCTTGCACACAGTATTAGAGAGAGAAATAGTTTTTCCATTAATCAGATGGTGCATTTGTGTAAGAATATTGGTGCTTTATCCAGAATATTGGTTTTCAAGAAATAATCATGTGAAAGTGAAAGAAACAATTCATCATAAATCAAAAATCTGTGAGTAACAGCCTTGAGAAAATCATGAAATAATACTTTCTTAAGCATTGCAGTTTAAATGAATGAATACAAGAAAAATATATTTATCTCATAATATTATTAGAATGAAAAAAGATTCCACAGCATATTCATTTCTTAAGGATAGCAGGCTATCCTAGCTGAAAACTTGCCAGGGAAATACAGACTGTATCATGATATGTGTATTCTTTCTCCACATATTGATGGACAGTAAAAAAAAATATAAATCCTTGTTAGTTGACTGGAAAATATTGTAGATAAGAAAGCAAAGACAGAACTCATGAGATAGATAAATATTTGTGATATACTAATGTAAATACCCATTATATAAGGTAGTTGATAACAACACTTGGCTGTGGGATAACCATTCCTACAATGTTATAGATGACATAGACTTGTAAATTCCATTGTAACTCCTCTTTACGGAGTTACAGTCATGCAAGCACAAAGCCATGTCACATGCACCTAAATAGTTGCAATCCATGCAAGGATAATGTCATTGTATAGTGTTTTTTTGTTGTTGCAGTATGGTACAATTCTCACTTTCCGATAACCCAAAGGAAATGTAATAATGGTGTATGCTCTAAAATGTATTTTGATTGTTACACTTGGTGCAGCGTTATTGCCAGAAAGGAGTAAATATGGTTGATATGAATAGTTATTTTCTAAGTATAAATGTTTAGTTGTATTTCTTTGATGTATGTGAATGTTTATTTGTGATATATTGAAAAGGTTACTAGTTCCATATGTTTATATTTATGGAAGTACTATATTCCTTTTTGTTACAATGTAAAATCAACCATAAGTCTATCACTTTTATGCAACGTCATTACACCATGCAAAATTATTGAAACTTTCTTCCCCATCCCACCGACACCTCAATTATTTTTATGTTAATCATTAGCCGGATATATCATGTAATTCTCATTTTTGTCTTGCCTGCATTAGCAAATGAAGAGGCATTGGTATCACATTTTGCTCTGGTGATGGCATTGGCATCAGTGTTAAGCGTCTTTGTTAAAAGTATAGTTTTACCATTTTTGAGGGACCCCGGGTGGCCGAGTGGTCTAAGGCACTCGCTGTTACAGATCACTCACATCTCACCTCTGTCTGCATGGGTTCAAAGTCTCAGCTCAGCCAGTGTGGGTATGTGATAAAGCTTGCCTGTAGCTTCCTGTGGGTCGGTGGCTCTTCTGGGGGGTTTCCTCCACCAATTATACTGGCTGCCATGTATAGCCTATCGTGCTGAAAGATGTTGTTAAACCCACAAAACCAAACCATACCGTTTTTCCAAGTCAGATACAGAGGGTGGGTTACATGATTTCATGTTTGCAGGCCAGACACCACTTTCCAGGGGAAACCCTTGTGTTAATTATCTCTCATTCTGTCTCTCTCACCAAAGGGAAGGAGATGCATTAGGTTTTGTGCAGTCCATCCATCACACTTACCTTGTAAGCAAGATATCTATTAAAAAAAAAACTATTGAGCTGAACACAATTGAATATTTAGATACTTTGGATGGGTCACAAATTCTGATTAGATTTTGGTGACTATGATCTTATTGTCAGGATCATGGGGTGAAGGAGAGGTATACATTTTTTTAAGTATTAGTATTGAATTTGAGTACTTTCGGGGATAATCCAGTAGCAATTACTAGGTAGTGAATTAAAACTTTTGCCATTTTTTTTTTTTTCATTCTATTTTTGTGAAAAATTATGCCCTTGTTATAGCAACAAAAAACACGATAATAGTATTAGATCTAAAATGAACAGGTTTGTTTGTAGGAGATCCAGAACAGATTCTTTTACAGTGGAAGAAGCTTTATTTGACCTCTGTCTACTACTGATACCTGTCCATTGCAGCTGAAAAGTTGAGTTCATCATGGTCATTTAATGGTAGATCGGACACTATGTATTCTGACTCACTACCAAATTTGGCCTTAATACTGTAACAGTGAAACCTGTCCAAGCAGATACCTTCATGCAGTGGACACCTGCTTATAATATTAATCATTTTTCTAAAGTTTTCTTAAATAATGCACATCTTTATATTGTACACTTGTCCATAAAGGACAGGTTTTTGTAGTTCCTTATATTGTACACTCATCCATAAAGGACAGGTTTTTGTGGTTCCTTAAGCATTATTTACTGATAGGTTTTTCTCTATTTGGTCCCCTTCATGATTTGACAGGGATTTTCTTGGTTGATTGGGAAAAATTTATCAGTGGGGAGGAAACTTTCAGGAGTAAAGTTATGAAATTGAGAATTCTGCATGATTTTGAAATATTTTACATGTATTGGACCTGTTTACATTGGGGTTGAGGCCCATTTACAGTGGGATTAGGACCTATTTACAGTGGGATTAGGACCTATTTACAGTGGAATCAAGGCCTATTTTTGGCCTCTTGAAACCCTAAAAAATATTCCTGGCAGATTATGCAAGTTCCAATGTATTAATAAGACTCGCAATGTTCCAAGGGTCCTCAACATTAGATTTTAAAGCATTGAAAAAGATAACCAAGACTTTGATGTTGGTTTTTTAAAAAATCAAATATTTGTATGGAACATGCTATAGTATTTAGATAAAATCAAAACTTGTGCAGGTGAAGTCATAAAAAATTATAGTATCAAACAATTATGTCTATTCAAAGAAATTCAAAAAACAAGATTTAAAGGTCAAGACAGTCCAAAGTGTCCCAGGAAAAGTGGAAACATTAAAAATGAAAAATTGATTTTTTGTTTATCCCATGAACAGTACACACACACACACACACACACACATATACATATATATATATTGGTTGAAATTCACAGGGAAAGGAGCGTGGGAGCAGAAATATAGGGAAAACTAACTTAAAAACATAAAAAGCAAAATACATGAACAGGGAAAGCTGACAACAGAATGTCCAAAATCAAAACTATATCTGAAAAAAAAGTCCATATTAGTGACCTCGATAGGAAAAAAGTAAGGTCGATTTGAAGTAGCACTAAGTTCTACGTGAGAGGAATATGGCATTTCATATGGAACTAGAATTACCATATATACTCGCATATAAACCCGTACCAACTGCAAACTGCATAGACCCAGATCTGCTGTTGAATAATGTGCCAGCAGTTCTAGGTCTATGCAGTTTGTAAGGACTATTCAGTAGAACAAAGAACATAGACCCTTATCTACCGGCGCATTATGCAATCTATGTTGTTTGCATTTGGACTCGGCTTATACGCGAGTATATATGGTAGTCTATATTTATAATGCTGCTGAGAGAGAAGAAAATTTGAACAATTTATGCTGGTATATTAATGCTTTACCTTCATGGTCATTACGATGTACATTTTGGCCATATGACTTCCAAAGAGCACAGCAGAAACTATACATTGTAATTAATTTTAACTGATAGGAGTACCTAGATTACAGTATTGTAATTACAAGTAGTTAAAAATATTTGTTTAACTGCCATTTAGATAAGGAATTAAATTTTGTTTAGTTTCAAACAGTTCACCAGAAAATGACAAAGTTGAAATCATTTGAAAACAATTTTGACACAACAGCTATAAATGTACGTGAGAGAACATACACAGGTGTCTTCACACCATAATGTTCATCTATTCAAACCATAGTTGTCACTGTTATGGATGAGTAACTGCAACTTTACAAAAACATGTCTAGGGGTTTAAAGCAGAACAAAATCTGGATCTTTTGGACTTCGTCAATTTTGGGTGAAGTTTAGAAAACTAAAAAAATTAAATTGCTTGTTCTAGTGGCAGTTTATTAATTATTTATACCTATTTGTAATTACAGCAATATAATCTAGGTACTTCTATCAGTTAAAATTAATTGCAATGTATAGTTTCTGCTGTGCTCATTGAAAGTCATATGGCCAAAATACATGGTGTAAAGACCAAGGAAGGCACATCAACTTAAAGAGGATATTATTATTGAAATATTATGTCTGTCATATACTGTATTATTATTGAAATATTATGTAGGTCATTCTTCAATAGTATATTATGTGTATATTTTTTAACAATTTCTGTGATTGCTTATCAGAATGTGTTTTGATCATTAGAACAGAAGTGTTGAAAGTTTATTCTTTTTCATATATTTATGACATATATTACACAAGACTTCAGAATATGAAACAGACAACATTATTTAATATTGATAAATGTCAATCATTTATTTTATCTGGAAACTCTTTCTACATCAGTGCATTTCGCCCAAAATCGGTTACTTGATTGTTAAAGAAGGGATTGTACAATAGGATTATTTTGCACAGTTCAAATTTTGTCTGTGACACAAGGGACAAATTTGAACCCAAAGTCAACTCTTTTGTCTGGGACAAAAGGGACACATTTGAGCACAAACGCAGCTCATTTGTCTGGGACACAAGAAACAAATTTGAACTCAAAGGCAACTCATTTGTCTGGGACACGAGGCACAAATATGAACCAAAAGGCAACTCTTTTGGGTTCATATACTGTAAGTCACAAAACTGAACTTGCGAAAATTGGGTTAATGCATTGAGGATACAAATTTATAAATATTTTACCAAGAAAACTAAATTAGTGAAAATATTTTTAATGGAAAAGACTTTGATCAAAGAAAGTGTACATTTAGCTGATCACTTGCCTGCAAATATTTCTGGTCACTAACATGTCCCATTTATGAAATTTGCTGAAAATTTAGCAATGCTAATATATTTTGAATTACCGTGGTTTTTTCTAAGTGTACAGGCGTATGTCTGAACTTTGCAAACTATTTATAGTTGTTATTAGTACATACTGGGAAGCCATTGTGAATATCAATTCTCATAATTCTAAGAAAAATTAAATTTTCATTGGTACTTAAATATACAGCTTGGGGAAGTTGTCATATTGTTTCACAATCAGAGCATCCTCATATCTTTCCAATGCAAGTTGAATAACTTAACTCTCTGAAAGAGACTTGGAGGTAATTGTAGTGATATTTCCCAGATGGTAAGTTGTTGCAGATGTACATCTGGCTAATTGTACAAAGAATAGATCTTAATGAAAAGATAGGTGGGTTTTTTTTAATTTTTAAATGTACAATATTTCAACCATCAACAAAATACCTGCACTTTTAATTTTACTGTTATGCCTACAACTTTTAAATGAAAAAATTTTAAACAAATAATTTGGTTTCAATAGACTTAAACTGTTGTTTTTAATGGTGACACATCATTGAGTCATTGCAATGTCAACGAAGTTATTATGACATAACAACCACAGACTTAAGGGCAGTTCAAATTTGTCACTTTTTGCATACAAGCGCTTTTTTCTAGCTTACGATGGAAAATGCAGAGGATGTCATGTTTAATTGTTTCCACAGGAATATCATTGTTCATTGGGTCTTTGATTTTGTGGTTTTTGTAACAGTAAATTGGTACCCCATACAAAAATATTGAATTTTCAGTATTTACATATTGATTAAATCAATTATTAACTGATGAAACTGGTGTATGGCTTTAATTCAGAGATGAAAACTTTATGGACTTTGATGTTTTTGATGAATGATATACATTTTCCAAAGTGTGTTTGGTCAAAATTTGTACGTATGACTGTGGTATATTTACATAGAAGCTTTAAGTCATTGTAGATATTTGAAAGTTCCAAGTTCTCAATGTCCGTAATTTGTAATTGTGACAGGTTTATATAGAACTTTTGTACTTTCTTTTGAAATTGGTGACCATACCTGCAGATATCTCCACAAACTGCGGATTTTTCATCAAGTTTGAGGGTTTGTGACAGAATCAGCAATTTTACAGATTTTCTCATTCTACATGAAATTACTTTTGATTTTATGGATTTTTCTTTGCACATCCCGACTAAGAAAATTTTAAATTATGAAATGTGGTGCATTGACCTTCGATGATAAATGATACATAGATCATGCTAGGTAGCATATCAAGATATGTGTTGTGACTGAAAAAAAGATATTATTAGTTGCATGTTAATTTATTGGGCTGTATGGAATGTTATGACCATCTTGAATCCCAAACACCATAAGCTGAAAGGTGAGGAATGTATGGGGCTGTGGTCAAAATTTCATCATTAGTGTGCACTGCAAAAATCTCTTGGTTGCCATTGTCAGCTTTGCAGAGAGGATTGTTTACAAACAGTGCACTGGTCATAGCAGTTACCTCCTTTGGGCACTCTCACCCCCACCCCAATCCTACCAAACTACTGACGAAACAGCGTTGTTTAATTAAAATCAGGCCTTCTTTTGAGGGATAATTTCCACTGTTAAATAAACCACACAGTAACTCATTTCTATATATAATAAAATCATTTCATATATTTCAATCATAAATCAGATATTTTGCATTTGAGCTTTTGAAACAGAAGCTTGAGAATTGACCAATGATACACTCAGAATTTTGTTTAAGAGGTAACAACAAAATTTACTGCCACCTCCTGGATATCCAAAAATTGGAATTCTAGTAAAGCAGAGTGCAAGACGTTAATCTCTGGATTTTTTTGTGGATTTTGAAAACAAATTTCACTGATTTTTTGCCAAGTTCCTGTGGTCACCCTGTGAAATTCTTTTGTTGTATCTCTTGCCAATATTTTACCTTACACAGATACAAATTTCAGTATTACTGTGTATACCGGGTACTCGCTTATAAGTCAAGTTCAAATGCAAACCACATGGACTCTGATCTGCCATCGCATAATGTGCTGGCAAATCAGGGTCTATGTTGTTTGTTCTACTGATTACTCCTAACAAACAGCATAGACCCAGATCTGCATTATGTGATGGCAGATCTGGGTCTGTGCAGTTTGCAGTTGTACTTGACTTGTAAGCGAGTGTATCAGTAACTGAAGGCAGTCATGTTGAGACTTTTTTTTCTCATGCCATCATGAGCAAAAAGTGAGACTTAGATGTCACTTCAACAAGGTTGTTAAGTTTCTGTGTTGAAGTTTTGTATTAAAGATTTTGCAAATTATATTACGGAGGAGGACAAATATTTGTCAAATGCACCTACTAATATGGGAAACTTGAAACTCATTCATATCTTTATGTTGAAGGGAGCCGCTGTAGCTCAGTTGGTAGAGCATCTGACTCGTTATCCAAAAAGGTTGCGGGTTCAAAACCTGCTCCAGTTGGCTGCCTCAGTGTGTCTTTGGGAAAGGCGCTTGGCTAACAATTCCTTAGCATGATGTAGCCAATAATGTGTTGGAAGTGCCATTAAAACCAACAACAACAATTTTACGTTACAATGTAAAGTTTAAATGGACCGTACAGACACAGACCCGCCAACCCTTATGAATTCACCATAAGGCTTACTGAAACAACCCTTAAATTACAGACTTATGGAACTATAGCAAAACTTACAAAAATACAATTATTGCAATCAAAGCCAGATATCAGCTCGTCCAGGTTCGGTCCGGATCCTGGTTGTCACATTAGACTCAGTGGAGTTGCCTTGGACCTGTCATATATTACAAGCACTAGCCTATCAGAACCTTTTTATATTTCTTTAATGTTTCTATAAATTGAATAGAATGTGCTGTTTAAGCTTTAAAATGGATGAAGTCTTAAAAGTGCACTGATGCAAGCGGAAGTTGATAGTTCAATAATGAGAGACTGGTGTTGTAAAACATTATGAGAAATCAGCAATTTAGCATGCAAAATACAGAACACCTGTCTAAGCTTGATCTTTGTTAATCAAATGTTTGTCTTTCCTCAACCTCAGCTAAAACCAAGCATCTACTGTAGAGGTTTACCAAATGTTCTAGACAAGTTTTTTTAAATATGAATTTATCATTGTGCCAAAATCAAGCACATGGAATTCATCAGCTATTTGAGAGAGTTCACAAAAGGATCAAGTGCTACAACTAGTGCAGTATCTATTGCAACTATCATAAAAAATAAACTGAGTACTGTGCATCTGTTTCTTCCTGTGAAGAGAGGTGAGAAGGGCACTGACCTATTTTCCTACGGATCACTGGATATTGATGTTAGGAAAATGCAATGTAAGGCACTCGCTTCAAGTAAAACATTTGCTGCAAAGGTTTAGGTTTTCATTACAAAATTAGAAAAAAATTAGATGCTAAACAAATTTCTGAAAATCATGAATCATGGTAAATAGAAATATGTGATTTTCTGATAGTTATGCTACCTAAATAAATTAAAAAATTAATTTACGATTGAATAAGCAATAAAGTTTGTCAATATATGAATTTTCAGTTTGCGTTTATTTATTTGGTTAATTTTTCCTGTGTTGTGTTTATGTTCAGTACACTGTAGTAAATATTTGCATGTCAGACTTGATTGTTTGACCAGTGCTTGCCTTTTGCGGACCAGGGCAGTGTAGGATTCTACTGGACCTGGACCAGCGAGTCAGAAACGAAATTACTACATACGTTTTTTTTCCAAGTTGACAGTAAGATCTTTTTTGATGTAGCGTAGGGATATGTTAAGTCTGTCTGGTTGAGGCATATTCATACACTATATCAGACGAGTTCTTTCCCCTGACTTGTAACGAAACTATAAAGTGGTTGTGTACTTATCATACATACCTTATCATTTGCGCTTTCCATACACATTTGTATTTATTTATTTATGACATATTTTGATCATCATGCAGTGCCTATAAATTTCCTCTTCCATCTATCTTTATATTGTTAATGAAGGTCAAAATAAACACATATTTATAAAAGTTCATGTTGATGTATCTAAGAATATAAACATGTGAAAGTCGGTGAAAACACCTACCATATATACTCTTGTATAATCTGATACCAACTGCAAACTGCATAGACCCAGATCTGCCATCGCATATCTGAGTCTATGCAGTTTGTAAAGTCTAATCAGTAGACAAACAACATAGACCCTGATCTGCCAGTGCATTATGCGATGGCACATTAGGGTCTATGTTGTTTCCATTTGGACACGGTTTATACACAAGTATATACGGTACATAGTTTTTGTCGGGGTGTGCAATAAAAAAATACAGATTGAATATCTGTATCGAATGAATGCCAGATCAACAATGCAAGATTAAATAGGGAGTTCAAATAAATACACATAACTACATGCCTGTTTTGTTCTGAGTTGCCAGAAAGAACAAGTTTGATATGGTGTAGGGATGTGTCAAGGCCTTCAGGCTGAGACCTGTTCATAACCAATATCAAACGAGTTCTTTCCCCCAACTCGGAACAAAACATGAATGTGGTTATTTATTTATTACATATTCCTTCTTTTACACTTTCAAAATATTGTTAGCTTTACAGTATGAATGAAATTCAAAATGAATCGGGATTCATACGAGTTCGATTCAGTGCATCTAAAAATATCTATGTATGGACATCAAGGAAGAAACCTAAATAGTTCCTACAGAAATATGGATTGAACATCTGTATCAAATGCCAGATTAGCCATCTCAAATTAAACAGGCATGTAATAAATCTTGAATATTGTCATGCAATGAAGCCTCCTTAATCTTGATTTCAGTTGTCGGTATGTTTGAAGCCTCCTTAATCTTGATTTCAGTTGTCGGTATGTTTCACTGTCTGGATGACCAGTGTTGTCCAAAGACCACTAGTCAGGGCAGGGTCCTGGTTGTCTGTTGGGGTAATTTATGTTCCGTAAAGTCTCTTCTGATGGCAGCCTGTCTACGAAAGAGGGCACTTATTTGCACTCCAGTGGTGCATTTAAGATAATAATTTTCACTGCAAGTGAAAAATAGAGGGTAATTATGCAAAGGTGATGCCTAAAATGAACACTTTGAATGTAAACATGGCAAGTTGAACCTCCAGAGATTTTGGGCAGCCCACAAGAAGGGAAAGATCAGAGCATCAGTTGTCTCTTATGATCAGAGTATCACTCGTCCCTTGCTGTAAACATAAAAGAAACTCGGATAGTGATTAGCACAGTGATTTTCTTCAAATTGATTTGAAATGTTTGCTGGAAGTAAGGGTACCTTCCATAAAATGAGTTTTACCATTGCAGGTAAGATTGAGCTCTCTATAAATTGTTTTTAATATCCAGACGTGCGTTGTCCATGGTTATTTTTGGGTCTGCCAGAAGTGTCTGAATGGTATTTCAATTGCCACATTTACCGTATTTTTTTTTAAACATCATCTTATTTGCTTGCTTTCAAATGTCTAAATTCGTTCTTACAAGTCATTATTTTTATGTTTACTGCATAAATTTCAACTGCTGCTAATTTTTTATATTCATAAATATATAGCAGTGGGTTTTTTTTCTTCTTTCCAAACAAGATATGCATTATATAGATTTCTTGTATCTTGTTTAATCTTTTGTAAGTATATATAGCAATTAAGTATACATTAGGTATAATTGTGCAGCTATTGAAATATACTGGCAAGGTATTCTAGTCACTCGTATACCATTGTGATCTATTTTGTCAAATTGATATTGACAACAATCTTTCTGGTTTATATAATTAAATTCTTCCAAGGGATGGTTTTAGATTTATGATGTCTTCCTGGCTCTTCTTTGACACTCTTTAGTCCTGCTTATTGGCACATAAGCTAAATTGTTGGTCCAGGATAAGTATTTAGGGATCTGCATTGAGATGTAGGAATACTGAATCACCTTTTACATCTGTCTGTCTGTTCACACTTCTTGTAACTGCCATAGCGCTGCAACATTTAACATATTCTGATGCAATTTGGTGTGTACATTGTCTCGTAGATCTAGATGTGCCTTTTATGGGTTTTCTCTTGTCACCTCCATTTTTGGATGGGGTATGGCCAACAACAATTAACTTCATGTCTTTACATGGGATGTTGCTTGTAACCAGCATAGTTCAAGAACCATTCAACTTATTCTGATGCAATTTAATGTCGACTACTGTATATACTCACATATAAGCCAATACCAACTGCAAACTGCATAGACCCAGATCTGCTATGCAGTTTGTAAGGACAAATCAGTAGAACAAACAACATAGACCCTGATATGCCAGTGCATTATGTGACGGCAGATCAGGGTCTATGTTGTTTGCATTTTTACCTGGATTACACGAGAGTATGTACAGTATGTGTATAGAGCTTGATGTGCTTTTTATGGGTTCATTCCTCAAGCAGGTCCTATTGTGATGCACCCCATCACTAAAACTCAAGCCAGTTTAGCACAATATGTAGCCGTAAGTAAGTACCCATTTTTTAAATTTCTTGGACTTGTATATAGTACATTACAATTTTAAAATGTTTTAATATAATTTAAGGAAGAAAAATCCCTTTGCATTTTTTTACATTCATTTTGTAGACAAATGGTGGTATTTTTTTAAAAAGGAGTTATTCTTGGATATTAAACGAATATTTTGAAAGGGGCAGTGAAAAGTACTATATATACTCGCTTATAAGTCAGGTCCAACTGGAAACAGCATAAACCCTGATCTGTCATCGCATAATGCGCCAACAGATCAGGGTCTGTGTTCAACTTATTATTCCTAACTTCAGCACATTATGAGACGGCAGAACTGGATCTGTGCAGTTTGCAGTTGGATCCGACTTATACATGAGTATAGATGGTAAGGAGCTTTGAACATTGAAGATCGATTTTCCATTGGCTTCCATTGTAGTAACTTGTGTGTAATTTATAACCAGTGATACAGAATTAAAGTGTAATTGTGCTTTTACATCTTTATATTTTTCCTTACAGTGTCGTAAAAATTATGTTATTTATCAAGTGTTAATATTTCCAGAGAATAACATTTACTTTACAAGTCTCTGGGAGTTTTAGAAGTAGGAACTCGCATACGACTACATACTGAAGTTTAATTGAGTAACATCATGCTATACAAGTTACACAGCATTGGACCCTGTGCAGTTCTTCTGACGGAAAGAGTGTTTTCACATTGCAACTTGTTCTTGTTTCATTATAACATGGACAAAACGGTAAAAATGAATTTCATTTTTTCAATAATGGTCCTATTAAAATTACATTTTTTTTAAAAATGTGCACTTGTAGAAATCTATAAAAAAAAGTTGCACAGACATCAATGGAAATAAGACCGTTCAGGTGCACAGGTTCCAAATACAGTATAGTGTGTATTAGGGATATCTGGAGATGAAATGTTTTGCAATTTGAACTTTCAAACACAATTATAGGATTATACAAAATGTTTAAAGGAATCAGTATTTACACAAATGAAATTTGAGACAGTTTGCATACCAATTAAAAAGTGAAGCACTATTGAAGGATATACATTTGTTGACATTTGTGGTACTAATATTCAGGAAGCCATGTCAGAAAATGCTGGTATACAGGCTAAACATTAGAAATAATTTACATCATTTGTGGCAATAAGCTCCCTTTTCTTCTGCATTATATAGCCATTAATGTGTTGAAAGTGCCATTAAAACCAACAAAAATAAATAAGGAAAACAAGTAATGGACTGAATAAGGGAGGTAAGATTTTAGCAGCTGTCTGGTGACATGCTTCTAATTGTTTATCATAATACAGATTGTACATGTTTGTGTCACTTGTTAAGTTACATTAGATTGTTGGCATTTATGTAAATATTTGTATTGCTTTGTGAATTTTTTTACAATATCTACATAAAGAAGAATGTATATTATATATTGTGGGAATTTGGGTACTATTGAATGTCAGCATCATTTAATAGAATTCTGTAGGCAATTATATCATGAGAAAAATAGTTTCTCAGTTTCATTTCTCAAAGCCTATGGAATGATTTGTACTCTCTATACTAAAAATAAGTTCTGTTTCTAATAAAATAGCACTTTCTATATTTAGCTCTTCTGGCATTTTGACCTTGAAAGGCCAAGCCAGATAAGTAAAGGGACATAACTCAAATTCCAATCTGGAGAGGAAATGACTAGTCACAGTGTTTACCTTCATTGATATAGTTTGACAGCTTCTATGTACATGTCAAACTTTAAACAATATAAAATCATTTCAATAGAAAATGTTTTTCCAAGGTAATTGCTTAAATGTTTTTCACAATATATATAATGATTTTTGTTAATCAATTTGCTGTTAAGAGATAAAGATGAGAAAAGAGATGAAAAATTGTATAATTAAGGTTACGTGTATTTAGAAAGATATTGTATTAGCTTATGATCATAGAAAAGGAACATGATTATCAAGTTATGTTAGTCCCTTTGATCCTGTTTTATAGTTTATTATTTGAACCCTCGAGGATATCTGCATTCTCAATACTTTGATTGGCTTCAATAGCCAAGAAGTGAATTTCAATAAAAATTTATACTTATTGTTATTAGAAATAACTTTTTCTTTGTTCTGATATATTGAGGATTTTACACGATTGTGCATTATGACATGAAAATTGGGGTACATACTATTATATGCCACTTTCTGCTTGCAGTTAGTGTTATATTTTATTATAGAATTAGTGTTATAAGTTTCATGTCGTAGAACACGAGTTCCAGATAATACTGTAACTGCAAAGACTACGGCATTTCTCAACGACCTTACAATGTCATGTTTTTATATGGAATGCAAAATCATTAAAGAAAAGTATTTGAGATTGAGCTGGAGTAATCAAGAGCAAGTGGGAGAGTGTGAGCTGGAGTAATTGATATTAATCTAGAGAGATATGGTGAGTTGGATAGATCATAGGGTAAGCTGGAAAGACCATAGAATGAGCAGGAAAAGATGAACTGGAGTAATCGAGAGTGGCAGAGGGCAAGCTGGAGTAAACGAGAGCAAGTGGTCGAGGAGGACGAGAAACAACTGGAAAGGGGAATAGAAGTGGAGATAACTCTATCTTTGATTTAAAAGTCAAATAACAAAACGAAATAAAAATTTGACACAATCGCACTCAAATTAGGGATACAAATATTTTTTACAAAATAATGTATGTATGTAGTAGTGTTTTCAGCACCTCCACACAAAAGCGACTATCTAGTGCCAAGAAACGATTATGTTAAAAAAATGTAAATTGAATTGCACACAAATTTAGGAAGATAAAGCTTTCCAAATGTATAATCAAGTACAACAAGATAAAATATAAAACATAAGATGTTACAATTCTGTAAATTGTATATAAAATAACCGATGAATAAATAAAGATGTAGCTTTATAGTTGAGACAGTAATATATGATGCTCATTTTACATATATTGTTTTTTTTTTTTTATAGCTCTACTGGTCATGGACTACAAGAGCTTATGGAATGGTCTTTTATCCATTTTTCCCTCCATCCATTAGCACAAGTTTGTTATCGCTACTCCTCCTAAACTACTTGGAGGAATGCCATGAAACTCTACATGCACATTTATCCCATGGTCTAGTTGGTGCTATATGGATGGCTGTATCAACAGGGGGTTTTCACCAATAGATTTCTTATGATATGTAGTTGGTCCTAAATGAAAACGGTGCCAGTCAATACATCAAGTATGGCTGCCACGACGGCTGTCTTGAAAATCGTGTTGTCACTACTCCCCCAGAATGGATGATCACCAAAAGACTTCTGATGATGTCTACTTTGTTCTGATTGAAAATGGTGCCAATCTGACATCCAATTTGTCAACTAAAGCAGCTGATTTTAAAATCTTGTTACAACAGAGGAATATGAGAGATGGTTACAAAACTCCGCAGTTAAAAGGAAGAAATTGTCTTATCTTGAATTCCTGGACATTCTTTTCACCCAGTAAAGCATTAGTCCCTTCGAGGAACTTCTGTTATCTGATTCAATTGGAAAACAACAATTTGATTTGTTCGTGCATTAGTGTTTGTGAGCATTACCTTGTCTGTACTTCTTAAATTACATGTAGGAGAAAGGAAAGTGTTACTGTAAATCATATTGCATAAAGAAACTTGACTACTCTATCAACACCGTTACACTGAATTGTATACCCTTGCACAAGATTTATACTTTTACCCCACCGGTATTTTTACAAAAAAATTGTACCTTGCATTTGGTTTTAAGCCTTAAAAATCATATCCAAAAGTTCACCCACTCACACACACACACACTTTCTGACTAAATATTAATCACCATATGAGGTAGTACAAGCCATAGTTTTTAGGGGGAAAAAAACCCGTATCACCACTAAATTTTGAGGTACATCGTTGATTTTGCGGTAAGTCGTGGGAAAAAAAACCCCAAGACTTTCCCACTGGCCGGGGCTTCTTAATTTGGTCTGTCCCTCTGCGCGCTCATAGGCAGCAGTCTCGGGAAGTTTGTTTGCATGATTATGCAAAAGCTACTTGATACAGACAAACGAAATTAAGTAGGCTTATATTTATATATAAGTGACCTGGTTAGAATTTTTTAACTTTGGGAATAAGACTTTTCAGGGCAAACATTGTTGCAAAAACCACCTTACCTAGACATATGAAATTCAGAATGTGTTTCTATTGTGTATAGATGACCTGATTAGATCTTCGTGTTATTTGAATAATTTTTGTCAAGCCCACCTTAGTGGAGGCCTGACATGGTGGCTAGCGATCAGTTTGGCATGCATGCATGTCCGTCCGCACTTTTATATGCCCGACATATTAAGGCGGAGCATATCATGTTATGATTTTTGTCCGTTATTCCATCTGTTACCAAATTTTTTAAATATCTTGCGTTTGGATTAAAGAAGAAGCCTATTGATCTTGTGGTCAAAAGGTCAAAGCTCACTGGCTGAAAGAAAAAACAGTAACATTAGTTCTACATCACATACCTTTACCAAACTTTGTAGGTAGAAGCCTATTGATTTCAGGGTAAAGAGGTCAAAGGTCAAGATCACTGCAACTGAAATAAGAAATAGTTTCTGCACAATAACATTAGTTCTACATAACGGGCCTGGACTAAACTTTGTCGATGGCTTGTACTTGGAGTATGCCACAAGCCTACTGATTTTTTGGTCCAAAGATCAAAGGTCAAGGTCACTGTGGCTGAAAAATGGTTTCTAAGCACAAAATTTTGTTCTTGACCATTCACCTTCACCAAAGTTTGCAGATGACTTACACTTTGGGTAAGAAGGAAGCCTATTGATTTTGGGGTCAAAGATCAAGGACACTGTGACTGAAAGAAGCTTTTTTTTCATTATAACTTTAGTTCTAGACTTAATACCTTCAGCAATGGTTGAGGAGGGTTGCATTTAAGGTATGGAAGAGGCCTGTTGATTTGGGGGTCAAAAAGTCAATAATCATTGTGTCAACAACAAATAAATTGGGATTTGCACATTGACTTTTGTTATAGAGTAAGTTCCTTGATCAATCTTTGTCGATGGTTTGCACTTTTGGTAATAAACAAACCTGTAGATTTTGGGATCTAACGGTCAAAGGCCACGGTCATGGTAAGTCTAATAAGAAAATAATGATTTCTGCCAAGTAAGTTCAGTTCAAGACTGCATACCTTGACCAGAGATCCAGATTATTGTTCACGGTACTCTTGTTGGATTAAGGTATGTATTTTTTTTTTTTTTTTTTTTTTCTTACTGTCTTGTCTGCAGTGGGGGCAAATATGGTCAACAAACTTAAATCTTGTATCGGTTAGAACTGAAAATGGATCTTTCAGTACATAATGATTAGTTGAACAGGATCAATGAACCTGTCACATTGAAATGACAAAGTAAAGTTGAAAATCCAAATCATCTGATTATTGTTACTAATGGTAGGGTGTATTTATTTGCGCATATTTTTGAAACCCCTCAGAATATTTCCTCTCCATTAAGGCTTATAACTTGCATATATGCATTCGACATGAAAACCATATCTAATAACTTGGATATATGCATTCGACCATGAAAACCATATCTAATAACTTGCATATATGCATTCGACCATGAAAACCATATCTAATAACTTGCATATATGCATTCGACCATGAAAACCATATCTAAAAACCTGTATTTCTTGCGTACAGCTATTATTGTACTGATGTGCCGTTAAACGCTAATGATTTTTCTTGTGTAAGATAAATACTGCTTTAGAGAATGCACCAATAAGAAATGCAACACAGAGTTAGGGCAGATATTCAGTATGTGGCACTTGCACCAATAAGAAATGCAACACATAGTTGGGGCAGATATTCAGTATGTGGCACTTGCACCAATAAGAAATGCAACACATAGTTAGGGCAGATATTCAGTATGTGGCACTTGCACCTATTCAATCTGACCACTATTACGAAGCGCAAAAACAAGAAAGGCGACAACTGCGGGCCTTTGCAAAACAAATAGCTACAGGTGTTATAACCGCCAGACCGTCAAAGGGTACACGAACAAAGAGTTCACAATTTTGCAGGATATCTATTTATTTACGCAAAGTTTTCAGGCATTTTCACAAATGATTGATGTTTAGATATGCGCAAATGAAATAACAGAAATGTGCAAATGATAGTCTGATGTGCACAAAAGAAAACAACAAAAATACAGCCTTACCAATACTTATAAAATTAAGAACATCAGATTGCCTTCAATTATTCTGAATTACAGTGTGGAAAATGTACAAACTGCCACTATTTCTTTCACGCATATTGCACAGAAGGTTCAACATAAATTCGCTCCTGACAGCTGAGGAGTTTTGTGTGATATGGTTATTTATGGTTGAGGAAACGGAAAATCCGTTAATTTAATCCTGTTTTTCCACTGAAAATGCTCGTGCATATCAGTCGAATAGAATCACATAAAAGAACCAATTTAATTTATTTGAACTTCATGGCTAACTAGTTCGAGAGCATATGAAGTTCCGTGGGAATTTTGTGATGAAAGCAAGCCACTAGACTAGATGTTCTAAGGGGACCCCAAATAACAATTAAAAACCTGTTGGCAGTCTGGGAAATTGTTCTGGTGTCGGCTGTGAATTATTGAAAAATAAATCCAAAATATCAGTCTGAAGCCATTTTGGTCAAAGAGATGAACACGGTTGTAAGTGTATAAAGTGGAACATTTATATCTCAAATATGTCAATATGTATGCAAAATGAAAATACATAATATGAGTTTATGAAAAACAATTGTCACTTTCATGTAAAACAATGATCAAGTTCTTACAACATGTCAGATATGTTAACCAGAGATGAGGAAATGGAATAGTCTGGAAATGGAACAGTCTGTCAAGATGTTATTCTAAATACTGCTATCACTCATCATATAAACTTGGTGAGTTGATTGCTTTAAGTTCTGACATTTATAAATTAATCTGCACCTAAGTTTTTGTTGATAGATGTTACAGTGTTATAGGGAAACGCAGATTTACTGCAGGTTTAATATTTAAGAGTGTACTTATACCACACAAGCAATGTCCCCATTTGTAAATACACCAGATAGCTCACAAGAACATGTCATCATCTTCTCCCTCCTCCTCATGCACTGGGTTCACTTGTTCCATGTTGTCACGCGCCTCCTCAATGTCAGAACAGCCACATGTCGGTGCAGCTAAAACATACTTTCTGACAGGTGCACCTTGCTGTTTGGCATCTCGACTTGGTGCAGCCACACTTCACCAAGTGAAGTACAGACTTTGGTGCTGGAAGTTGCATGGTTATGACTGGAACCCACTCTCCCCCTTCTAATATCCAGCTATATTCTTATGCTGACGTGATCTTATGGATCTCCGGGTTTGCCGTGGTGTCATTGTTGCAGATAATGGCTTGGTAGTAAGCCCGTAGAATTGCTTGATGTAGTGTATCTTGTGTAGGTGGTAGCCTTTCCGACTGTGCCTGCTTCTTTGTGAACAGTCACCGCCAGAATTTCTCCTTTGAGATCTGAGATTGAGGTAGGTACACCTTACAGATGAACTGCTCCATATCATCAAAGATGTCATCTGTAGGCACTGAGGTTGTGCCCAGGTTTGCAAGGGCAGTAATGCTGTCATCGCTGGCATTTTGGAAACCCTTCCAGAAAGCTAGTTTTCCATTTCCGGCAAAACTGCCTGTATTGTCGGTGTTACGAAACACCCAAATCCACCCAAATCCGATCCAAATCCACCCAAATCCACACCAAATCCACCCAAATCCAAACCAAATATACGAAATCTTATTAAGTCTACCGTCTCGTCTCTAAATTGCAACGCACTCCCATTTTTCATTAAAAGTCGACGTTCCTGTGTTTGGTTGATATATAAATACAAAAGGACTAAAAAATATTATAAATGAAATGACAAATTGTAGTTAATAAACTTGCATATGTGTACGTTTAGTCATTAAATAAATTTATATTTTTCCCGCGTAAATTGTTCTGTTATAACTTGTTACTTTATAACTTACATGTATTACTTTGCACAATATATTGCGCATGTCCGTTATGATTCTCATTCAAAGTCGGGTTTCACTATGTCCTCCAACTCAATGCATCATTACATGTGCTAATATAACGGACTCACCCTTAGTTGTGTCCCTATATTTCGCGTTGTGACAACTATATATACCGAAAATTGTTACTAAACATTTGGATTTGGGTGGATTTGGTGTTGATTTGGGTGGATTTGGTGTGATTTGGGTGTTTCGTGACACCCCTGTATTGTTGGCTTCATAGAAGGGTCTCAGTGGGATGACGCTGCGCCTCTGACCAGTTGCGATGACAAAGTTGGTGTCCTTGCATAATTCTGGATACCGACGGATAGACAGCACAAAGACAGAGGTATCTGGTGAGTGAATGCGGATGCTGGAAGCCCCACAGGCTGTTGCGTCAGCGGCATGCAGAAGCAGCTTTGTATTGGCTTCATCATGATCACTTTGAAGGTGGCTTATATCCCTGTGTTGCTCTGCACTGAGATCCCATGCCACTACCAGGTGCTTCTCATTTTCGTGTGCCTTCTCCAGCATCCTCTCAGGTAGGTAGCAGGTGAGTTCCATCTTCGTCTTCACATCTGACAGGAGTCGCTTCATGTGAACCTTTGCTATGTTTGTTGTATCCGTTAGGTGATTGGATATTACTGGCTGGCTTTTTTGCCTACTGTCACGGGTGGCCGTCTTCAGTGACATCGTAGCGGTCAAATAGGAGGCACACTTCACGTTGCCGTATCTCTCCAGTAAACGGTTGGTGAAGTGATCAGCCAGTTGGAGCAGGTCTTTATGAAGTTCAATGACGACTTCTGCCATTGCTTCCACAAGTGTGACCTTCACTTCAGCAAGCTTGCCACCACCGGAGTCTGTCATGTATTCTGTGGCATTGCTGCTTCTGCTTTGTCCTTCTGCATGCTCATTTGTGGCATGCACTGTTTTCCCCTTTGGGCAGCTTTTCATGGATGGACATCAGACTACTCTCCATTTAGCAGTGTAGCATTGCTATATCAGCTGCAAATATCGACCTTGATATAACTGAGAGCTCGACCCCCCCCCCCCCCCTTTACAGTTTCCTATAGGTTGATTTCTGGCCTTGACTTGGACACCAACAGCGTGCGAGCAAAATGGTTTATGTCTTCTTGCAGCTCAACCCACTTGTCTCTGGTGTTGACTCTCATTTTCTTCCCTGTACTTTTCCAGGTCTTTAGTTGACGTTCTTTCATTGGGGCCTACAGGTTGGTCGTCGCTAAGTTGTCAAGTAGCTTGCTGCCAATTGTCCTTTGTCCACAGAGATCTTTCTTGACCTTCTCAGGCATGACTGCCTTTGCCACCAAGTTGAATAGCTCACCTGTCCTCGGTGAATGGACCAGCATTTTCTGTAGCAATTATGTGTAATGGATTTGTGTATGATGTTCCGCTTTCACAGAAGAAGCGTATATCCTTGTTGTAAGAGGCTGACTGAGAGCGAGTGAAGGTGCCACTACCGGATGAGTGACTGGAACATGATTCGCATTTCATATCGTTCTTTGGCTCTACTGCACATTCTTACATGGACTGTGTCATGACAGCACTTTCTGTGCCATGTGGCACGTCTTGATTCAAGGTCCTGAAAAGTGACATCACCAAGGCGTCTGCATATCTCTGGATAGCCTTTATCGCCATAATGAGCACGCTCTCTGATGAAGTTAGTACTTTCTCATGGGCACCTGGTTTATCCACGAGTGCCGCAACTGTCTTTGTTTGGCAGATGTTGTAGAGCGAGTAGTTGGTGTCATACCATGCCACTTTTGCAGCTGGCATTTGAACTTAAGCTGTCGTCTTCATAATGGTAGAAGATAAATGCCGTTGTAGCAGAATGTTCGTGCAAACAGAATGTTAGTTTTAGCAAGCGAAAACCCAACACCACACACGCATCTAGTCTATTGGAGATCAAGAATCTAGTCTACATTGTTCAGGTTGATTTCTGTTCTGTTTATGTTAGATGATGCGTGTGCTCCAACCACCACAGCGCTCACCTGCAACATTCAAGAAATACATGGAGGTTAGATGTCACAACATTGTACATGAGCTACAACACATGATTCACACAGATGTAGAATGTATATATTGAGCAGAGCAAAGTTGACACCGGATGAAATCTGAATTTATCAGGTTAAGTTGGTATAAATACTACGCGAAAATGCACAAATCAAATGTTTCCTGCTAGACTCTTCACAATGACCAGAGTAGATTCCCAGACTTCCAACAAGTTTTTATTATTATTATTATTATTATTATTATTATTATTATTATTATTAATATTATTTTTCTTTGGGGTCTCCTTAAGACATCTAGACTAGCGGCTTGCTTTCATTACAAAATTCCCACGGGACGTTATTTCATGTGGCATGCTACTGACAAAACTGTCTTAACCAATCGTAAAGGTTCGCAGATGTTAGAATTTGTTGGCATAGTGCATCTTCCCTAATTTTAGTGATATTATTATTTTTTTTAAATTGTATGTCGTGTTCTTACTTGGTTTATAAATCAATGATAGAGTTACTCCCCTTCAATTCTCCTTTCCAATTCTTTCTCACCCTCTCCCAATCGCTCTCGATTACTCAAAGGAAGCTCGAGCATCGACAATAGTATAGTCACAAATGTTAAATTGCGCATGTCTGGCTCACCCGTTTGATTGAACCGGTATTGTATTCTTTAGATGTTTCGAGATAGCGGAGTCTAGTCAATTTCTATTTAATATTTTGTGTTCCTTTTCGAGAGAAAAAGCAGCAAAATGCTTTGAAATAATTTTGAATTAATAAAGTGTTTTTCCGTCATGTTTATGATTTACATCAGGAGTGGCCAGACTTTAGTGACATGTAATCTACTTTTTACCGAGTCATACCAACACGGTCTACCCACCTTCACGAGACATTGAAACATGTCGCAAAATGTTGAATTTCTTTTAGTTATCAAATAATGTGGCTATGGATATATCAAACACTCTTACATACTTTTTTTTTTACAAAGTCTATTAATAAATGTACATATGTCAGGGGTGGCCAGACTTTAGTGACATGAGATCTATTTTTTACCGAGTCATACCAACACGGTGCGGTCTGCCAGAAACTACTTTGCGATCGACCGGTCGACCGCGATCGACGTATTGGCCACCCTTGATTTTACATTATCTGAAATAGGTGATATGTCGGAAGCATGTTACTACGTAAGTTTGCTGGTATAAGACGCGAAAATTGGAATTTATTTCATGCTAAATACATATTTATATCATCATGTAAAGTTCAGTACAAAAATACATTTTACTTCCAAATTTCCTCTTGGTTTTATAATATTTGGTTTTAATTTTAGTATTCAAAGAGTTGCAAGATAAGTTTTCTCTTACGTCGCTTGAGTCGGTCTTAAGCGAGTTTGATCACACTATATTCCGACCATAGATTCTGTGGTTAGGTGATCGAACTCGCTGTCGAGCTCGTCCTCGCCTGCTCAATCTATTATCTCCAGCTCGCCCTATGATATCTCCAGCTTGTCCTATAATCTCTCCAGCTCGCCCTATGATCTCTTTAGCTTGCCGAATGATCTCTCCAGCTCAGCCTCGATTACTCCAGCTCGCTCTCTCCCACTCACTTTGGATTACCGCCGCTCGATCTCGATTACTACTTTTTCTCTGAACGATTTGGTTGTCCCATATTTTTTGGTTGCTTTGTTACAGTGTAACATACCAATCACAACACATATATGTTTTTATGGAAATAAATATAAACATTACGTAAATATATGTAAATCGTGTGTTTGGAATACCTCGTCCAGTGAACTATTCAAAAAAATTGGCTGAAAATGCCTAATGTAACAAATTTTTTTTTTTAATTTTTTTTTTTTTGGTTCTCATCCAAATGTTTATCTAGCAAGACGTGGTCGGAATTATTAAACTTAATTTTGTATGCACTTCATTCCGAATGTTAGTCATACACAATTTCTGAGAGAACGTTTTGGATAAGCTTTAGTCTCTGTAACTAGAGCACAATGCATTAGACGCATATTTATGACTCAGATTCAGATGTCTAGTTAACTGACTCATGTAGCGCCTGTAAATGTCACAAACGCCCCTAAATATCACAAGTGACATTTACCGGTGACATCGCATGCAAAGTCGCCGTCATTTACCGGTGACATTAACGCCGGTAAATTACACAAACAACGGTTAACGTCACACCTCAAAATTGTGACATATACTGGCAGTACTGCACTTTCAGTTTTTGCAATGTGTGCAATAGACCCATAAATGTCACAAACGTCCGTTAATATCACAGCTTACATTGAAGAAAAAGTCTGAAAGCCAGAGACAAACGTTATAAAAAAAAAATTGCCGCCCTTCACAGCTGAAGCGAAGAAATGGTTGTTGTCCAACCGTTCGTCTGTATATACCAACATTGACATTTTTGTTTTTACTAACTCAACAGCGAATATTTTATTATCATTTTTACCAATTTCTGAAAACCATATTCAGTAATTTTGTGAATATAGTCGTAAATAAGACTTTAAGCCATTAGTTCACTAAACTACTTGCATGCTTGTCACCAGTGGCGTAACTACCGCCCCCGCTGCCCCTGCAATGCGGTGGGGAGAGGGTCATTAAAAAGGGGACCAAAAACCCTAAATCTTTAGAGTGGGGGACGGGTGAGGTGGTCATTTCTGAATTTTTGCAGGGGGGCCCAAATTTATACTTAATATAATTCTGGAAAATGTCCGCTTTTCATGACAAACATATCGATAGATATACAGACAAATAGATTGATCTATAGATGGGTGTGTTACACGCAAAGGGTCTCTCTACGGAGCGAATCAAACACCTCCGTGAGTCTGGCTTTAAGCCGATTGTTTTCCCCTTTTTCCAAGGACCTCAAGACAACAGTCGATGTCAACTGAAAGGTTATTAAACGCACGAATACTGCAAATAATTTTCCTCTAATCACCTAATGACTACACATAACGAAATTCTAGTTTCACACTTGCATGGTTTTCTCATGGTTCACATTTGTAGGACTTATTAGTAAGCCTTTTTGAGCCTAATATTAGTACTTCACGCCATGCAATACAAAACATGACCCAAACACCTAAAACAAAATTTTTTCCTATCGCAATTACTAAACACGTATACCTAAAAATATTCAGAGAATTCCCAGTGGGGGACCAAAATTCCTATCAAACAACTTTTTTTTATTGGGAAGGGGACCCAGAATTAAGTGTTGCGGGGTGTGTGCAGAATTTCTTACTACGCCACTGCTAGACACACACACGCAAAAACACACATTCATTCATTTCGTGACCATGAACGACTTCAAATTTACAGGGGGACGTCAGAATGTCACTAACAGACTTACGAATGAAGGGCAGAATGGCGAATTCTGTGTTCACTGTCCCTTCGCAATAGAAGACAAGTTTTTATTCTTGACAAAATTGAATACACTACATCATTAAAAACGTCTATATTTTCTTTAAAAGAACAAGGCCAGATTTGATGAGAATTCGTTCTTGATAAAAGGACCTTGCATATCGAATCGTATCGGACGCGTATCGTCTGTTTTTATAGCTATTTTAGACGAGATGGGGATCGTCTACAGTGTGTCGTAAGGTTGCACGCACTGTATTTTCGGAAATTAAAACAAATTTACTACTTATTTTACAATCTTTCCTGTATAATTTTTGTTAGATAACGAAGGAAAAGAGATACCAGTCCTAATTATTCGTAAAAGATTGGGAGAGAGAGAGAGAGAGAGAGTCTTTAGACCTCTGTTAAACTCTCTGAGCACACTGTCCACTAAGCTAACAATAACATGAAATGTACTCTGTCTATTTTAGTCAGTGACCATAAAAGCATATTTAGTTTGAAATCGCGTTTTTCATTTTAGTTAAAAAGTAACTTTTTCGTGTGAAGCACAGCCAAGTACCACTGGCCTTTATTTTTTAAAAATGAAAATGTTGTATTGTATAACACGCAGGGGGTCTAAGAGAACCTTACTACCGAGCAAATCAAACAACACCTGCATGAGGCTAGCTTGAGGTCGATGTTTCTCCTGTTTCCAAGGACCTCAAGACAACAGTCGTTGTCAACTGAAGGGTTCTTAAACGCTATAAAACCACAAATTAATTTTCCTCTAAATCAACTAACAACCACGCATTCACGAGACCCGAATTTCACACGTGCATGGTTTTTCTTGCTTTACATTTGTAGGATTTATCAGAACGCTTCTTCTAAGTGGCAAATTGGTATTTCATGCCACGTACTACAAAACATGACTCAAACACCTAATACACAGGATTATTCCCATCTTGTAACACGCAAGGGGTCAAAGAGAACCTCACTACCTAGCGAAGCAAACAACACCTGCGAGATGTTGCCGCAGATCGGTATTTGCATGCCACACACTACAAAGCATGACCCAGACACCTAATGCACCTAAGTATTCGTATCTCAAATTACTAAATACTTATACGTCAGAATATCCCAAGAATTCCTTATGCTAAGAAATTAGGGAGTGACCATTTTGCGAAACCAACCCATGCTTCCATAAAGTTCCATGAATACTGTGCATTATGACGTCTGTTCCAAGTAATTCGCTAATTACTCAGTTTGAGAAATATATTCCCAATACTGACTCCCCACAATCAAACAAATAATCACTGAAATATAACAAAGCTATAAAATGAGACGTAAATACAAATCGCACATACCCGATGTTTGTTACAGTATTATGAGATTCTTCAGAGCAATAAATGGCAGCGGTGCGCCACTTTAAGATAAGCATTGTTTTTAAGTCTGCCCCTCCCCAATAAGAAATGTAACAAAATTATTTGCGTAATGCTTCATTTTGATGTCAAATTAAAGCATTAAATTGTCACCTTTTTATCATTTTTCGAACATTTGGAGATAATTTATGCAAAATTATATATCTATAAACAGATTTTGTTTTCTCCAAATCTGATTTTGGATTTTAAAAAGCACCTTTTTGAGTCAAGTGCCCATTAAACAGGGAATTGGTCGCTTAGAAGTTGCTATAAGCAGAGACACATTTACCGCTATGAAATAGCACAAGTTTGATATTTCAGTGGTCTTTGACTAAAGTGAACTGATACACTCAATTTGCAAGTTTAAAAAAAAATAGTTATAGACAGATGAAACACTTTCTCGCTGAGAGATTTATTTATTTTCACAAGTTTTGCTAATATTCTACAAAATTTAATTATTAAATTACTTATACGCACAAAAGAAAATTACAAGTAGTAAAAAAAATGCACTCTCCACTCCATATACAAGCAGTGACCGACAACGTGTTCACGGAAATAATCTACAATAATTGTGGATGAATGCATTATGAAATTCTGTCAAGTTTAGATTGGCACTATCTCAGAAAATAATGATTTTTAAACAAAGGCATTTCACTTTACAGGCTGATACTGTTTGGTGGGGAGTCCCTTTAGTTTGCTTACAACGAAGAAGAATCCATCCTGCAATGAAATGAGATTAAAAAGGCGGTGAAAAATACAGTAGAACATTGTTTTCCCGAACTCCTCGGGGATTCCAAAAACGTTTGGATATAGACTATCTTACATGAGTGTTCATTCGATATGAAATTTTTCAAACAAGTTGAATAAGATTAAATATGCCACGAACTACATGAAGCGGGTTGCATATAGAGGATCTCAAATGGGTAATGATTTAATATTAAATTTATGAAACGAGTTGAATAATTTCCAGCTTTGGCGAAGTAGAAGTAGATTTTTTTTTTTCAAATTATAATTCAAAGAGAACCTGTCCGTCCAAATCAATAGAACATTTGACACAGAAAACATCATTTTTCAACACTGGATCTCCCATGGAAATTCCTGTGTGAGGTCACATAGTTCGCTCGCTTTGAGTAGTTGGCGCGCCATATAACATGGATTTCGATGACACTGTTTACAATGTTTCCACCTAAAGTGTGTCGATTGCACTAAAGTTGTCTTCCAGTTGTTGGATATTCGTCTGAAGGGATGACTGGGTGCAGAAAGTTTACTAAATCTAGACTATACGGATGTTACTGTGAATAAGTGTGGTTCAACGTTTAATGTTTTTTGTGACCGGATATTTGCATTATTTGATTTGGATTAATGCTGTGGTTGGAAAACTTTCTGTCAGCTGGGAGACCGGCATTTGTTCACATTCTTCTTTAAACAGAGGTGAGTTTATTTACTCCTATAGGTTAACATTTAAACCACGCTTGTCCTGGGAGCGGGTAGCCACGATGTCGTAGCCTCGACATGGTCCACGAAGTAGTACTAATATTAGTACTAGGGTGTGGGTAAAATGTACCAATGTTCTAGTTTTACATTTGGACCGATATTATTAATTTTATTTGTAACGAGCCCCTGTGCGGTAAATTGGCCATATTCCGACTGACGAAACTTTATTCCTCAATGCCCTTCGGGCAATCGATTCGAAAAATGGCCGCCAAAATGTTGATAGTAATAGTTCCAGAAGGCGGGGTGAGGAAAATTCACACAGTCGCAGCCAATCAGTAAAGAGAATACTGCGCAAGAATTTAATTTGCTTATTTGGACCAATCAGATTCACATAAAGTGATATGTTAACATGTTAAAAATATAAAAAATATTAAACTGCACACACTATATGTAAAGTGTACCAACTATGTGGTAAATAGAGGATCTCAAATGCGTAATGATTTAATACTGAATTTATGAAACTCGTTGAATAGTTTCCAGCTTTTGCGAGCCAAAGCCAAGCCAAGCCAAGGCTCGCAAAAGCTGGAAAGTATTTAACTCGTTTCATAAATTCAATATTAAATCATTACCAATTTGAGATTCTGTTTATCACATATTTTTTTATTTAGAGTGGAAAGAAAGACAAAGAAAAACACGTCTTTTCGGCATTTCATTTTGGCTCAGACGCCGCACCTTTCAGTTCTTGCGCGTGAAAAGAGTGCCACACGCGAGTTGAAGCCGTATTGAACAGTTTGATAACAAATAACGTTTAGGAGTATAATTTTTAATAAATAACAATCAATAATCTCTAATAATTGTAATAGATAACAATCAATAATCTCTAATAATTTTAAATAAATAACAATCAATATTCTCATTAATTTTTAATAAATAACAATTAAAAAATCAAATGTTCTTTTAATCTATAGAACATTTGTCACGAACAGGATACTTTTTAAAAATTGGACCGCCGCTGGAAATTCCTATGTGTTGTTCCACGGTTTACTTAGTTGGGTCAGCTATAAGGAGTAACTGTACCGCCATATACATGAATTTGTGTGTGGCTGTTTTGAACGTTTCCACCAAAAGTTTCCACCAAGGACATTCACCACAGATGCAGTATTGGATTTTGGCAGAAGAAAAAGCATTCCAGTTGTTGGATATTTCTTTGAAGGGAGTATTACTGGATGCAGAAACTGTGCTGCATGTAGAGGTGTTGCTGAGAATTTAAGAGATTTGTCGGTACTGATTTGCATTTACTTGGCTGCAGTTATTAACTCACTGGATGTTTCTGTGACTGGATATCTACATTATCTGATTTGGAAGAATGCTGTGGTTGTATAACTTTCTGTCAGTTGGGACAGAGGCATTTGTCGAAATTCTTTTCAAAAGAGAGGTGAGTTTATTGACTCCTATAGGTTACATTTAAACCACGCTTGTTATGGGGTGGGGTGCGAGCAACCGGGTTTGGACTCCCCAGCCCTATCCATTGACCGATACTCGTAATTTCATTTGTAACTAGCCTCTGTGGGTTAAATTGGGCATATTCCGACAGATGTAACCTTTTTTTTTTTCTTCTCAAAGCACCTTGGGCAATCGATTCGGAAAATGGCCGCCAAAATGTTGAGAGTAACAGTAACAAAGTAAAGTTCCAGAAGACGAGGTAAAGAAATGTCCCACGGTTGCAGCCAATCAGTACAGAGAATACCGCACAAGAATTTCATGGGCTTATTTGGACCAATCAGATTTACATAAAGTGATATGTTAATATGTTAACATATCAAAAATATTAAACTGCACACACTATATGTATAATGTTAAAGTGTACCAACTATATGATAAATTGTATTATTCAACAAATTTCTAGTTTGATATTCTTTTTATCAAATAACGTTCAGGAAGTAGCATCACTCTTTGATGTTGCTATGTGTCGTTGCCAAGTGTTGTGTCACAGAGTGGCGAATGATTTTTATGACGTAACTTTATGACACTAGTAAAGTTGCTTTTTTACCTCATAACAAGGGAAGTTTGGATAAAAGATTTGTAGTTATACTAAATTTCTACATTTGGAGAGCATATATGTAGTTTGGGTAAACCGAGAATTTGGATCAACGATATCGGACAAATGAGATTCTGCTGTATTCCAAAATACATTTAATATACTATATTGAAATTATATCTCCCCTGTAAATCTTACAAAACGTGTAACTGTATTATAATTTAAATGATATTTATCTATTTAGCTAATGTAACCACAAGACTGACAATCCAATTTAAACAACGGCTACCGTAACAATAATTTATGGTGTACATTTTCCTCAGGAGTGACAAAGTTGTTGCTGTTACTACTGTTGGCAAATTATTGCATTGCGCAGATATTATTATCGACCGCATTGGTGTGGTGAAGAAGATCGTCAAATTAATCATGAATATAGAATAAACAATTGAAAAGTCAACCTTATGTCTGAGAGTTTAAAATATTAAACTTTTTAAAATCTGTTGCTCAGTCAATAATTTTATTACAGCATTATAATAAATTAAACGGCCACCGATCTCTCTCGATCTCTCTCTCTCGATCTCTCTCTCTCTCTCTCTCTCGTGCAATATTCTGACGATAAAACTAACGCAGTCGTAACAGTGAGTTATACAATGAAAACGGACATCTCTTTTTACGTATTAAATTTTTAAAATATTTTATTAAAATTTTTCTATTTTCACAACTTAGACTTTGTCAGTGCAAATCTTGAAACCACCACTAAGCAAAAACAAACGTTTAACCGAATCAAATGAAAATTCGACTGCCATTCATATGCAGATGACCTGGTCATATTTTCATGCCATTTAAATGGTGTTTTTTTTATTATTTATTTTTTTAACATGATTACACAGAACCTGCTCAGCTGAGGCAAATATGGTTTGGTATGCATGTGGATATGCATATAAAGTTTATATAATTAGTTTTCTGTTGTGCATTAAATGATGTTCGCAAGATCTATATGGTTTCGGGGTTCTCTGGACTTTGACTTTTTGTCTGCAGCGGGGGACATACTTGTTCTACAAACACAAATATATTTCTGGAGTTGTATCTTCCTGTGTGACTAGCATTACACCTCTAATTTGTAGCTGTCTGATACTAGTGCTCACCTTTAGCCTTGATCACCAATATTTGTCGATTCTAGACTGTCTCACGACAAATGTCTTGGAGCTTTCCTCAGAAAAAGACACAAAAACTATGCTTACCGGGATTTTGACGCAGTATCTGAAGTTCCACTCCACAGTTTCGTATTTTGCTTATGGGTGAATTTCTAAATAAAAGATGAATCCCGACATTTGACCTATGGACTCTTGCATTATTTAAAGTAGAATCTAGGAATGCTTATGTTGGCGTGAATCAGTTTCACATAGACATTCAGTATGTACCAGATGCTAAAGGTATTTAGCTCAGTATCATTACCAGAGGGTTCGAATACGAAACTGTGCTCAGTTTGAATACCATGTTTTAAAAAATAAAAATGTATATCAAATGTTTGAGACGAAATAAAAACGGTTTAGTCGGTCACATTTCATTCCGATATTGTCTAGATTAAATCAATGTCTGTTCCTTAAATCTCCAAACGAGTGTAGATGTATGAAAATTCGTTTGACAGAACAGGGAGAGGGCAAAAATACCGAATTTTGCCATTCTTGATGCATTTTTGCTAGTTCACAAGCTTGATTTAATGAATAATTCTGACTGAAAAATACGATAAAACCATCAGCTAGACATCACCGCAAACCACGAGCAAAAATCTGTTACGCTCTTTTATCACCCGTGGGTGCCTGTGACAAGATTTCCTCGTTTTTCATGAGTATGCATAAACAAAAATACGTCATCAACAGAACCATGTAACTATCTCCTACACATCAAATAAAATGCCCTTTTTATCCATCGATACGTGACTGTGTTTGGAAGAGAAACTTTGATTGGCTCATTCAAACAACATGAAAGATCATTGGGTCAACATTATAAGAAAATTTTACTCGCACTGGCAGTGATTGGTTAAGCAGGTTTATGCATATTTATGAAAAACGAGGAAGTCTTATCGCAGGCAGCCACTGGTGAAAAAGGAGCGTAGCGGAGTGTCGCCCGTGGCTTCCGACGATGTCAGCTAGACAGGTAGATAATATTTTATTTTGTATCATAAGAGATGAAAAAGGTCCCAGTATTAGCCAATTTTCATTGCAAAGATAGAACCTCATGCAGACCACATACATGGGTGGAAGTGAAATTTTGTGAAACTGTGGAGCGTAACCTGAATGGATAAGCACGTCACACAGACAGAAACAGCTCTGTATCATAATCGAAAGACAAACTGTTTTGTAATTTTGACTGTAAAGAATTGCTATTGTGAAATGCCATAGATCATAAGATTACGCCACTTAGTTGTGGATTATTTTACAGTAGAAATTTCCATTAAAAAGAGTTAAAACCAAAAATTAAAAATAAAAATAAAAATAAAATTCCAAGACATTTGTTGTGAGATAGATCTGTATCGACAAATGTCTTGGTGACTGAGACAAACTGACCTTAACACGTCCTGGAATGGTGGACCATAAGCTGTAATTTGGACATAGCTCTTTTCCTGTGGACTTTCTTACAAATTTCTGATAAGATATTCCGGCTATTAAATACGCCACCAGAAGGCAGGCAAAGCTGGAACAATAACAGAAATGCCGACAATTTTGTATTTAGCGAAATTACAACATACTTTAGTTTTGCATTTTTATAAATCTTTTCTTTCGTCAAGAAAATGCATTTTAGTTCACGTTACACGATAATAGGGAAAGATTCACCAAAATATTTGTTTCTTCTTAGCGTATTAATTTAATTATCAGCTTCACCTTTCACCTATTGTGCCGCTACTAAAATGACCGATTGATCATCAATCCGACCCCGCTCTGCAAAGGGTAATGCACCTATTGAGTGCAATGCTTTCTATTCACCAAACTATTCGATCTCGGGTATGTGTTGTCATCTTTTTATCATTCATTTTTCAAAGCGTTTTGAAAACGTGCCAAAATTACCGAGTTTACCCGTTGATTCAGGAAATCAACTCTAGTTAGCCACATGTTGGGCTTAGTTGAAAAGTAACGAAAAACACCGAGTCCAATTCAAAACGAAGCTGACACTGCCGGTGTAGAAACTACAGAAAAAAGTCTTATTTACATTGACCCTAGCTTCGTAGAGGATTCCGGGTCCTAAGTGCGTACATATTCATCTTCAGATTCTGTGTTTTCTGTGCCATTGTTTTGAGCAAAGTGTCTCTTAAATTGAAGTTCCCAATCATCACAGAAAACTTGCATGAAATGCAGTTCACAATCAGCGCATGAGAGTTACTCACAACATCATTCACACACACTGCGGGAAACTTGCCCAGAATGTCTAGTTCACAATTCATCGCAGGAGACTTGTCCAGAATAAAGTTCACAATGAGTACAAGAAACTTACCCTAGATATAGTCCACACTCACCTGTAGGAGACTACTTAGAATATAGTTTACAATCGCCGTAGGAAACTTACTAAGAAAGAAGTTCACAATCACCGCAGCAGAGTTACCCACAACGTCGTTCACAATAACTGCGTGAGACCTACCGAGAATGTCTCGCTCACAAATCGTCGCAGGAGACTTATCAAGAACAAACAATTCACAGTCACCGCAGGAAA